>CM076583.1:185596306-186047408 GCA_034641835.2 Pinus albicaulis | reverse complement strand
CTACTTCACAAGTATGCAAAAACTTTATCAATCCTTCGACCTTGAACAAAGAGCCTTCAAATCCATTTTATAGGAGATGGAGAGAGCAATCATTGCCCTTCTCTTTCCACCAGTTCTGAATAGAAAAAACCAAGATGTTTCTCCAACCTCCGTGCTTTTTTCTTCTTTGAGAGTTCAATTGTTTATGGCAATGCCCAATAAGAGATCAGTGCTTTGCAGTTTCCTTTTTGTAATGACTCTCTTGTGAGAAAAAGCTGGAGATTCAAATCATTGTCTGCGGGTTTTTCCCATTTCAAACTTTAAAACACAAGTAACGCTACCCTCTAGTGTAAACAGAGCATTTCCCTAGCCACTAACGCGGCCAATTCGCTGATCAACTGCGTTATAACGCTCTTGTGTTGTTATAGAGAGGCGTTACCTTGGTAGAAATAGGTTTAATTTAGGTCTTTGTAGTCCTTCCATATTTGTCTTCTCCTCTGAGCTGATGAGGAGGTATTTTGACCTGTAACAGATGCCCCCTAAAGTTTGAGGTTAGAGACGAAGATGATGGCTGAAATAATTTACAATGTGTGTAGTAGAGATAAAGAGATTGAAAGACTGAGGAAAACCTGAAACAACAACATATGTCAGAAAATATAGTATCTGCATTGAGTCGGGAATTCCCATGCTCAGTAGCTTAAACAACATGATTTCTCTAGAATAGAGATATGAAGAATCTGTCCACCAATAAGCACAATGTGGAAGTGTCTGTCATAACAGGATCAGGCTGAAGAAGCTGTCTCCATAAACAATATCGCAACTTGGGGAAGGAAACACAACTTTAATGATGCAACCTTTGCCCCAAGGTCTTGACCGTTGATTCACTTAAACTGCATATTCCTCAACATGTGAATGAAGGAGCTATCGTCGAACATGTGAGAAATCATCTGATTACCAGTCAATAATGAAAACTATTAACAGACGTGAAGGTGGCCACCGATAATGATGATGGTCCCTAAGATGCACAGTACAATCTAGCGAGTGTGAATAAAATGAGTTGAAGTCGAACACTCGTAGAATCATTTGACCAGGAGCCAATGATGGAGACCCCTGATCAAACACAAGAATACCTACCACTGATGTCTGCAAGTATCCGGTACTGATGGGTTTCTGGATCAACTTCCTAGATAAGATGTTGAAGTCAATAGGAAGAGATCTGTTGAAAGGCAGGCACTGAGGCGTCCTACATCAGTCAACACGAAACGGAAACCAACTAATTTTGTTTATGATTGAGATAATGAAGAGTAAATGGGGATGTCAGACGACAAATAATTTCTGGCATAATGAGCGGTTTGGTTGATAACAAGAGCAGTAGATAGCGAGATCTGCTTGAACAATAGAAGGCACTGTAGCAGGGTACTAGGCAGCTGAAGCTTGATGAACACCAAAGAGTGTGTTAGGATTTTACCGGTGCAGGGACACTGGGAAATGAAGGCTAATACTCATAGATGGTAGGGTTTGGCTAACTGCGACAAAGTTTTCTGGGAAGTGCCATGTTCAAGAATTTTTCTACCAAATCGACCTTTCTGAAATGTAACAGAGGTAGTATCTATTTTGTCCAAAATTTTCCCCATCTGATTAACTTTAACGAGTCGAGATGAGTAAACTCGATGAATTTTTCATATTTAGAGAGTCTTAAAAATGTCATAAAAGACAACTCCACGCCCCGTCTGATTAGGTTTAACGAGTCCAGACAAGTAAAATCAATGAATTTTTCATGTTTAGAGAGTCTGAAAAATATCGTAAAAGACGACTCCATTGGGGTACCTTTGTCATGTCTTGATAACCGTGCACGACAAAGGGAGAATAGTAAGCCCAAAATAGTTCATTTTCCGTAAGTTAGTCCATCGAAGCCAGAAAAATGAGAAATCTATGTTCGATGGATGTCTACCTCATTTTGTTATGAGTACGAGGAGACGGAGTAAACTCAGTACTCTTTGTGAAATTTTAACGAGTCCAACAAAGAAAAACTCGATGCCCTCCGTGGAATTTTAACGAGTCACGCGGAGAAAACTCGATTATCTCTGTGAAATTTTAACGAGTCACGCAGAGAAAACTCGGTTACTTTTTCGGTTTAAAGAGCTTTGAAAAAGAGGAAAAGAATGGCTCCTTACTCTCTGTCGTGGTAGTTTAACGAGCCCGACAAAGTCAACTTGGGGTTTTTTTAGTTTTATGAGTGAGAAACAGATTCCTAAAAAGAAAGCTCAGTGCTTCTTCATAGTTTTAACGAGTCTAAAAAAGAGAACTCTAGGTTTTTCGGATTAACGAGCAAGAAAAATACCATACAAAAAGAACGCTCGATATCAACTTCGTATAATTTTAACGAGTCCGAAGAAGGGAACTCGAGGTTTTTCAGATTAACGAGCAAGAAAAATACCGTAAAAAGAATGCTCGATAAAACATGAGTATGTCTGCACATAAATCTTGATCACTCATCAGACCATCAGTACCAAATGTCAAGAGTTGCGACACATGCGTAGCAAGAATTCACAACTTTTTTCGACTAGCTTAAGAGAGTCATGCCCCAAAATTGGCTATAAGAAGGTCGGAAGGCCTTCATTTTCACTATTTGGAGTGCTGTGAAGAAGCTCTGGGGTGAAAAGGGGTGAAATCTTCAGCTGACGATTACGGTCAATCTGGGCAACGGTTTTCCGTCCCGCGAGATCTAGGTAAGAGCTAGAACCTCCTGCTATCATTTAATTGTCTTTTTGTTATTTTTTGCTGGTTCAAAATGGCAAATTTGTGAGGCCCTAAAAAACACTTGTACCTAATGCAGGACATTAGTGTTACGGCCGCGTTAAACGCATAACCCGTTAGGGGATGCTGCGTTAGCGCACTCTATTTTATACTAGGGCTAGAGTTAGGCACACTGTGTTTTTTAGCAACTTGTTTTTTACTGTTTTGAAGTGGTCCAGGGAAGTTTTGATCAGTTGAAAACATTGCATTTGCAGGTATTAGGCTGTTAATAATGAGTATCTGGCGAGAGAGAGAACATGAACGGGAAGAACGAGAGATGGTGATGGATGTTGCAAGCTTGATGGCTCTCCGCAGATGCAGATTGCTAAAATATGCCTGCTTAGAACTGATGAGGGGTCAAGAGGACCTCTTGAGGTGGCTAATCCAGCAATGGGACGAACGGCACCATGTATTTCGGATTGGGGGCAATGAGCTCTTAATCGAAAAGGATGATGTGTACTTTTTGACTGGCCTATCATGTCGTGGGCCGAGGCCCAACTTGACAGGGTCCAGAGCTGACCCACATTCCACTGCTGATCTGATTCGTGCACATTGCATACGTGAAACTCAGGCTGTGAGCAACCGGGTACCGATCGCACAAGTGGCGTTGAGACCATTGAGGTCTATCTTATGGATGATTGTTCACTTGGCGGGTGCCAAGAGTCAGCATGTGGCCACCAAGGCCCAGGTTCTCCTAGCCTTGGACTGTATGCAGCCTCAGGTGTTTGACTGGTGTGACAGAGTTGTCCGTTGGGTCTGAGCAGAGCTTACCGCATGTAAGACCCGTACCCAGAGATAGTTTGGGTACGGTACACTGATTATCTCTTTCTTACTGTAGCGGATACCATTGATGAGGCCTAGGATCGTTATAGTGCCTTTGGGCCCACGCGAGCTGAGGCAGGCTCGGTGGGAAGCTTTGCTTCCGTGGACTGGAGAGGGTCCCATCCGCCACTGTTTTGATGATGGATTTTTTGATTGGCTAAACTCCCAAATAATCATTATTGAGGATTATCCCTATGCAGGGATGAACTTCATAGGTGATTCGGAGTTAGTACTTCCCCCTAGTACCTAGTGGGGACTCGATGGTAAGAAGGAAATGATCAGTGTATTTCAAAGAAGTACTTGTTATTGTCTTTTGGATGTTTATGCAATTTTTTTTTTTTTGGAATAGGGTGAGAATTATGTTTTGACATGAAACGTTTGTTTGTTTGACACAGATGTGGCACCTATCTGGCCAGTTTGGGCCCCTTGCTATGCACGGTGAGGACTACAGCTACCCGGGGCTGGCACACTAGCAGAGGATGCGGAAGCCGCTAAGGATGATGATGCCCAGGTTTTACATGAACTCTCCAGAAACCTGGAGGGTTTGAGTATGGGTTTACCACCCCTTCCTATGCTGGAGGTTCCAGTTCGTTTGTAGCGTCATATCGTAGGTGTGCCGAAGAGATACTTGGTGCCTCTGAGGTGGATAGCTAGAGCAGTTGTATGCTACCATGATCTTCAGGCCTAGCTGGTGGAGCGGATGTATTAGTGTTAGAGCGTGGCTTAGTATAGCCAAATTTTTGTAAAACACCCAAGTTTTGGAATATTTTTTGATGTAACTATTGTACTGGACACGACATATATATATATATATATATATATACATACTTTTTGGTGATTTTATGTTTTAAATTTTTTATGTATTTTTAATGGGATAAAAATATATATACTCATGAGTAAATCTTTTATAGTAAATGTGACAAATGCCAATCTAACACATAATTTGCCAAAGAATCGGCTAATGCATTAAATTCTCTAGGAACGTGCTCAAATGTGATTGTTTGAAAATGACGTTCTAAAAGTATTACCCTTAAAAAATAACGTAACAAAATAGGATGATGGACACGGTAATGATTGTTTAACTGCATAATGATGAGTTGGGAATCTAACCTAACCACTAAATTGGAGATGTCACGAGATGCCGCTTCCATGAGGAGTTGGATCACTAACATGTACTCAGCAACATTATTGGTGGTGCTACCCAGGAAGATTCCCCCAGAACCAAGAAGGTCCAAATTAGGAGTGTAGAGAACCCAAGCAGCTGAAGCAATGCGTCTAGTGTGACGACTAGCACCGTCCGCATATCCGACATATGATAAGGTAAGTGACGGCATCTGTGTGCAAGAAAAAGATTATACATGAGAAAGACACCTTGAAAACCAAAAAAAATATCCAGAAGCATCAAAACAATAGGAAAAACTTATATACATAAAATTACAAATCATATGCCTAGTGCAAAACTAGGCAAAATACTTCTTTAGATAGAGCCCGTTGCGGGGCTCCTCGAGTGGAATTCCAATACAGTCCTAAAGTTCGTAAGCCCCTTTTGAGAGGACTTTAGTGACGATGTAAGGACCAAGCCATAATGGTTGAAGTGTTACTACCCCCAAGAGGTCATGTTTCTGATCATAAAGTAGAACAAGATCACCCTCTTGGAAAGAACGAAGCTTGATAGATTTGTCGTATTGAGCTTTGACTCGGCGTTGGTGAGCTTCGAGTGCTAGTGTAGCATCTCGACGAGTTTCGTCCAAATGATCGAGTGAGAGAAAGTGCTCTCCAGTGGCGGTGGTGCCGGGCAGGAGTTCAACGGCGAGTTTGAGTGATGGAATTTTGCACTTGATTGGAAGTACTGCCTCCAGGCCGAATGCAAGTTGGAAAGGCGTGAAACCCGTGGCAGTTTTGACTGACATTCGGTATTCCAATAACGCGGAATACAACGTTCGATGCCATGTGTTCTTATGATTTCCGACCAATCAACGAATCATGGTTTTGAGGATGCCATTTACGACTTCCACTTGGCCATTAGCTTGAGGATAATAAGACGAAGATTGATCTTGACGGAAACCTAGCATGGATGTTAATTCGGTCATCATATGATTCTGAAAGTGGGATCCATGATCTGTGAAAATCGATAGGGGTACGCCAAACCGACAGATTACTTGATTGAATAGGAAGAGAGCGGCGGTTTCACCTTCGGCCTTGAAAGTGGGAATGGCTTATGCCCATTTCGTAAAATAGTTGACCACAACCACGATGTAGTTATGTCCATTTTCCAAAGTGGGATTGCAAGTGACGAAGTCAATTCCCCATTTAGCGAAAGGACCAATGGAGATAACCGGATGAAGGGGGGCAGGATGAGCGCGCATTTTCTTTGTGAAGATTTAACATGGATGGCACTTCTGGACCGCTGCAATGCAGTCTTTAAATAAAGTGGGCCAATAGTAACCTACACGTAAGATTTTTTTGGTAGTAGCTATGTCCGAAAGATGACCATCGCATGCCCCTGCATGGCAGTCATTCAAAACGTGTTCCGCCTCATTGAAAGTGAGACAACATTGGAGAATAGTATCAACCCCACGACAATATAATGTATCATTTAGCACGAGGTAGTGCTTTGCTTGGTGGCAGATACGACGACGGTCGTCAAACGTGAGAGTTGGGCGGAAGCGTTAGGTTTGTAGGTAGACCAAAATGTCTCCATACCATGGGTCTGAATAATCGACCAAGTATACAGATTCATCAGGAAATGGATCATGAGCTAATTCTGCTGGGTCGATTCTGGGAAGGTCCGATAATAATTCGGCGAAGATGAGGGATTTCTTTGCTTTGGAAGCTGTGAAGACCAAATCAAATTGTTGGAGGATGATGATCCATTTGGAATATTTTCCTCCAATAATTTGTCTAGACAAGATATGTCGCACGGGGTTCTCCAAAGCAATAATCGTAGTCTGTCGCAGCAATATATAATGTCGGAGTCAGGTGACGGAGAAAACTACCGCCAAAGAAAGTTTCTCCACATGTGAATAACTTAATTCCGGTCCGATTAGACCTTTGGACAAATAGTATATCACATGTTCATTGTTGTCACTGTGAACTTGAACCAGAACCATTCCAAGTGAGGATGGTGAGGCTGCCAGGTAGAGGAGAAAGTCGCGTGAGTAGTCGGGGGCACTAAGGAGTGGGGTTGAAACAAGTGCATGTTTTAAAGCATCAAATGACAGTTGAGCTTGGTAATCCCACAAGTATAGTGTTCCTTTCTTCAATAATCGCATAAATCCTTTCGTCATCTCGACATAGTTAACGATGAATCGACGTAAAAAGTTTGCCTTCCCTTGCAAATGTTTGAGTTGAAGGATGGATTGTGGTGCCAGAAATTCAACAATCGCCTTAACCTTATCGGGATCAACCCTAATACCGTGCTTGGAGACAATGAAACCTAACAGAAATCTGGACTCGACCATAAATACGCACTTATGAGGATTCAAACATATATTGTAGAATCTACACCTAGCAAAAATTTCTTTCAGATGAGCGAGGTGATCAGGTCGTTTCCTGGAATGGGTCGGAAGGTCATCCAAGTAAGCCTGTACAATATGTCGAATGTCATGAAAATCATATTCCATAGCCCGCTGAAAATTTGCTCCAGCATTCTTCATATCGAAAGGGAGTTTACGATACGCAAATGTGCCCCAAGGATAGATGAAGGCAGTTTTATGCTAGTCATCCTTTTTAATTGCAATCTGGTTATAGCCCGAGAATCCATCCATGAAGGAAAAATATTCGCATCTGGCACAATCGTCGAGAATCTGATCTATGAACGGTGTGGGATAATTGTCTTTGGGACAAGCGGCGTTCAGATCGCGATAATCAACACAAACTAGAATGGTGCCTTGTTTTTTATCAATGAGAACCGGATTGGAAACCCATTCAGTCAAAGGAACGTGATAGATGAAACCAACGTTTAACAGTTTTTCTACCTCAATTTTGATGGCGGCTGCTTTGCGCGGGTGGAAAGGTCTGAGTCGTTGCCAAATTGGTTTGGCATTGTCATAAATCTTGATTTCATGCTCGACGATAGACAGATCTATGCTGGGCATTTCGTCATAAGACCAAGCAAACACATCGCGGAATTCCTTGAAAAGGAATGTGAAGTGTGCAATTTCCTCTGGATTGCAATCGGCTCCTTTCTGAATATTTTCCACAATAACCGTTTTGATCGAGATATCAATGAGCATTGTCTTAGAAAGATTACCCATGTTCCCTTCTGAATCGAGAGTTTGAACAGTTGTGTAAGCGGAGGGAACCATCTCAAGTGGGTCAAAGGATGGGATTTCAGTTTTTATCACATCCGAGTCAATCATCGAAGCGCGATGGTGAAACTCTTCGCAAGGTCATTCTTCTAAGGAAATGATCTCTCAAATAGCTTTGTCTGTAGGCCAGACTTCATTGACAAGATCCTTAGAGAGAACTGTGATGGGAGGGAGTTTGGTACCTTTGGTCGAAACCATAGCAATGGAGGGTTCAGATGTGGTTTGGATGGCTTGGTAAGCCAACTCGGCCGGTGAGAGTGGCATTTGATCTCCGTAGGAATCAATGTCTGAAGGTGCTGGGATGATCCATGGGTCGATAGAGCCATCCAAAGTGGTGGATATCATTGCAACCGTGTTTGGGATCTGTGGCGGCGAGAGAGGAAAACAACCCAGTAGGGAAGATGCCTTCAGAAGACTGGTACCGATACTAACGTAAGAGTCAGGAAGGCCTCCTATTAGGGGTACAATGCTACTTGTTAAAGTGGCATAATCAGGGGTGCAGAAGGATAGCTGATCCATCATGACTATTTTCCCATCCAATGGAAATAGGATGAGTCAGAAGACCAAAGACACAATGGCGGTCATGGCATAAGACCAACTGCGACCAAGCAATAGATTATAGTCGAGATGGCGCTCTACGACTTCAACATCCACGTTTACCATTTTCCCACTCAGAGTGATGGGAAAGCTAGCAAGGTAACCTTTTGGGAGGAATGTGTGGCCATCGAAAGCTTTGAGGGAATTCGACGACATTGTTAAGGTAGGAGAACCTAAATTTAGCCAGCAAGCTTGTGACATAACGCAGGTCGAAGCACCTTCGTCTATGACAGTATGATGGATTGGTCTCCCTTTTGACACAACCTGCACCTGGAATGCAAGTTGGTGCGAGAGGCGAGGTTTAGAATTTTCCATATCAAAGATAGCTAGCATGGAATCCTAGGGGTATATTCCACCAATGGCCGAAAGCAAGGCTTTCCTTTATGCTAGACAATTTTGTAATACTTCGAGAGCAGACATAGCTGATGGTGCATGTGCTAAATCTTCTACAATGTTATAGTTTTGGGTTGCACATGCAGAGGTGTTATGAGTCGTGCATCGAAGTGTCCCTTTGGGGGGACGAATCACGGGGTCAGTAGTAGGCCGTTCGATATGAAAATCATTGGGCAGCAGTGGATTTGAACTAGTACCAGGTTCTTGAGCATCTATGGTAGGATTTCCATAAAGCTTGGCTCGAGTTTGAAGTTCAACACTCTCAATGCCATAAATGGCAGATGGTCCTTCGCCAGAAGGATATGAACCACCATTGCCTCGTTGATGGGGTTGTGGAGGATTTTCAACCATGTGTTGATGTTGCTGCTATTGATTAGGGAAAGGATTATGAAGAACGACAGGTGTTCACCCAGAATCCTTGTTGGTAATAAAATCGGTGCATTCCTGCAGCTGAGGACATTTGTATGTCAAGTGGTCCTTCGCACAGATCTTGCAAGGAAATTTCATGGGTTTATCCTTCCCTTTGTCATTTTTGGCAGCATTTTTCTAATTAGGGTTATTCTGATTATCCGACTGCTCTTTCGAAGAAGATGTCTTTTTCTTATTCTTCATATTTTTCCCGCTAGGTTTTTGTGAGGTTTGCACATAATTTACCTCAGTGGTAGGAAGAGTAGTCGTTTGGTGAGGGGCGGTGGCAGCCGACGATGGCTGGGAGGCTTGCCCCTGAGACTGTTTTGTGGCTACACCAGAGATCGTGCCAACGAGACCATCGGCATGAGCTCTAGATTTCTGAGTAGCCGGAGGATTTGGGTTACCAGGGGCATTGGGGAGAAAATCATATAGCGTGCCAGATTGTGAATAGATTAAATCCAAATTTTGGGCACGACGAATGCATTGATATTCTGTAACTACACCAGAAAGGCCAATGTCTTTAGAGATATGGGGTAAGAGAAACTTACAAAACCAATTGGCTAAGAGATGATCCGAAATTGGCGCTTTGACTAGCCTCCTCCTACGTCTCCATTCATGAATGTGATCGGAGATGTGGGTGGTGGTGTCTTGGCACAACGAGGTTAACAGTTCTATTCCAGTTTCAAATCTAAATGGTAATTAGAAGTTATTTAGAAACTTCGTCGCTAAAGTACCAAACGTATTGGTGGCGGTGCGTGGCAATTCAATGTACCAATTGGCAGCATTTCCTGTAAGCATGCGAGGAAACAGTCGAAGCCAGACACTATCATCCACCATGGAATTGGATATAGACCATAGGTGAAAGGTAGTGATGTGTGCGGCTGGGTCGTCCCCTTGTTTCCCATCGAACTTCAGGATGTCAGAAGGAATCTTATGTGATACTGGAGGCCAGAGTGGGTTGTGATTGATGGGATCATTAGTCAGTTAATGGATATCGGGGATGTCCAAAGCTGCCAAAAATAGCAATTGTGGATTTTCCCCTGAATCTAACTAAGGCAGTATGGGCTGACTACTTAGACCATAGGGTCCACCCATCAATGTGTTACCAGGAGGATAAGTAGGACTTTGGTAAAAAATTCCTATAGGTGGAGGAGTAGGGACATACGGTTGCTGTCCATAGGGCATATTGTATTGCGGGGCGAACGGTTGGTTTCCCCCAGTATAAAAGTGCCCTCCCATTCCAGATGGAGCTTGGGGTTGGTTAGTCCAAATGGATGCAACAGAGTTTCCCGGAGGCATGCTACTACTTGCATAGTTTGGCAACTGGATAGATCCTACACCTATATTTGAACCACTTAAGGGAATAGTATTGACAATAGGTAGTCCCATTTGTCCTAAGGATTGCAGAGGAAGTGAAATGTTCCCTGCTACTTGCGTGCTGGTGACACTGCCCCCTGGTATAGTGGCCAAGGGGTTTGAACTCAACAAAGTGTTCCAGCCGAAAGGGTTGCTAAAAGGTACCGAAGTAGTCACACTCATGGGAGGAGCAACCGTGGGTCCCAACGTGGTCACAGTAGGAGTAGATCCCGAAGGATTCGACGAGCTACTGACAGTTGTGATGACCATCAGGTTGGGATTAGGTATATGTTGAATACTGGGGTTACAAAGTAATGGCATAGAACTGACCACCGGTGGGGAGGATGGTGGCGAACTTGTGATGGTTGCCATTGGCATCATCCCTATGGATGCTGGTGGTGAAATGGATGTTTGTGTAGTCGAAGACATATCTTGGCGTGGTGGAATCTGAACTATCATAGGCCCTAACGGATCAGTGAGTGGAGGATTGTAATGAGGTACAACACCTTCCGTGAAAGGGTCCTCTGGAAATTCCGTATGATATGAGGCTATGTGAAAATCAAGATTTGTCAGTGGAGACTGCTCTTCCGCAGAAGGCACGGGTTCACCAAGGTTCATTTCTTCTTCAATAGTTAGAGGAGGTATACCTTGCTGCCGTCGAGACAGACGGCGTGGGTCGGAGGAAGCCACGGTGACCTATTTATTTTTAACAAATTTTAACAAATTTTGATGTATTATAAAGTCTCAATGACAGTAACCACACACCTAAAAAAAAAAGGACTCTCTAAAATCAATCAGCAAGTAGCTAGAATAGGGTGCCCTGTCTGAGTACTACCGTTTGTTGGTGATGAAATCCAGTATCACAATAGTATACAGAGAGGGTTGGTCGAAAGTACAGTTATGATCACTCTAGAGATTCGCCCGAACCTTAGACGATAGGTGTAAGCACTCTCTTGAAGACGAGTACCCTCCTAAAGACCAAAGACAGAGTGGGTTCGTCTGTTTCAGGTACCAGGATAGCTCGTCCCAGTCACCTTGTGTAAGTCCCTAAAAAATTATGGCCAATAAAGATACCTCAAATCACACACATCATCAGGGGGGTCCATGGTCAAGGACAATGTGCTATATGGGCAGAATACCTAGATCCCAGATCTAGTTTCGACATCCCAGAAGGGAACCCCAATATATAACACACCCACCCGATGCAGTTGAAGGCGGGCTACCTTCTTGTGCACCCAAGTGTTGTCTCGCACTGAGCTCCGGTAAAGGAATGGTCTCGATAATATGAGTGCAGTAGGATTTCGCTCATTAATGACTCTAGTTTCAAGTTTTGAGATCTTGGGTGATTTTCTCACTTTCCTAACCTAAGATCCTAGCCTGAAATACTGTTTTTGTGAGCTCAAAAAATAGTAATGTGATTGATTTTATTATCGCTTGATTCTTAGTGTACTTGATTATTAGTCTTGCGGAGGGGGAGTGGACGTATGAAATGTAATGAGACTCTGACTCAAGAAACCATGCAAAATATGCTCTAAATATTCAATTCGATGAAGAGTATTTATACAAGGAGAGGTTTCTTTTCAACATCCATGCACGAAAATTAAAATAGCATAGTTCAAATTTAAAGATTCAGACTTCTATCTACCTCTTCTTAACAGTCTATGAACTGAAATTTTCAGAATAAACTTAGCTAGATGCAGAAAAAAAAAAAAAGAAAAAAAAAATTCTTCTCAAAAAGTAAATGATTTTGACACTAAATTTTCAAACAAGAGTAAACAAACATAAATTCTAGCTTAGTAAACAAGCACAGGGATTCAGTCAAGGAGAGATACTGATGGCCAAAAAACTCTGCAACTAAAACACAATCACAACAATGAATAACAAGTTTTGGCTGAGTAACGCACTGTCTCTGAGTAAAGACATCGTTAATCCAGAGACTAATGCACTGTATTTAAGAAGAGGCGCATTATAACGCACTGGAAAACCTACAGAGGTAGCATTAGCCAGGGTAAAGTTCTTCAGATGGTCAAACAGAAACAGGATTGAACTCTGCGAGCTTTTGAAATGTCTACTGGGCATAAAAATTGGTCGGAAGGGTCTGTGAACAGAGGAAAGAAGAAAGGAGGGAAGAAATAGTCCGGAAACTATGGGGAAACTCCCCAATGGAGTTGCCAATTCTATTGTAGGGTAAAATGCTTGGGTTGTTGGTTATTGTATACCCCTCTCAGGGCTTTCCGGTGCCCGAGGCAGATAGTAAGATTAGATGTATGGTTCACAAAGACAGCATATTCATGTTCATATTAACTTAAAACAACTTGATATAATGAGATAGAAGATTACCTCTTTAATGATCTTGGAGTCCCTTGGAGAGCACTAGGCAACGAAGCAGGAGTTCTTCTTCACCGGCTCCAAATCTTGGTCCTGCAATCAATCAAAGCACCCGTGTAATTTCTAACATAACATATATCTTCTATCAACTAAGTCAATATATCATAAGCATTTAAACTATGCACATCTAATACATTCATCTCATGCTATATAAGTGATTAAATAATCATGACGATATCAATGCATAGAATGGACAAAACAGATACAGTTCTGTTGATTTATAAAAAGGAGGATTACAACCATTGGTTGCACCAAGCCCTCCTCAGCCTTCCAATCTCTCTATCTCTCAAAGTGGTGATGCCTTGATCAACAAGTTCTCAATGAACCTCTTTGACCTTTTACCTTCACACTACAACAATGATCTCTACTTCACAAGTATGCAAAAACTTTAGCAATCCTTCGACCTTGAACAAAGAGCCTTCAACTCCATTTTATAGGAGATGGAGAGAGCAATCATTGCCCTTCTCTTTCCACCAGTTCTGAATAGAAAAAACCAAGATGTTTCTCCAACCTCCATGTTTTTTCCTTCTTTGAGAGTTCAGTTGTTTATGGCAATGCCCAATAAGAGATCATTGCTTTGCAGTTTCCTTTTTGTACTAAATCTCTTGTGAGAAAAAGCTGTAGATTCAAATCATTGTCCACGGGTTTTTCCCGTTTCAAACTTTAAAACATAGGTAACGCTGCCCTCTAGTGTAAATAGAGCGTTTCCCTAGCCACTAACGTGGCCAATTCGCTGATCAACTGCGTTATAACGCTCTTGTGTTGTTATAGAGAGGCGTTACCTTGGCAGAAATAGGTTTAATTTAGGTCTTTGTATTCCTTCCATATTTGTCTTCTCCTCTGAGCTGATGAGGAGGTATTTTGACCTATAACAGTAATGAAGAAAATGCATTTCTTCTGGCAACGACATAAGACTTATGGACACTGGTAACTTATAGAGGCCTCATCAAGAGGGAGCTAGTAACTTCCTTCAATCCCAAAGTATTTTCAAGTCTTATGTGGTTTCTTTGTGTCATTGTTCTTGATTATATTAATATTTATAGACCATTGACTATTTTTCCTCCATGAGTATTTGTATGATTATTTCACTAACTTCTCGGTGATGATGCGATCAAGAAAATAGATCCCAAATATCATTAGGGTCCATAATAGTGCATGAAGAGTAAAATCCAAGAGGAATCCAGTGCAAGGATAATGAAGGAGCCATTCTCACATGTACAAAAGAAAGAAATACTTGTTTCATCATTAGGTATATTTTCATTATGTTTATTTACTTTTCTACTATTCCTCTTGCTCTTGTTCTTGGATTAACACGTACATTTGAAGAATATGAGTTCATCATTCATAATTATGTATGGGAAGTGGTTCCAAGACCCCAAGGTAAATATGTTTTGTCTTCTAAATGGTTGTATAAAATTACATGGTGTTGATGGCAGTATTGAAAAATATAAAGCTAGATATGTGGCCAGAGGTTTCTCTTAGAAGGAGGGAATAAACTATGATGAAATATTTCCCCTCGTTTCTAATTATACAACCATATGATATATTGTGGCTCTAGATTCTAGCCAATGATAGTCTCTTCACCAAATGAATGAGAATATTTCTTTTCTGCATGGCTTCCTTAAGGAAGAAGTATTTGTGGAGCAACCACAAGGCTTTGAAGTACATGGACATAAAACTCATGTGTTCAGACTGAAGAAATCCCTCTCTGATTTGAAGAAAGATCTAAGAGCTTCATATGCCTACATTGGTAGCTTTTTGATGAAGCTTGGTTTTACTAGAAGTAATGTTAAACCAAATATTTACTTCAAGACACTCCAAGGTATGCCTTTTGATTTTGGTATTATATGTTTATGATTTATTTATGACTGATGGTGAAAATCTTATCCTCTATTGTAAGAGGGATTTAGCTTCTGAATTTACAATGAAATATATTCATTTGATGCACTATTTTTGTGCCTTGAAGTATGGAAAAGACCTAGTGATATTTTCCTTTCTCAGGGAAAACATGTTGTCAAGCTACTAGAATGATTTGGTATGACATAATGAAAGTATATGAATTCTCAAATGGAAATGAATTTCAAGAAGCTATGTGGTGAAGCTACAGGTCTTGATTTGGAAAATCATTCTGAGTATCATCAACTGATTGAGGCACTGATGTTCTTAGTGAACACTAGACCAGAAATATCTTTTGCGGTCAATAATTTGAGCCAATATAAGAATAGTTTATCACATGCACACAATATTGTTGCAAATCATGTGTTGATATACCTACATGGGACCATAAAAATTGAATTGAGATACAATTTTGAAAATGTAAGACTTCATGGGTATATTGATATTGATTGGGTTGGTAACTTTTTTAGTAGAAAGAGTAGTGTTGCTTTAGCTTGGGATTTTACACGATCTCTTGGATGAGCAGAAAGAACAAGTAGGTTGCACTGAGTATAGTTGAAGTTGAGTACATTGCTGCTAGCATGGCTATATGTGAGGCAATATGGATGAGGAAGCTATTTGAGCAAGTTACAAACACAACATTTATATATTGTGACAATAAGAGTGGGATTCATCTTATGTTCCATGAAAATTCCAAGCACATTGAGATCAAATATCACTATATTTGGGGTATGGTGTAGAGAGGAGAAGTGAGGTTGCATCTTATTGTGAATGATGATGACATCGTTGAAATTATTACCAATAATTTACCAAAAGGAAAGTTATTTGTTTTTAGAGAGAAACTTGGACTTATGGGCGTGAACCTTCCTAAAAGCGATGACAGCTGATTGAGAACACTGAGATGCATTTCCCCTGTTGGGGTCCTATGTTTTGATAGATTGGCTTACCAAAAGACAAGGCAACATACAAACCAAACTTTAGAGCTCTAGGATTTAGCCCTCCTAGTCTCAGAGAGGGATCTCTCAATATGTTTATAAAGATGTGTCTTGAAAGGTTTAGAAATTGATTTTAGGCTAGTTATGAGATTCAAGGTTGTTTGTTTTTGTTTGGTTGGACAAATATGTTTCATGTGGTATAGATAGAGCATGGGAATCTACAAGCCATTGGGCAATGGAGTCATGTGAGGTCCAAATAGTTCTGACTAATAAGGAAGGGGAACCAAAGGGAAAATCTAACTTGGTCGAGGATCTATTGAATAATATAGGTGAAATGGGATGGACATTAAGGACTAAGAGTGAACAAAAAACTAAACCCTTTCACAATGACTTAAAGGATTCGGGGAATGCCCTATTTCCTCCAATAATCTCACTGCTTTGGACTTAATCAATATAAACACTAAAAGAAAGGAGAAATGCAGATTAAACCTTCTAAATGAATAATAGGATTAGGGGAATGTCATATTTCCTCCTATAATTTCACCTTTGAGAGTTTAACCAACAAAAACATACAATTGCATTCAAAGAAGAGGGAACGCCTTAGACATTTAGCACTACAGTTATAGGGGCCTTCAACACAATGATAACAATAAGGAACAAAGGGTATGATTGAGACAAAACCTCACTGTCAAACTGCCAGCATTAATAATCAAAGGTAGATTCCAGATACAATATTTAGTGGTAAAGAAAGAGGGAACACCTAAACAGTCTTTAACACAACCGAAATAACCATTTCTGAAGTAAAACAAACTGAATATAAAGAGAGCTATTAGACTTCCCTGTCACATTCAGTAGCAGAAAACATATAAACAGTGAAGGGTAAATAGGTCAGAGGTGCTTCTAAGATACATTTCTCTGTCTAAACTTTTATCCTACTGTAGGCAAAGCATGATGGAACAAAGTGGAAACACAAGAAATAACATTGACTATAAGAATTACTTCACCAAACTAGGCTCAGGGATCCGATGGTCCTGCCTTCCTTCATCAACAGAAAAACACAGATCTTAAGACTCTTTCAGAATGCCAAAGCTTCTTCAAAGCAGCAATATGTATTACTTTAGAAATCAAAAAATGCCAACCTTTTACAATGAGACTTCGAAGAGTCTTTATAGAGAAAACGAGAAAATTAGGTGAGGAGAGTTTTAATGATCATCAGTGATAGGAGGAGGTATTTCGAATGCTCCATTTTGTGCCTTAAACATTTCATTAAATTCTAGATAGGATCAATAACTTTGCGGCTTGTTTGAGGCCATTTTGATATGACAGAAATTACCCATAGGGTGTCCTTGAGAAGAAAATTATCCGGAGAGGTACTATTATCTTCTCGATGTGAGTTAAGTGAGGAATGGGCTATGAGGACTCCCATACTTCTAAATAACTGCCTCTAACAATTTGTAGTAGCTTCCCTGGTGCAATAACTACTTGGAAGACTTGTGTGCATGGGTAAAGGACAGGTCTGTGTTAGTCATCGTTCTGCATCACTAGCTGCTCTGTCTCTTTTGTACTTAAACCTACAATAGCTCTGTTTATGCTTTGACTTCGTTGATCGCTCAAACTGCTTTTAGCACTGATGTCTTCAAAGGCTGTGTTAATATTTCAATATTATGCCTTTCAACTCTTTAATATTTTCCTGATACACTTTGAACTTCTACAGACCTGTTTGTGGGAATACACAGGCTAAAAAAAGGGTGCTGGAGGATTCATGTCGGGGTCAATAACCCCAATCTTCAATAAAAAACAAAATGCTTTTAAACCTGCAAAACATGAGAAACCTGTTATGAAATCTTGCACGGGGCTCAAAAATGTTTCAGAAAGGTTTTGGCAGAGGTGGAGGAGTGATTGTAGAGGAAACGTGCACGACGGAGAAGGGTTAGATGGCGCAACAACATGAAACTGAGGTTTAGACATGAATTAGCGTGCGAAAATATTTTCAGTGTTAAAACATAAAAGTTTAATGTTCGGGTGAATACAAAGGAAATGGGAAAATGTAATGGAAAACATATGAAATGGACCATAGGTTG
Organism: Pinus albicaulis; assembly: GCA_034641835.2. Taxonomy (NCBI): domain Eukaryota; kingdom Viridiplantae; phylum Streptophyta; class Pinopsida; order Pinales; family Pinaceae; genus Pinus; species Pinus albicaulis. The sequence continues at coordinate 186,029,444 of CM076583.1, read as the reverse complement.
TTGGACCCGGTCATGGTGGAGGGAAATTAAACATGAGCCGTTGGATTTGGGTTGAATGGACGGTCATGATTCGATCGGCAGATCGCAATTGGGGGAGGCAACGGGGTTGACACATTGTAAACTTCTGATTAGCGACGGTGCGATTGAGCGCCAACCGTCCAATCCGGGTCAAGATCGACGATAGAGATTGAATTGGCAGGGAGGAAGACTGGAGCGATGGGAGGGGAGCGATGAGATTGGGGGCGTCGGATCTCAAGAGATCAACAGCCACGATCGGATTGGAGGATCGCGATCGGGGAAGATAGAAGGAGGGGACACATGGGCTGGCGTGATGCGATTAGTGCTGGGCCGTTGGATCTATATATATCAACGGCTTGGATCGTAGCAGGGCGGATAGAACAGTAACACTATCGCATCGGAGGTTTTTTGCTTAACAAAGAAGCGCACCTGTATGAATGTTCCGATTGCGATTAGCGCCACAAGCCTTAAGCGCTTGGTTCTGGGCACGGGGCATATGGGGGAAGTGGTTAAGGGTGTTTTCTGAAAGGGGCTTAAGGCCTTAGTGAAGAAATGAGTTTTTAGGCAAAAAACGAGGATTTTTAGGGATTTTCTTGGCTTTCGGTAAAGGGGAAAGTTTGTTTAAACCTGTAAAAAAAAAGGATTTTTAGAGGTTCAAAGGGATTTTGAAGGCTTTTCAGGAGGAAATGGGGGTCTTAAAGAGGAAAATGAGGCTTTATGAAAATGAGGGGAAATGAGTCAAAATGGGCAGTTTCAGAGGCCTTTGGAAAATAGTTTCTTTCATAAATCTGGCGGGGTTTTAGGCATGCCCTTGTAGAAACAGCATGGGAGATTAATCCAAAGGGACAAAGAATCATCATAAGACTTAAAAGATGATGGATTTTCAAGGGAAAATAAATCTCTTGAAGGCTTGAAAACAAACTTAGCCACCATTTGGTATATCAGAATTTATGGGTGGCTAATAGTGGCTCCACTTGGGGAGGACAGCTTGCCCTTTAGGTGTCCAGAACCTCAGTAATATCTGTATTTAGCAGATTGGTGCCTTTCCATTGGGCATCAGTTTTTCTTTTGATCTGATAACCTTTGCAGCAACCTGAAACAACTGTCATTCTTCAAAACAACATTTTTGCCTGCCCATTCCTACTGTCCTATCATTTTTTATTCCTTTGAGTGCACTTGGATTGGCAAACTCTTTTCCAAAATTTTATTTTGCAAATAGAAAAATAAACCTATCTAATGCTACCTACCCCTAGTTTTCCAAGAGCCCAGATTAAACAGTTGGACTCTTAATTCTCTATCTAATCTAATACCTGTCAGGATTAAACAGTCTCGCAGGTTTTCATTCTCTATATTCTAAGATAGAAATTGAAAATACAGTCAAACCAGGATTAGACTGTCTGGTTTGCTATGGGTCCATGGCATAAAAGCAACTGCATGTGAACTAAAAATAGTAGAAATTAAACAAAACTTGGAAGGATTAAAGATCTGGGATTCAAACACATTCTTCCTTCTTGCTGTGACTCAGATTTTGAACTTTTTAGAGTCACCTTTCTTTCTTCACTTTAGCTCTGGTTTGGATCTTTTTAGAGTTGTTCTCTTTTCTTCTATCCCAATCTATTCTAATGATAAGCCAAGATTGAATAGTTCGGCAGATCTTCTTCACTATCCTATCAGCAGTAAATTGAAATCTGCCCAATCATGATTAGGTTGTATGATTGGACAGTAGTGCTTCTTTAACGTAGTGGCATTTGAGCTTGCACACTTTCAGATTTTCTTTCTTTTTGGTATGGGGCTATACCTCTCTTGTTTTATTTCTGCCCTCTTTTCTATATATATATATATATATATATATATATATATATATATATATATATATATATATATATATATATATATATATATATGTATGTATGTATGTATGTATGTATGTATGTATGTATGTATATATATATATATATATATATATATATATATATTTTCAAAGCAAATGGTATGTACAATGGATGAAAATCGCTGGAACTTAAGACTCTTGACAGAAGTAGTGTTTAAGCATCCTGCCATTGACAGGACCTCCTAACCCTTCTTCACCATTTAGTTATTGCAAGAAAAATGCATTATGCCCTCTTAAGTAATGAATAATATAGGGCCCTTTCCACATATTTTCAAACTTACCATGTTTTCCTTTCTCTTCCCTTCTTGAATCCCATTTGAGAACCACATTCTCGACTTGGAAGTCATTTGCTGTAGTATTTTTGTCAAACTTCCCTTTGATGTTTTCTTGGACTGCTTGGGTTCTCTGGTAAACTTCCTCTCTGGTCTGCTGCGAGTGGATGGTCTGATTGATCCTTCTCTACATATCATTTTCTTCAACTTGAACTTCCTGAAGGAGTTTCATGACTGGAACTGCCAAGGATGTTGGGAAAACAACATCCATGCCATAGACCAGCTGATAGGGGGATGTGTTGATTGAATTTTTGGTGGTTAACCTGTCAGCCCACAAAGCATGAACAAGCTTACCATGCCATGCTTTTTGATTCTGCTCCAGCGACCTTTTGATGATGTTGATCAAGCTCTTGTTGGTAGATTTAGCAAGTCCATTTCCTTGGGAGTAATAGGCAGTAGAGTGGCCCAAGGTGATCCGATATTTATGGCAGAAATCAACCATATTTTTGGATTTAAAAGCAGTAGCATTGTCTGTGATTATTTTCCTAGGACAGCCAAATCTGGACAATATGTTGGTCTCAAGGAATTTAATAATGACTGAGTCAGTAGCATTCCTAGTGGGTATGGCCTCTATCCATTTGGTAAAATAATATGTGGCTATGAGGATCCATTTATGCTGGGCTGAGGAGGGTAGATGAATTTCCCCTATAAAGTCCAAACCCCACTGTTGGAAGGGTGTTTCAACACTAATAGGCTTCAAGGGTAAGGACAAGAGTTTTCTCCTACCATCGAAAATCTGGCATTTGTGGCAAGACATTACTAGTTTGTGGGTGTCTGGAAAAAGGGTGGGCCAATAATAACCTAATCTGAGGATTTTGTTTGCTGTAGTCTTCCAGTTTAAGTGCCCTCCACATTCTCCTTCATGAATTTCATGCATGATTTTTCCTACATCATTATCAAGTAAACATTTTAGTAGTATCCCAACAACATTCTTCCAATATAAAATTCCATCTATCATTCAATATTTTAAAGCCTTCTGTTTCACAAATCTAGCTTTTGTTTTCGACAAAGAAGGAGGAGCATTTAAGTAAAGAAGAACATAAATAATATCGGCATACCATGGAGAGTTCGTGAATGTTTCTTTAGTAAATGGTGCTCGGAACTCTTCTATGTCTTCTAAGGCATCGACCATATTCATATCTAGATCCTTGAAATTAGACTCAGCCATGAGTTTTGCCAATCCTTGTCCCTTGATGAGTTTGGTAGGCTTGATTTCTAAGTCGTATTCTAGAATAGTGGCAATCCAATTTCCCCTTTTACCATTGGGGTCCTGACCTAGAATATCTTTGACTACGGTGTGTGGCACAAAGGCAATGATGTGTGAATGTAAGATGTACACCCTGAAATCCTTTAATGGTTTAACCAATGCCAAGGCTTGCTTTTCCATGATGTTGTATTTGAGTGGGGCATCTCTTAAGGCTTTTCTGAAGAAGGATATAGGTTGTTCTCGCCCCAAGTTATTCTTCTGCAAAAATATTGTAGCTATTTTCTATTCTGATGCAAAGGAAAAAATATAAAAATCTTTGGTGAAATCAGGACTGATGAGGACTAGTGCTTGAGTAAGGGATTTCTTTACCAGTTCGAATGACTGTTTAGCTTGCATTGTCCATTTGAAACCTATTTCTTTCCTAAGCATGTTGGTGATGTTTTTCAATAGCTTAGCAAGGTTGGGGATGAATCTCCTCAAAAAATTAATCTTTCCAATGAAAGACTGTAATTCTTTGAAATTTCTAGGGTGATTGATATTCAATATGGCCTCAATTCTTTTAGGATCTATCTTGATCCCTTCTTCATAGATTATATGACCAAGAAGCTTTCCTTCTTGGAGGCCAAAGAGTGTCTTTTGGGATTTAAAGACAAGCCAAATCTTCTGCATTTCTCAAAAACCTTCCTTAAATGTTCCAAATGTTCTTCATCGGTTTTGGAGAAAACGGTAATGTCATCAATGTAAATGATTATAAATAACCTATGTCTTCTGAGAAGGCTATGTCCATGGCCCTCTAGAAGGTGGCTCCTGGATTCATCAAACCAAATGGCATTTTGACATACATGAATGTCCCCCAAGGTGTGGTAAAGGCTGTCTTATGCTGATCACTTGGGAGGAATAACACTTGGTTGTAACCCAAGAACCCATCCAATAAAGATATCCTTTTTGACCCTACTACCCTCTGAAGAATGTGGTCCATATTTGGCAAAGGGTAGTTATCTTTTAGAGAGGCTCTATTAAGATTTCTAAAGTCTATACACAGCCTAATATCCCATGTCTTCTTCCTGACAGATACCAGATTAGAGATCCATTCTAAGTATCTAACAGGAACAATGATCCCTGCATCATACATCTTCTTAATTTATTTTTCTACTGCAGGAAATAAGACAGGGTTTATCCTCCTTAATTTCTGTCTGAAAGGTTTCTGATTTTCCTTCAAAGGGATCTTGTGCTGAATGATGCTAGTGTCATATGATTTCAAATCTTTATACTCCCATGCAAAAACATCTATAAACTCTTTGAAGAGTGCTATGTATTGTTGTTTGATGTGGGCAGGTAGGGTGCCAGATAAATTAATCATTTTAGGCTCAGTTGGGCTGCCTATATTGTGCTCTTCCACATTAGTTTCCACGGGTTCTGTCTTTGGTTCTTTAGCCACATCGTTGAAATCAAAGAGCTGTTCTAGTGGCGCAAGGCCTTTGGGTATGGTATCACCTTTACACTCTAGAACTTCAAGGTCCTTTTGGTTTGGATCATCAGATAAATTTTCTTTGAAAAGATGATCAAACTGATTTATATCAGTAAGGGAGGGGGGCTCTGTTTCAGGAATTTTTTCCCCATCTGAACATTCCTTTTCATGGTTGCAACTTGGTGATGTTGTGGCAAACTCATTCTTTGATTGCAGGAAATCCTCTATATGTTTGTCATTGTTAAAAACTTGCCAATGATCTTCGTTATCCGGCACTGCTGGTCTGTTCTTTACCTTTATAATGAGTTGTTCCTCAATTTGTGGTATCTGGCAGTTACTAGCAGCAAAAGCAAGTTCGTTTTCTAGGTGGTTTTATGCTCTTGGTATGAACACCAATTCATATTTTTCGAAATTTTTTAGGAGGTCTAAAACAGTGTTCCTATACTCTTTGAGTCTGAGATTTTTGGTTGCGTATTCCCCTTTGATTTATCTGATGATCAACTCAGAATCTCCTTGTACTGATATCTTTTTGGCCTTTAAATCTTTAAGTATATGCAGGCCAAGGAGAAGGGCTTCATACTCTGCGATGTTGTTAGTGCATAAAAATTCTAATTTGCAGACATGTCCTTTGTTTGAGTTGTGTATCCATACACCAACCCCTACACTATTTTTGCTGCAAGAGCCATCAAAACTTATTTTCCAAAGTGTTTCCATTTCATTTTCATTTGTTTTGTGTTGCTTAGGGTAGCTGGGGGTTGAGGTATCTAGAGGTTGAGAGGAAGACAAATCTGAATGTTCTGGTGAACTAATGTCTTTCTCGATTTCTTTCTCTGTTTGGGTGACCTCATCTTCGTTGTAAAAAATGAAGGAATCTAAATATGAATGGGTGGAATAAACATGGGTGTTGTGAGGTTTGTCCTTGATGCTCACCATGTATTTCATAAGGGTTTCCCTATACAATCTTCTGGTTTGACCAAACACCGGTATGTTGGCATATGACATATCCATTTGAAGGTTGCCCTGGATCTTAGCTCCCCATGATCTAGATAAAAGAATACCATATTTTGGGGGGATGTCAGCCACTACTACATCCATTACAAGGTTCTTAGCATGAATTTGGGATAAGTTAACACACAAATATTTAATTTTGGGTGACTTCATCTTCATTGTATAAAATAAAGGAATCTAGATCTAAATGGGTGGAATAAACAGGAGTGCTATGAGGTTTGTCCTTGCTGCTCACCATGTATTTCATGAGGGTTTCCCTATATAATCTTCTGGTTTGAAAAAACACTGGTATGGTGGCAGAAGACATATCCATTTGATGGGTGCCCTGAATCTTAGTTCCCCATGATCTAGACAAGAGCATGCCATATTTTGGGGGAATGTCAGCTACTACTATATCCATTACAAGATTCTTAGCAGGAATTTGACACAAGTTAACACACAAATATTTAATTAACCCCAAGCATTTGAACCTTCTGGAATCAAAGGAGTATAAGTCTTTATATGTTCTAGTAATCTCTAAGCCTAAGCTTTCCATTACCACCTTGGGCATAAGGTTGTGTGATGCTCCTGAATCTAGCATGGCATTGTGTAGGATTTTGTTGTGTATGTTTAAACTAACATAGAAGGGAGGCACAACCCCTTTTTGGTATTTTCCTTCAATTTTAGGACCAAACAACAGCTCTGGCTTGTCATCTATCAAGTTTAGAGTATCAGTATCAACATTTATATTCAGAGCTTTTAGGACCTGGTTTCTGTACACTTCTTGGGTCACTGATTCAGCCAGAGGTATGTTAATTTTAATCTTTGCAATCTCTCCCTCAAAGTTGAAAGGAACTATTGATTTTGTTGTACTTACATCTATTTTTTCACTTATGTTTCTTTCAGCAACTTTGACTTGCTGAGTTTTATTAGGACTGTCAATCTAAGCTGTTTTAATAGGTCCACTAGCAGAGGTACTAGGGCAGCTCTATACAAAATTTGGCTGGCTGCTTTTCTCTTTGTTTAAATTTGTCTTCTTAGCCAAAATGTAGGTTTTTTCTGCTATTTTCTTAGGCTGATTTTCTGTATTTTTCCTAACAGCAGAGCTAGTGTTTTTTTCATTTGGACTATCTATGTTTCCTTTGCTTCTTAGATCATAGTGTTTGTGTACCTCCATGATTTCATTCTCAAACCCCAATCTATAATCTTAAGACTCCTCATATGTATCTTCCTTTGGTTCTGAGGAGAAGAAACCTTGTTCTTCTTCAGTGAGGAAAACATCATCCCCATTGTCTGATCCAATCAAGTTTACATGGTTTTCTCCCAAATTTTCAATCTCCCTTTCTTCCTCTTGATCTATGTAGTTTTGTTGGAAGGGAGGTCTAATTTGCTTATCATTATCTCTTTGCCTATCTTGATTGTTTTCTCTTCTAAAGTTCTGATTTCTGTTTCTATTTTGGAGGTTGTTTTGGTTTTCTCTTGGTGGTACTATATCATTCAAGTTTATATTTTGAAGCATTTTCTCCATTACCTTCACTAGGTTGTTAATTTTGGTATCAGAGGATGAGGTTGACACTAGAAAATTTGGGGTAATTTCCGACGGCCAATTCGTCGCTATTCTGACACATAGTCATCGCAAGAGCAACAGTTCGAGGACAGGCAAAACATGGTTTACCATCCCATCGCAATTCTGACGCACTTAAAAAGTGTCACACTACCGACACTTTTTTCGTCGCTTCCAAACAGGCGTCGCTCTTTCGATGTTTCCCAAACCGTCGTGCTTTCGACGTTTGTAAACTGTCACACTTCCAACGAAATGTGATCCGACGTTTTGAACGTTGCTCTTCCGAAGTTTGTAAATTGTCGCAATTCCAACGAAATGTGGTCCGACATTTTGAGCGTTGCTCTTCCGACGTTTGTAAACTGTCGCAATTCCAACACAATGTGATCTGAAGTTTTGGACGTCGCTCTTCCGACATTTGTAAACTGTCGCAATTCTGACGAAATGTGGTCCGACGTTTTGAACGTCACTATTCTGATGTTTGTAAACTGTCGCAATTCCGACGAAATGTGGTCCGACGTTTTGAACGTCACTATTCTGACGTTTGTAAACTGTCGCAATTCCGACGAAATGTGGTTCGAAGTTTTTATACTGTCGCTCTTCCGACGTTTTTAAGCTGTCGCAATTCTGACGCTTACAAGCCGTTGGTATACCGATGGCGGGTTTAATTTAAAAAAAAAAATGAAACTTTAAAACAGGATAGTAAATCTCCAATATTTGTTATGAATTGTGGGCGTTGCAATGACCATGAAATATTAATATAATAAACCACCCTGCAGCGCTTTGACTATAAAAAATCATTTTTTTTTTCACAAGAGAAAAAACGTTGTTTTTAATATATTATATGAAGTAAAACAGTCCATGAAGTCATTACATTTTCACATCTGAAGATTGGAACCCAAATATCCATCTAGAAAAGTGGAAGTCCCACCCCAGAAAAGGATAGAAAAATACCCCATGTCACATACAGGGACATGATATAAAACCCAGTAGCGGTCCACATGGAGATTATCGACAATTTGAGAAAGCATCCAAATATGCTCGAGGCATCTATAAGAAAGTGAAATAGCAGTATGTAGAATAGTAAAGCAACAGATAGAGTACCGACGTCCATTGTTCCAAATACAAATTAAAGTACCCAAAATCCTTGAACAGAGAAAAACGCTAATCATGTGAGGAGTGAGATATGTCCAAAATATAAAAAGACCATCAGACCATATCAATAAACCAGCAACATAGACCAGCATCACTAGTTTTGAAGGCAGAGTGATAAACATTAATCATTTTTTTTTTCACAAGAGAAAAAACGTTGCTTTGAATATATTATATGAAGTAAAACAGTCCATGAAGTCATTACATTTTCACATCTGAAGATTGGAACCCAAATATCCATCCAGAAAAGTGGAAGTCCCACCCCAGATAATGATAGAAAAATACCCCATGTCACATACAGGGACATGATATAAAACCCAGTAACGGTCCACATGGAGATTATCGACAATCTGAGAAAGCATCCAAATATGCCTGAGGCATCTATAAGAAAGTGAAATAGCAGTATGTAGAATAGTAAAGCAACAGATAGAGTACCAACGACCATTGTTCCAAATACAAATTAAAGTACCCAAAATCCTTGAACAGAGAAAAACGCTAATCATGTGAGGAGTGTGATATGTCCAAAATATAAAAATACCATTAGACCATATCAATAAACTAGCATCGCTAGTTTTGAAGGTAGAGTGATAAACATTAATCATTTTTTTTCACAAGAGAAAAAATGTTGTTTTGAATATATTATATGAAGTGAAATACCCATGAAGCTATTGCTACTCACATCCTGGCATTGAACCCAAATATCCATCCAAAAAAGTGGAAGTCCCACCCGCACAATGATAGAAAATACCCCATGTCACATACAGGGACATGATATAAAACCCGCAACGGTCCACATGTGAGACGGCCTCCGATCTCGAGAAAGCATCCAAATATGCTCGAGGCATCTATAAGAAAGTGAAATAGCAAAGATGTAGAATAGTAAAGCAATGATTGTGCTCGCTTGATTCCAAAATTGGTAACCATCTGTTGCATCCGAGATGTAAGGTTCAGGCTCGCTTGTTTCCATTAGTAGCCCGCTACAGCATCCACCCTATTCATAGCAAAAAGGTTCCTGTAGATATACAGAGAAAGAGTATAATACGTAGACCATATAAACATGGCTCTGTATTTCAAAAAACAGGTTTAAAATAGAAACAGGGCAACATTTTTTTTTTCCAATTGTTATGAACATAATTCGACTGTGAAATATTAATATAATAAACCACCTCGCAGCGCTTTGACTATAAACAATCATATAAACATGGCTCTGTATTTCAAAAAACAGGTTTAAAATAGAAACAGGGCAACATTTTTTTTCTAAGTAAAGTTAATCTATTAACAGTGGGAATAAAATTACACCGAAGTCAAAAACATTTCCCAGACTCATGGCAAATTTGTCATAAAAAAATCAAAAAATTAAGAAGACTGCCCTCATACGGGGAAACCAGTCTTGAATGTTTGCAGAATTCAAAAATATTACAGAGGTCCAGCACAGTAAAATAGTCTAAAAGCAATCCAATTAAGTGGGTCGCGAAGCAAGAAAAAAAAATTAACCAAACTACTCCTCCGACTCCTCGATGATTCGGCACCATCCTTCGAAAGGTCCAGGATCGCTAGGTGCTACCTCCACAGTCATGCCACCGCTCCCCTCCTGAAGGCCCGAATGTTGGCCGACTTTTTCTGAGCTCAGACTCGACGGACGGGTGCATTGTTCTTCCATTTGGGCCTCCTCACGAAAAACCACAGTAATTGAAGCTATGATTCATGGGCGGTTCAGAGAGAAATTAAAGGAAAAAAGTGAATTGTGCGTCGTGGGATAAGGTGAAGCGGTGGGGAAATGAGGAGCAGGGGAGCCCATACGGTGGCCAGATCCTAGAACCCAACCCCGCCCACTTCTAGTATTTGGATAGCGACCTGCGTGATAATCACTAGACTAGGAAGATGACTCGGTTGAGGGGCTAGAGGGAGGGCGCAGGGGTTGACCTCTAGTGCTCCCCCTGTGGCAACGCATCCTTTGACGCAGGCGAGGCATGGGTGCAGTCTCAGTAGTGGGCACAAGAGGAGACGGAGAAGCAGAATTCCAAGAAACATAGGAAGACAGGCAAGGACCAGACAGAGAGAAATGCAGATATGCAGCAAGGTCTAAGCAGCAGTTCAGCTGGCCACTTCTCCTTCTCATCACAGTGAGCAGGCAGTGTAACCCAGCAACCGGCTCGTCTGAAACACCATAGCAAAATTCCATTTTATTGACTCGACTGCAATGCAATCGAAGGACTCCCGTCATAATTAATCTCTGATCATTAATGAGAGCCAAAGGCTGGATCATATTGGAGCATGTGGAATCGCTAACAGGAGTGGAGGTCCGATCTTGAACAGTGTTAAAACTTAATGTGATTAGATGTGAAAACCTTGGAACTTAATTGAACAACATTAAAACTTAATGCGATTGATATGAAATCGCCACATCCATGTCCCATCACCTTAAACGCCATCGAATGCACCCGCATCCGGGAACAGGGAAACATTTGATTGAGGACACATGGCAGAAATTGATTGGAGCGGATCTTTGTTTCTGAAACCGTCACAGTTGGAAATCCGGACTCCGTAAAGATTAAAGTTAATTTGATAAGAATTAATGCCACAATTCTCCTCCGTAAGCCAAACTAAGTTTGACCAAATATTAGGGCGGAATTCATTTGGTTTTCGCGTCACAAAATTGGCTGACGTCAGCAGGCTATTTTGGAACGCGAATTTGGTTTGAATTATGGTTTATCGCCGTTTGAAGTCCGACGGGCTCGACTTAAGAACAATTTTGTTTGATCCCATCTTATAAAATTTGTGTTGGTTTTCTTTGATAATACACATATTTATAATAAATCATGGGAATACCACACTAAACATGTGGTGTGGAAAATTTATATAAATTATTGAGAACAATCATTTTTATGTAAAAATATCCAAATGTGCTTTTGGGAAATAAGAATTTGAGTATTTGGTTCATATTGTTTTAAAGGAAGGAGTGAAGTTGGAGCCTCAAAAGATGCAAGCTATTACAAAATGACCTATTCCTAAGAAAATCAAGGTTCTTAGAATATTTTTTAGACTTACATGATATTATTGATAATTTGTTAAGAAGTATGCATGCATTTCAAGTCCACTCACATATCTCTTGAAGAAAATATCATTTATATGGAATGATGAGGCTACTTTGGCATTCTCTCTTTTAATGGATGCCATGTCTTCTACACCAACATCGGTTGCACCTACTTTTGGTAAAACGTTCATAGTAGAGTGTGAGGCACTAGGACAAGGAATTTACGTAACATTAACACAATAAGGGATATCATTGGCTTTTAAAAGCAAGGAATTCAACGAAAATATTTGGTGAAATCTACGTATGAAAAGTAAATGGAAGCAATATTACATGCAATAAAAAATGGGGATAGTATATCATTGGGAGGTACTTTAAAGTCAAGATATACCATGATAGCATAAATTATTTTTTGAAGCTATGATTTTCATTAGAATATTAACAAAAATGAGGAGAAAAAAATGCAAAGTTTTAATTTTGAGATAATCTTCAAAAAGGGTAAGGAAAATTTAGTACATGATGCTCTTTCTAAAATAGAAGAGGCCTCAAATTTATATCCAATTACATTTTCTATTCTTAGGTGGCTAGAAGAAGCTTTCCATAATGGAAAAATGACAATAGTACTAAACAAAAACTAAAATTTATAAAGGATGGGATGAACTCTATGGAGCATTGGGAGTGAAAGAGAGATATACTTTGGTGCAAATGTAGAATATTTTTATGCATGCAAGCATATTTTAATAAACAAATATTAAGGGAGTCCCATGTCTCTCTGATGGTAGGACACAGGGTTCCTTAAAACATCTCAAAGGATCAAAAAATATATTTTGGAAGGAATGAAGAAAGATATTCAAAATTTTGTAAGAGAAGGTCAGGTTTGCATAATAAATAAAAGAGAGATAGTAAAATCTCTAGGGTTACTTCAACCATTCCACATACATATTCAAAGACTAGAAGATATATCAATAGACTTTATTACAGGGTTACTGAAATATAAAGGTAAGTATTACATTTTTGTGGTAATTTATATAGGCAAATTTTGTAGATTTTTTTTGTAGAGCTCAAAGTACATAAACAACAAGCCAAGTGGCAAAAGTGTCTGTGAAAGAAATTCATAGTCTTCATGGTTTTCCTAAAGTAATAGTAACAAGAAAATTTTGGAAATAATTATTTAATATGAGTGGAGAAACACTAGCTGCCATGAGTTCTACATATCAAACACAATCAAGTGGTCAAACAAAATAGTTAACAAATGTTTTTAAGGTTATCTACAATGTTACTCTTTAGAAAAGCAATCTTAATGAATGAAGTGGGTTCGTCAAGGAAGAATGGTAATATAATACTACCTATCACACATCTACTAAAATTTCCCCATTTAAGGCCCTTTATGGATATCCAACTCCTAGTATCTCAAACTTTTTGCAAGATAAGTCCAAAGTATAGGAAACAGAGTCACATATGGAAAATACTAAAGATACTTTGAAAATTATTATGGAAAACCTTCAAATTACATGAAACATGATAAAACAACAAGGGGAACAACATTGAAGTGAAAGATAATTTGAGGAGGGTAATTGGGTATTTTTTAGATTATAGCATTATAAGCAATCTTCATTCAATAAAAAGAAGAATAAAGAATTAGCTCAAAAATGTTATGGCCCTAAATAATTATTCATAGGAATATAGAAGTTATATTTTCCTTCTTCTTGCATTCATAAGGTTTTTCATGTATCTTGCCTAAAAAAGGTTTTGGGAAAAAATATGCCAATGTAAATAGAACTTCCAAAATTAGATGAAGAATGAAAGTTGATTCTTGAACCACAAAAAGTTATAAATAAACATTTTGTATCTCTTTGACATATAACCATTATAAAGTACCTAATAAAGTGGAAGAATATTCCTCTAGAAGAAGGTACATGGTAAAATGATCAATTTGTGATGAAATACCCACGGCTAAAGGGTTCGTTTGAAGTTTTGACAAAGGTTTTGTTATATGTTTTATATAACGCGCAGCGGAATAGTTTTATTGTTTGTTAAGGTCCCACACAGTGATCAAATTTGAAGGGCAGGTCCAAATTTCAATTATAAGGGCATATATCTATGTCGCCCTTCCATAATGAAAATATTTAAAAAAAAAACTTTCAATTGACCACAATAAATTATTTTTACATTTCATTTTCAGAAAGACAAAACCATCAATCTTTATATTAATAAAATATTGTTACATATACAACAATGAAGAAGGCTCTATCTTTCATTGCTTAAATATCTCATTGGCAATGTCAACATCACTCTTGAAGACACTATTATAAGAATTTGGATACATACCACTGGGATATAGGAGATTTTTATGTGTAAGATTGTGTAATGAAATTTTGACTTTGTCTCACAAGGAGCAACAGCATGGAGGTCTGGAGTTTTCTTATAGAACCCTTTTATTATTATTTGAAACGTTGTTTATAGATATGAAGACAACAATGAAATTATGAGCATGGTGGACAATTAGTCAAGCTCATGATGCCAAACCATGATGATGTAAGTTTGGAATTTAACATTTTTACATGTTAAAGACAAATAGTCAAAATCACTGACAAATTAGTATGCCATAATTAATAATCATTTCCTATTCACTTTTGTTAATAGTTTTATGTCACACGATGATCTCTCTTCTCTGGCATTTACTTGTATTGACAAAAATAACCCTAGCCAAACATTGACAATGCATCAAGGATATCTTTCTATGCTTCATAAGTACATATGTTCTACTTCTAAATCATGTCTTGGAAGTGGTTGTTTTGCTGGAAATTATTCACCAGTTGGTTTCATACCAAATTCTTTTTCTCATTTTCAACATCCAATACATGAAAAAGATAATGGTTTAAAACAACATAAATATTTGAAATTTTGCAAGAATTGTCTGGCACACTTTGAATATTAATTTTGAATTCAAGTTCATGATGCTGTATAGGATCAAGTGTCATTTTGAATACCAAATGTTTCACAAGAAACTTCTCAACATGCTACCCTGCAGTAAGGATTAAATCACAATATTGCATAAACTATTTCCATAATAAAAGTGCACCTTGGCCATAAGACTAAACAACTACAAATGTTGTAGATCTAACAAGACCACACAATCAAATGTATTCCACAAGGCCAATACTGTATGAAAAATTAAAAGGAGTTTGCAACCAAAAATACCTTAGGAACTAATTAAATTAGATACACCAAACCATCAGCAAAAAGGAAAACCAGCCTACTCAAAAGGAAAGTGTTTACCTCCTTTGACAAAATTTTGAGTTTCGAAACAAGGGCCTTTATTGTCTTGTCAATGCCCCTAGTAATTTGAATGGGGTTTGCACCTGCTGCAACAACCTAAACAAAAAGGTTTCATTTCAAATTATTTTCCACAAATTTAAGATACAACCATTGTCAATTTGTATTTCCTAACAAGCTCATAAATTTTGACAAAAGAACCAAAATTTTTTAATACCTGATAGCAATTTTTTCACTCAAAAACTATCTTAGACTCAATAAGCCCAACCCAAAACTAAAAAACCAAACACATAAGACCCTAAAAAAATTAATAGATGATCTTAATGTAGTACTATCGACAAAAATTTACCTTTACACCCTCACTTATTAAACCCTGTGATGTTGAATTTTAACTTCAACTGCTGCAGCAGAAGGACGGATGCAGTAGCAACATTTTGTTTTGGAGGTTGCTTGCACGCCATCTAGAAATTTAATTCAGTATTTAAAATTCCTGCAATTTTTTTTGTAGACGGCCGTAGCCATATTTCTGTACAGGATTGTATTTAAACACAACAACCAACATTAATGCGATTCACCAACCAAAAATTAAACAAACAGAAATTTACCCCCTAGTTTTGTAAATTCAAAAGGAGGACACGTGGAGCATTAATATTGGATCGCATGAAATTGAAGGGAATCTGAAAACCTGAAAACCGGACCCGAATTTTTTATAAGGCACATTGGATTGATAATTCGTGTTACAAATTAGGAAGACGTCAACATCCCATTTTGGAATGCAAATTTGGTTTGAAATTCAATCTATTCAGACTTTTGAAGTCCAACGGAAAGGGTTCTTTAATGTTTTGATAGTTTAATTTTATGTATGCTTTAATATATACATATGTTTTAAACATATGTTATATATATATATCATATGCGAAATGAAAGGTGGGCCATAGAATTTAGTTTTAATTTTTATTTTTTTTTAAAGAGGGTTTATTATAATATGTTTTATATGTTACGGCATAT
Organism: Pinus albicaulis; assembly: GCA_034641835.2. Taxonomy (NCBI): domain Eukaryota; kingdom Viridiplantae; phylum Streptophyta; class Pinopsida; order Pinales; family Pinaceae; genus Pinus; species Pinus albicaulis. The sequence continues at coordinate 186,013,513 of CM076583.1, read as the reverse complement.
AAAAATAAAAATGACAAAAAAGCTTGGTAGTTTTTTTTATAGACAATACGTAAATTTTTTATTACGCAGTAGTGTGTAAAAAGTGAAAGACTTAGTGTAAATTTTTAAGTGTGTATGCACAGCAGTGCAAAAGTGAAAAACACAACAGAGTGTTTTAGAGACAGAGTATGTTTGTTTTGAACAGACAGTGAGTTGGTTTTATGCACTGCGTTTTGTAGCAATCATAATTTTGTAATCCCTCTCAGTGAGGAAGAAGTGTAATAGTTTTTTTTTTGAGTTATTGAAGGGAATAGAAGTTTGTTTTCAAAGTATTGAAACTATGTCTCCTGTCAAAGAAATTTTTATTTTCTCTTTGTTAGAGGAAGGGAGATTTATTCTCCATTCATTGTTCTGGAATTTTTCAATATTCCAACATGTGCAAGAACAACAAATGTTGTGGTTCCATCCCCAGCTAAATCATTTTTCTTTGCCGCCGCTTGCCTTACCAACTTGGCCCCAATATTTTCAACTGGGTCCTCTAATTCAACCAATAAAAAGGCCAAAACCATAGCATTGAGATACATTTCATTACACTATCAATAACAATAAAATTTGACTCAACCATAACCCTTTCCTTTTATTGTTGTGAAAAGATTTATGCATTACTCTAATGTGGCTAGTCCATAGGCCAAGTAGACCACTGGGTAACAAATATGTTTCCTTTCACCTTTGAGTTTTCAAATTATTCCTACCAAATCTAAGACATTTAAGAGGGGGAACTAATACAATATTAAAAAGAAAACCAGAGCACACATCTACAAATTACCTCCTTAGCTACTGTCACACCATCATTAACTATTTTCGGAGAACCATGCTTTCTCTCCAAGACAACATTTTGCACCTCGCCCCAAGGGTGACTCCAACAAGATCAACAAGTTTGTTCACACCGCCTGCAAGACAAATTGACAATGCTTTTAGTAAGTGTGCAATTGAATTCCAGACCATATGCCAAAACAACCCTCCATGAAAAATTAAAATAACACATTAAAATCGAATAAAAGTGGACAAGGAAAGATCCACCGCAGTGAAGTTTCACGTGTAGGTGACCTTCCTTTAAACATAATTTTTTCTCTGACCAGCAATTTTTTTGTCACTGAGCCATCCTTTTTGAAGTACAACTCCTTCTCCATAGCTCTTGTATTAACTACCTTCTCTCTGTCGCGTAATCTCAGAGTCCCTCTTCTACTTGAGCGATTAAAGTAAATGGGTGAAAAAACTGAAAGAGAAGACAATTGTCTGCCATAATTATCAAACATTGCACCCAACTTCTTCCCCTTTCCATTGTTACCCAATGAGGTAGATGTGGCAATTTTTGTCATACTACCCAAAGTAGAGGCCATCTTCTCTTATCCCAAATATAGAATTACAAGATCTTCATATTAGTATGAACCTTAAAAAACATGACTCCCATTGCTAAAAACCACTTTTAAGTTGTAACAGGCAAACTAAACAACTATCGCAACTTTTGGAAACTTCTGGAGCATTAAGAGAGAAACAAACAAAGAGAAATACAACCACAATCCTCATTTTAATGAGACCGGACTATATATTTGCATTAAGATAATAGAAAGAAATCACGACTATATTAAGGCCAGCACAAAACAATCTTTAACCAGTGTCTCTCGCGGCCTTCAGGTTGCCATGCTAGAGGTTGCATATTTTTAATTTAAATTCTTGATCTCTCGTGCCCATCTATGAATGCATCCAATGGGATATCTACATCAAATGCTCCTTTATATCCCCAAAAACAAATTCCCTACTACAAGAGCACTAGTATTGATGGATCACCCCACACCATCCCACCCACTAGAAACGGTGAAAAAGGAAACCCGAGAAAACTTCTGAAATATCTCAAGATGACTATATGGGTGGTTCTTATGAATTAACCAACCATTAAAAACATGCTCATCAATCCAAACCATGAGTATTATGTGATGATATTCAAGTAGGCACTAAATTGGATTTCTGAAGCTATGTTAGAGAAACCCTAAACTCTCATTGAAAATAGGTGAAATGTGACACCACTCAGAGATTGACATGTGCCAATTGGTACAAGTGGTAGACAATTGGCATGCTCAAACAATGAGGTGATGCAGGAATGACATGAGGGATAAAATATAAGAAAAGCCCCAAATCTGGAGAACTAAAGCTCATCACAGACCTGAGATTGACAACTTTACATGATGTAACCTATGAAATCGTAAATGGAGAAATCATAGTAACAATAAAGTAACCTATGTAACAATAAAGTCGGATTCATCCTAGGAGTGGTAATGGGAGAAATCATAGTGAACAACAGGAAACATGCAGAGTTTCTTACAAACAAATAGATGAAAAAACACAGACAAAAAACCTAGATAATAATCATGAACAAGCTTAATATTGCATTATGAATCGTAAAGGAACTTAAAAAATGTGACATTACGAACCTGGTCAAGCGCACAAGCAAAAATATCCTGGATATGACCCTGGTTGACAAGTTGTATTGCTCATGATGCAAGAGGATTCGTACCTGCACTGCCAAGTCAATCAAATTCCATCATTATCTATACAATAAATACAAGTAATTGATGTAGTATTTTTTACTCTAAGATGCATTCTTATGATAATGTTAGAACATGTGCTGAAAATGTCAAAACATACCTGAATAAGCTCCTCTTCGTTTCAAGAAAAATTTATTGGAGTCGCATGAACTTGGAACAAGCCTCCCACGATCTGAAAGAGTAGCAACTAAGTCAACAGTGACTTTTTTGTTGCTACACTGGATCGAGGGAGGTTTGCTCCAAGATTAAATCGCTCCAATAAATTATTCTCTACTAAACAAGGCCAACCACATGAAGGTGGAAGCTCTTATGGCCCCTCCCCCCCCCCCTCACATCACTCTCAATTCCCCAATACCCAATCTATATTTCATTTTTTACTTTCATGAGCATAAAAAAAAAATTCAATAACTAATAAAAAAAAAATTCAACAAAAAGTACGCAAGGAAACATTGCAATTAATGCTTGACATAAAAATAGTATGATAAATGAGTTTTTTATATAACGAAAAAAACGTTCCAAGTATGGTAACGTTTGTCTTATAATAATACAATATTTTACATTATCAAATTTTATTTTTCTTCTTCCTATTTCTAAAGCTCCTAATTACATCATCAATATCATCGTGCTTTGCTCATGTTTCCTGCCTTTCGACCCTCACTGCTGACCTAGTTGCATAGTCACGATGTCTGGTATCATCCAGTGACAGGGCATCGCCTACAAAAACAGATAATATTAAATTTTAATTGTCGTTTTTTAAATATCATTGAACTAGTTCAGTAATATTAATAAAAAAAATTGCAATGAGATTATTTACCTGGTGCACCAGTTGTCGCCGCTGACCTAGTTGCGTAGTCACGATGTCTGGTCTCATCCAGTGACAGGGCATCGCCTACAAAAATAGATAATATTAAATTTTAATTGTCATTTCTTAAATATCATTGAACTAGTTCAGTAATATTAATAAAAAAAATTGCAATGAGATTATTTACCTGGTGCACCAGTTGTCGCCGCTGACCTAGTTGCGTAGTCATGATGTCTAGTCTCATCCAGTGACAGGGCATTGCCTACAAAAACAGATAATATTAAATTTTAATTGTCAGTTTTTAAATATCATTGAACTCAGTTTTTAAATTTTAATTGTTAGTTTCTGTTCCGAATTCATCACCCTACATTACATATGGTTATGTTTTTTTAATCATATTTGATAGGATTACAAAAATGTTGGAAGGCGATACAATTAATTATAATATGTTTAGCTACTTAATTACAATTCTTGCGGCTAATTTCAAGTAGTTGTCCTGGCCTAGCTTGTGATGGCCCTTTTTTTCAATCCTAGCTTTGGTTGCCTTTGAGGTGTCAAGCAACCTAGCATCAAAAGATTAAAGTCAGATATGACGTAACACACTTTTATTTTAGACATAGAGAAAATTAAAGCTATTGAATTAAAGTTGTAATTTACCTTGCGGGTGCAATTGGCATTTTTCCTTCTTTCTTTGCCCTTTTCTCTTTTCCGTCATGGATGAGTGTTCTCCACTCACTCTCTGGAACTATGAGAGGACGCTTGTATCTAGGGTTAAATTAAAATTGTGTCCTATAGGTGTCCCTGGAATATTTCAAATATTTGACGGCTACCCAAGCCACCGTTGTTCTGTCAAATGTGCCAACCCCAAAAAGGCTTCTAGATAATCTAGAAGTTATTTTTTCCAGGTTGGAATTCTAGGAATTCCACCCTGTGCGTATGGTTGGGCCAAAAATTTCCAACGCATGGCTCTTCAAAAACCTGTAGAACTCATTGTTTCCTACACAGAAAAAAAAGATATTATCATTAATTTAAAAATAAAAATCATGATAAATATGTTTTAGATAAAGTACATGAAATAGTTAAAATATTAAAATTTACCTGGGAGTTGTACGTGCTTTATAGGGACACCTTCATCTTTCACCAACAACGTGCCATTAATGGTCCCTATGGAGCTGACACGTGTAGCTCCAGGAAACGCAATAATGTAGTTGGCCATATCAGCCTCATCATTGCCAACACATTCAGCGGTTGGCTGGGTGTCTGCTTGGGCAGGGTGTGTTTCTTGGCTGGCACCTAAAGGAGTAGAAGGTGTACGAGAGGGTTGCTGGGAAATCTCTTGCCCTTGTGTCCCACTACCACCAACACTGGGTTCAGCAAGTGCCAGAACATGCTACATACAAAAGAACTTTTTGTTAGTTTAGTCAATGTAAAAATTAAAAATCAAACTATCACAATTCATCTCATACAGAACAAAAAAAATATCCTTTTTACTTTTTATTATTACCTGATATGTTTCTAGCTGGCTCATAAGTTTTTTTTATCCTCTCTTCTGTTTCAGGTGTTTGAGGCGCGTCTATCAAAATATTAAATTCCGACCTTGCATCTCGTGCCTTTTTTCGCAACAATAACACTGGAGATAGGGATGAAGAAAGCTCTTCCTCAAAGAGGGAATCATCAGGCATACCATGGCTAGGTGTCTGCATATTTGAACAAAATTAATATTATTTCAATTATGTAAATAACTAAAATACCCGAAGATAGAGCAATGCTGGCACTTTACATGTTCTTCCGCTAGCCTCTTTCCGCGATCATCCCGTCTCGGGGTTGTTCCTGTACTGCCCTGATCAGTCTGCCACATTGCAATAAAATTATAAATGTAAAAACTTGAAAACAATATATAACTTGAAAACACAAAATGAAAACTGAAATAATTTTTAATAAGACACTGGAAGACAGAGTTAGAGTTTCAAATATGCCTTGCATTGAATTCAATCCTGGAAACATGTCATTGCACATTAAGGCACCCAAACAAGAGACGAGTTGACAATGAAGACCTTATTGAATATATTGTTGGAGCAACTTCTAGTAAACTTGTTGTGAAGACCTTGAGGACATTTTTGGAGAAACATTGTTGAAGCTAATGGTATAGCATTGTTGGAGATGATCTTGAAGGGCCTTGAAGTGAAGCTTTTGGAGCAACTATTGAAAAATCCTTAGAGCATTTAAGTAAGGCACTTTCTATCTTCCATCACCTTTTTCCTTTCAATATCCTTTAAACGATTTTGTTGATATTTAATGTTTGAAATCACGTTATAATTCCTTGATTATATGTGTTTGGGGACATTCCCTTTGAAATTATCCAAAAATACCTTGGCAATTTTATCTTCAGGATGCATGCTTGACCCTATTGTTCAATATTTTGATTGATAGTAGTAAACATAGAGAGTGAGGGGGCTCTTGACTTGGTTTGTTTGGGCCATTAGATCCCTAAAATATACTAGGGAAAACCCCCCTTGAGTTGGAGGAGAGCTAGCCCGAAGTGAAAAGAGGTTGGTGAGGTGACAATGGGGCTATTGAATTACACATGGTATCACACTTTAGCTTTAGGACTTTATCTTGAGAAGTGCGAGATTTTGCTATATCAATTCTCAAATTCTTTACAACACTATTGTTAAGAACTAATAAGAAGTGATGTTGAGGGGTTTTTGGGTATAAGAAACAATACCATTTAAAAACTAGGGTTCTCGGTCCTTGGCATTCCTTCACCTGGGCCTAGGGGCACACTAGAATAATTTCACACTAAACCATGCAAACTTAAAAGTAACTTAACAGATCCATAAAGTAATAATAATCATAATTCCTAATTTCCTATTGTACGATATGATGAAAATTATTCAAACATGAAGCAATGAAGACATGCAATGTCTCAATTTCAAGATTGATGAACCAATACAAGAAGTTAGAAACTACAACTTTGATTCAATACCCTGTGTCCTAACTCCCGGAAGGAATCTAGTTTGTAGTACAGAACATGCATCGTGTATTATCAATTCTTAATTGACAACAACTAAAGGACATCTACCTCATCAATTCCTTCCCATTTTGTGTTTTTATGTTATATTCCTTATAAAAGTGTCAAATTTCTCTCAAAGTAAGCAACCACTGAATAAAATAAAAAATATTTGAGATATGATTGAGAAATGGTCATTTATTTCTTGAAAGGATCTTCAAGATTTCTTTGGTTGTTTTTCATCTCAAGAAACAAGAAATGACCTAAGAAACTATCGTGATGTAATATAAGAAACAACACGGTGCAATGGCCATTTTCAAACCCAAATGATGTCCATTGAGGACATGGCCTTTATTTGGTTCTTGTTTCATAGGAGTTTCGGGTAGAAATGGAACTTTTTTGTACCATTTCCAGTAGTAAAAAGGGAAAACCTTCTTTTTCCATGGGAAATAATTTACCTTTCCTTTGTCAAGATAATCTAAATCACAAAAAATATGAACTATACTGCACACATTCTTGGATAATGTGAAAGTGGAAAAGGAATACCCTACACAAGTGATGCACACATGTACATTTGAACACTAATAGATTTTTGTAGTTGAAATGCAATGCTTGTTTCATTTAAATGTAGGGTTTTTAAAGCAGGGAGAAATAATGGCTGCCAAATTAATAAGCGTTTCTTTGGGAAAAATTTAAATCTTGTATTGGGTGATGAAGATAATAGAGGGTATTGAATCTTGATTCTTGACATCTAGAGAGAACCCTACAACCTAACACAATCCAATAATGGAATTGACCAAAAAAACCCAAATAGATTCAACCCTACTATAGGAGGAAGGGCCTGTAGTAAGAACTTACCATTTTGCAAGAGCTGAGGGCGAATGATGTTCTGCAAGAGCTGAGGGAGAATGCAGGGCGAATGCTATTCTGCAAGAGCTGAGGGCGAATGCAGGGCGAATGTTGTTCTGCAAGAGCTCAGGGCGAATGTTTTTCTGCAAGAGCTCAAGGCAAATGCTAAGGGCGAATGCTGTTCTGCAAGAGCTGAGGGCGAATGCTGTTCTGCAAGAGCGGAGGGCGAATGCGCGTGTGATATCAGACGTTAATGTAGCACACATGTACATTTGAACACTAATATATTTTTGTAGTTGAAATGCAATGCTTTTTTTCATTTAAATGTAGGGTTTTTAAAGCAGGGAGAAATAATGGTTGCCAAATTAATAAGCGTTTCTTTGGGAAAAATTTAAATCTTGTATTGGGTGATGAAGATAATAGAGGGTATTGAATCTTGATTCTTGACATCTAGAGAGAATTCTACAGCCTAACACAATCCAATGGAATTGACCAAAAAAACCCAAATAGAGTCAACCCTACTATAGGAGGAAGGGCCTGCAGTAAGAACTTACCATTTTTCAAGAGCTGAGGCCGAATGCTGTTCTGCAAGAGTTGAGGGCGAACGATGAGGGTGAATGCAGGGTGAATGTTGTTCTGCAAGAGCTGAGGGCGAATGCTGTTCTGCAAGAGCTCAGGGTGAATGCTGAGGGCGAATGCTGTTCTGCAAGAGCTCAGGGTGAATGCTGAAGGCGAATGCTTTTCTGCAAGAGCTGAGGACGAATGGTGAGGACGAATGTTGTTCTGCAAGAGCTGAGGGTGAATGCTGAGGGAAAATGCCATTCTACAAGAGCTGAGGGCGAATTCTGAGGGCAAATTTTGTTCTGCAAGAGCGGAGGGCGAATGCGCATGTGATATCAGACGTTAATGTAGCTATTGCGACGAATATAAGTTTCGTATTTTTAATAAAATTATTTTTATGTAGCGCACATATAAGTTTCGTATTTTTATGTAGCGTGCATATAAGTGTCACTATACCGACGACAGAAAAAGCGTCGCTATTGTGACGGATGCCTCCAAACGTCGCAATTGCGACACTTGGACATTGTGTCACACTTGCGACGTTTGGAGGCAGCCGTCGCAATAGTGACGCTTTGGGGCATAGTGTCGCAATTGCGACATCTTCCTCAAAACGTTGCAATTGTGACACTTTGTATAAGTGTCGGTATTGCAACACTTTTCTATAAATGTCGATATAGCGATGGTTTCAGGCGGGATTGAAAAAATTTGGGGAAATTTCCGACATTTGGTCAAAATCGTCGGAACCAAGTGTCGGAATTTCCCCCAAATGTAGTAGTGCGAGGGTGAATAATCATCTTTATAAGTTACCCTCTTCTCTGATCTTAGTCTAGCTGTTTTCTCAATTAATTTTTCTTCTACACTCACAGCTCCCTTCTACATGTCTTCTAGAGTTAAATAATCTCTTTCCCTTAATTGATAGGCCATATCAGCATCGAAGCCTTCATGATATTTTACTAAGGCCATGCCTTGGGGGGGTTTCATGTGAGGTGGAAGAGCATTGTAGACACTATTAAACCTGGTGGAGTAATCATGAACACTCTCTCCCTGATTTCTTTTAAGACTGTTATACCCTACTAATATTTGGAGAGGGTTTCTTTTGAGTTCCCATTTGTTTATGAAAGCTTGATGTAAAGAGGGAAGGTCATTGATGCTATTAGGAGTTAAGCCTTTAAACCACTTCTTTACTTCTCCTCCTAAACTTTGAGAAAATATTCTCATCTTTATGGTCTCATCTTCTATTTCCATATAATCAAAAGCATCTTTCATTCTATCTACATGTTGTTGAGTTGTGGTAGATTCTTTTCCAGTGAAATGGGGAATTTTAGACTGATAGTCATTTGGCAAAGGAGCCATAGGTTTTGGTAACACTAATGGGGCATACCATGCTGCCATGGCTAGAAAGAAAGGTGGATTTACAGTGGGTGGATTGACAAGAGGGAAAGTGGGATGCAATGGAGTGTTTTGGATAGTGGTGGCATGGATTGGAGTGGAAGAAACACTTGGGCCAACACACTAGTTTTGAGCAGACTGGTTATGAAAGAGGCTAAAGTGGTGGAGAAGTTAGGAATCAAGAGGGGTAGAAGGTGAATCTTCTCTACTAAAGCTCTATTGAAAACCTACAGTGTCAAGATCATTTTGGTTTAAATCACTTTGAGATCTGGTTCTAAAGATGTTCTTCGTATGATGTAAGTCAAATTGTAAATCCCCCAAGACAACAAGGTTTTTAGGGAGATATTTTGTTCTTGGGATGCTCCTATCAGCAGCTAATTTTCCAGCTCTAGAAGTCTGCCACAAAATTTTCTCTGGATTGTCAAATATTGTAGGAGGATTAGGGTCTAGATGAGATTTAGTGTTGATCTTATGTGAAACCAGACTGTTTTTCAAAAATTGAGGGAGGTTGAAGTTTGTAGGAAGTGTTTGAAAGTTTTGCCTCACAGAATGTCTTATCTAATATGGGACTAGGCTTCTCAACTTCTTCAAGGCTGGTTAACACAATCCTAAAGAGATCTGGATACCTAGATGGGTAATAGGCCTACTGGGGCTAATGGAGTCGCTAGGTGGAAGTTTTAGCTTTTTGTGAAGGTAAAATGTTTTATGGTTCCACCACCATGCTTATTATGCAACCAATCTAAAATATTTTTGAGTTTTATACATTTTAATGGTTATGAGAGTGTCCTATGTCTAATCTTACACTTAGCTAAGGTGCTCAAACAAACAGATTCTACTCTATGGCCCACTAACTGATTTCTTAGAGATTTGTAGGACTAAAGGCTGCACAAGAGTTAGCTAGACTATCATATACTCATTAGGTCCCACCGTGATCGCCATTTATGTTGGGGTCCTGTGTTTTGGTAGATTGGCTAACCAAAGGACAAGGCAACATTAGAACCAATCTTTAGAGCTCTAGGATCTAGCCCTCCTAGTCTCAGAGAGGCATCTCTCAATATGTTTATAAAGATATGTCTTGAATGATTTAGAAGTTGATTTTAGGCTAGTTAGGAAGTGCAGGGTTGTTTGTTTTGTTTGGTTGGAAAAATGTGTTTCATGTGGTATAGATAGAGCATGGGAATCTACAAGCCATTGGGCAATGGAGTCATGTGAAAGTACAAATAGTTCTGACTGAGAAGGAAGGAAAACCAAAGGGAAAATCTAACTTGGTCAAGGATCTGTTGAATAATATAGGTGAAATGGGATGAACATTAAGGACTAAGAGTGAAAAAAAAACTAAACCCTTTCACAATGGCTTAAAAGATTCGGGGAATGCCCTATTTCCTCTAGTAAGCTCACTGTTTTGGACTTAATCAACATAAATACTCAAAGAAAAGGAGAAATGCAGACTAAAACCCTCTTAATGAATTATAGGATTCGGGGAACTCCCTATTTCCTCCTATGAGTTCACATTTGAGAGCTTAATCAACAAAGACATACAATTGAATTCAAAGAAGAGGGAACGCCTTAGACATCTAGGACTACAATTATAGGGACCTTTAAAACAATAATTACAATAATGAACAAAGGGTATGATTGAAATAGACCTCTCTTTCAAACTGCAAGCATTAATAATCAAAGGGAGATTTCAGATACAACATTCAGTGGCAAAGAAAGAGGGAATGCCTAAACAGTATTTAGCACAACTGAATTGACCATTTCTGAATTAAAACAAAATGAATATTCAAGAGAGCTATTAGAATACCCTGTCATGTTCAGTAACAGAAAACATATAAACAATGAAGGATAAACAGGTCAGAGGTGCTTCTAAGATACATTTCTCTGCCTAAACTTTTTATTCTACTGTAAGTCAAAGCATAATGGAACAAAGTGATAAACTGGAAACAAAATTAACAATAAGAGATTACTTCACCCAAACCAGGCTCAGGGATCCAATGGTCCAGCCTCCTTCATAAATAGAAAAAACAGAGACTTCCACACTCCTTCAGGACACCAATGCTTCTTCAAAGCAGCAATCTATGTATTACTTTAGAAATCACCAAATGCCAACCTTTTACAATGAGACTTCAAAGAGTCTTTATAGAGAAAATGGGAAAATTAGGTGAAGAAAGTTTTAATGAACATCAAAGATAGGAGAAGGTATTTCAGATGCTCCATTCTGTGTCTTAAACATTTCATTGAATTCTAGACAAGATCAATAACTTAGTAGCTTGTTGAGACCATTTTGATATGACAGAAATCACCCACAGGTTTTCCTTGAGAGGAAAAACCATATGGATTGGTACTATTATCTTCTTGGTGTGAGTTAAATGAAATAATGGGCTATGATGACTCCCATACTTCGAAATAACTGCTTCTGACAATTTTTAGTAGCTTTCTTGGTGTAATAACTGCTTGGCAGGCTTGTGTGCCTGGGGATGGGCTATGTCTGTGTCAGTCAACTTCTACACCAATAACTGCTCTGTTCCTCTGTACTTCAATCTGTTTTAGCTCTGTTAATGCTTTCACTTTGCTGATTGCTCAAACTTCTTCTATACTGATGTTAATCTTCTATGTCGTGTCTTCCGCCACTAGATATGTGATCTCCGCCATTTCTGAGTGTTCTGTGTACAGGTGGAGGGTTCGGCTGAGATGGAGGGTTACTGAGGGTTCATGGATCTGATCCATTGATTGACACTACCTCGCCCTTTTCCTTGGCTCCCTTTGACGCCGATTCTTGGTCCTGAGATAATTATCAGAGCCTTTATGTCACCTCTAGTGACTATGGAGGAAATCTATGCTTTGTCAGCCATGAAAACCTGCAAAAATGTGACAAACATGCTATGAAATCCTGCAGGCTTGGTTTAGACTACTTGCAGAGGCTCAGGGGTGGCGGAGGAGCAGTGAGGAAGAATTTGATTGCAGCGGAAAATAAGAAAAAACCCTGGTAGAGCAGCTAACCAGGTCATTGGAGGTTTGGGTGCGACAGCGAACGGGAGCTGTTGGATCAGAAAAATCAACGCTCGAGATCACTTGGTGAAATTTTTTGGGAGAATAGATGAATGGAAAACGAATGGGGTTGCGATATAATACGATTCGTTCGATCTCAGAGATCGACGAATAGGATTAAAAGCGAAGGCAACGTTGCTGGGGCACCGATATGGTAGAAAACAAGGAATGGTTTTCGCAAAATGAAATGGGGGAGAGGCAGTATTCAATTTTGGAATGTGATTCCATACACTAATCGCCACATGGATTTCTCAAAACCGCCCATTTCGCAAAATTTCTTAGCGTTAAAATTTAGGCGCAAAAATTCTGCGATATTGGGTAGCGACCGTCAGATCTGGAGTGTCAGATCGGACGGTGTAGGTTTCACGCGATAGGCAACAATGTGTGCGGGCAGAAAATATGGTGGGGCCCAGTGACGACGTGATCTCTTTTGTCGCAGGGTGAATGATAGTTTAAGTGTAAACCATCAGATCCTGCGACCGGACAGCCGAAAATAAAAAAGAAAGTGGAGTTTTTTAACAAGGGAAAGTGGGATAAGTGAATGAGCAGAAAAATGGTGGTTTGATGACCGTTGATCTCTGTAGATTGATGGTCCAGATTCATTCGGGACCAACGTTGGAAATGGTAAAATAAAGAGAGGAAAAGGGTTTAACGGGGGTTTTTGGCCCTTTAGCGCCCGATTGCGGGGCTAAGGATATATGAGGAAAGGGGCTAAAGCTATAAGCCCTCAGGGGCTTAACTCCTTCAAAAATTTTGATTTTAAGGCCAAAAATAGGGATTTTAAGGCCAAATGAAGGGTTCCGATAGGTAAAAGGGAGGATTTTTAAACCAAATAAAGGGAAATATAAGGTTTAAAAAGGGGTTTAGGATGGCTTAGAGGTTAAAATGAAGTTTATAGAGGAACTTTGTGGAGGGGATAAGGGTGAAAAATGGAATTATTTGTGAGTGAAAAGAGAAGTGAAATGGTGGAAAATGGGGCCTCATGAACAATTTTTCTTTGGTAAACAGCAGATCCTTGAGGGCTTATAGGGAAACCACAGTGAAGATTAATTCAAGGGATAAAGAGTCATCAAAAGGCTTCAAAGATGATGGATTTTCAAAGGAAATATATCTCTTGAAGGCTTGACAACAAATTAGCCACCATTAGGTATATCATAATTTATAGATGGCTAACACTTCCATTCTGGGAACGGGATAAAATGTTTCTTCAAAATCAATTCCTTCAACTTGTGCATATCCTTTGTAGACTAATCTTGCTTTATTCCTGGAAACCTGTCCATCCTCATTCAATTTTTTTTTTAGAACCATTTAGTTCCAATGACATTTTTATCCTTTGGTCATGGAACCAATTCCTAAGTTTCATTCTTCTCAAGTTGATCCAGTTCTTCATTCATAGCCGCTATCCAGTTTTCATATTGACTAGCTTCCTCAAAATTGCTAGGCTAAAAAATAAATATAAAATACTTACAATGTCCTGCAAAAAAACATGTCAGAGATGATATTCAAATTAAAATTAAAAAACTAATCATACATATCTTGTTGTAGCATGCTTACCCTTGATTGTTGATGTGTTGTCCTTACTGCAATGAGCCTTGAATGCATATTTTTTCTTGCCTTCCAAAAGCTTGATATTGAATCTATTGTATCTATGTAATTTCGGATCTCCAAGTTTTGAAATTGTGCCCTGTGGTAGCCCTCCGAGTCCTCTTTCCAACCCCGCAGGTCTGATCAATATTGGATTCTTCAAGGAATAGGTATGCCCAATCTCATCTGATGACCTGATTATAGAATAGTTGAGTTGAGCGAACTTGTACGAAGTGCCATGTGTCACTGTTTCAACCTTCGATCCTGAAAACAATATCCAAAAAAATACTATTCGTCCTATTTCTATTACTATTTACGAAATTTGAATCCAATGCTCAGAGAGAAATTTATGACGATTTTCCCAAGGGCACCTGTTTGACATGAAATTTGGGAGCCTGCAAAAACCCTAACTTCCTCAGATCATATCTCTGAAAATATAGCAAACCAATATCTGAAATTCGGTCACGCACTTCATTAGGATTTCAGCTCAAATGGGTTTTTTTTCAGCATCTGAAGCTTCGCAAAAAAATATTTATACCAATAATAACACAATGACCTGTTTTAAGTAGCGAAATCCTTGCATTGGGGGATATGAGGGTCACAATTTATATAAATTCTTAGGATGAGAGGGTCTTCAACAAGTGAACATTAGAGGGATTTTAGGAGTTTTAAAAAATATTAATTATTGGCTATTCAATGACCAAAACCAATTATTAGTGTCATGCCACAACCCCATGGGGTTTTAGCCCACTCACTAGGGTTACTAAATTCAAACACAAATATCTCTCAAACTGTGAAGAATTACGTGGTATGCCATATATCAAATAAAACATCTTGACAAGTAGAAACCATCCAAAATATCCTTGATGCAGAATATAATAAATTGTGAAGTCAAAATTCCCATGCAAGATCGGGGTAGCCCCTCGTGCTTCTTAGGTTGACATCAATGACAATCATTGATCAACATATTCATCATAGTCATAACATATCAACATCAACTACTTCATCATCAAATATGAACATGAAATCAAATATTCATCAAGGGTTAGTTCATATAATTTGGGGCAAGTGTATCTTCATACTACACAATCATAATGACAAAATCACCTCTTTATCAAGTCAGGGAATCCATCCATATTTTCTGAGCTTATCAAAAACTAAACAAGATCAATAAGAAGATCCTGAGTATCAATCTTATTGTTACACTCTTATCATAAAGGTTACAACCATTAACTATAGTATCAAGTTATCATATATTAAAATCAATGCATCTAGGAAATTCATCATGTCTAGAATGTAAGATACTTGAAAAACATCAAGTGTACCAATATATCACATGTCCTAGGATCATACTTACTTTTATACGCATGAGTCATTTATGAAGGTGATATTCTCATCATACCTTAGGGTTTAGTTTTCCTTCCAATATTTTAGCTAAATCATAACACTGAAACACTAAACCATACATACCTTGTAGTATTCAGATACATGTGCAACGTGTAGCTCTTTATTTGTCATCGACAACTATAATTTCTAGATGCTACTTTGAAACTTTTTCATTTGGTGCCTTCTTTTGTACTAGCTCTATTTTCTTGCACCTTAAATGATCCTCAAGAAGTATTTTCTTATCATATCTTTGTGAAAATTCATATATCTTACAATCTCAGGAATCCTATTGCAACCAACTGAATTTACTACTGCTATTTTGTAAATTACATTAAAGAATTAATTTAGATTTCTTCGTGAATTATTGTAGTAAATTACTGAAGCAAACTACACTCAATACTTTATGATTCTGAAACAAGGAAACTGAGCAAAGAACAAATCACCCATATGACACCTTTATTTTGGACTAAGTCCCCGGAAAAACCCAATGTGGGAAAACCGATGCAGCAAATTTGAGGGTTTGTTTTATTAAGAAACAATTTCTGAATACAATCTCTAGATGTCTTGTTGGCTATCGAGTACAAAGAAATCACGACAAAAAAAAAAAAAAAATTGTAATTTTACCTCACACTGCAAGTCTAGACTGATCCGGTAGCTGACCTGACGAAACCCTAGCACCCTCTATGATGCCTCTGTGCAGTAGCTGCATAGGCCTTCATGGGGACTTATGTGGACTACATCACCTCCTCTCTCGAATCGATCTACTCCTCGGAAAGTCGAGTTCCATCCCTCCCGGATCAAAACCTCGATATCCCATCAAATCTCGAATTATCTCTCAAAAACACTGTGATGCCTCTGCGTGGGCCCTGCGTCACCACTTTTGGTGGTTGCGTCACACCCTCTAGAGGCTACGCTACTTCCTCTGCTGGTTTTGTTGCCTCTCTACTTAGTATTCTTGATCCCAGAGAAGATCCTCCAACCAATAACTATCTCTGCCCCTCACTGCGATGGAATCACTTAGATCTGATCTTCATCCGAGCACCGCTCCATCAAAAGAATTGGATCACTTGATTCACTCAGTGTGTCTTTCCACATGACCCTCAAGGCTTCCTTTATAGTCTTCTCATTGAGACATCAACGACTGAGATTAGATCTCTAATCAACATCTAAGATTATAACTTGACTTGATCTTCGCTTTTTCTAGATCATTCGCACTATGTTTTATTAATACCCTTTAATTATTTAATTTCCCTAAGTTTAGACATAGGGTCCCCATTAAAATAATTAATTTTTACAATAAAACATATTCCGAGTGGAATTTTCACAAACGGTTTCTGGATTCTTTGGAATACAAGTGCCTAAACCTCTCCACAAATTTTGAGACTTAGAGCACTTTTGATGCTACCAAAAATCAACACTCCCTCTTAGTGAGGAAAGTGCTCTAAGACCATCTATGTTGCATATTGTTCTGATCATTAAGCATCCTCTATGTCGTTGATGTCTAACAAGCTATCCAACAACCATTGCATTTTTACTGCAACTGTACTACTGCCCATGACACTGCCACTGCCATTGTTGCATCTGTACTACAACTCCTTCTCAAGTGTTGCATCTACTATGCTGCTAGCATTGCCACTGCTAACACTGCAAGTCAGTTGTTGAGAGAAGCAAATGAAAGCCACCCAAAAATAAACAAGCATTCAGTGGAAGCACATCAGTGTTGTTGACTATTGATAGCTATTGTGCTTTCCCTCTGATGCACTGCATTGCTCCTGCTCTGCACTGTGTTGCACTGTTGTGCACTGTGCTACTGTTGCTTCGCTCTACATTTTTGCTGCTCTGCTCTACGTTGTTTTTTCTATGCTCTATGCTACTCCAGAAGTTAGCACTGCTACCTACTGCAACTGTCGCTCCATCACTCCTCGGCTCCCACTGAATACTCCTCATCTCGCTATTGTTGATCATGGGCACCCGTAGCAAGGTTGTGATCCAAGAGGTGGGCTCCTCAAGGATTTTGCCCAACTGAAGTTCTAGGTGAACTTACAATCCTATGTAGCCCCATTTCTCTCCTCGAGAAGCGTGGGCAGTCATGGAAAACTCATCCTACTCGATCTTCGTGGTTGCAACTTTTGGATCATGCTTCTCATCCTTGTCCTTTTTCTTCAAAGGAAAATGTGATGCAAAGTGGGCCATCTCACCACATACGAAGCATTTCACCTTCGAGACATCTCTCTCTTTTTTCCATTTCCCTTGCTTCCCCTTCGATGCGAGGGATGCATTATCCTCCTCCTTCGGATTCTTCGATCTGCTCCCAATGCTACCGTCAAGCTTGCACTTGACCAAATCTCTTCTTAGCTCCTCCTCCTAAAGTGTTGCCCACATATGCTCCCAACTAGGAAGTGTTTCCCTGCCCAAGATACTTTGGACAAAAAATTGCCACTCCTTAGTGACTGTAGCAGTTGTGGTGGATCCCATGGCTTCCAGTTGATCACGAATTTCCTGAAGTCTCGTTAAGAATGGATTAATGCGCTCTCCCTTCTGCATCTGGATCATCCAGAGCTTTTTCTCCATGTACATCTTCCGCTGCTCAGAACTTCCTTAGTATAGCAGGGCCAAGGCCTCCCATATCTCCCTAGCTATGTTCTTGCCATCTATATGCGAGACTATATGATCCTTGACACCATCAATGATAAGTCTCTTGGCCTTTGCCATATTGGACTTGTACTTCTTGTTCTGATATAGATCTGTAGGAATAACAACCACATTGTTCACGAACATCTTGAGATAATATTCATCCAGAAGGATTTGGTCCTTTCCTTCCAGATTATGTAGTTGGAGGATCCCTCCAACCGATCCTAATCTCTAAGACCATGACATGCCATCTCAGTCGAAAACTGTCGAACTGCTTCCTCTTTCTCCCTACTGTGTAGCTTCTAGGTTGGATTACACACTCCTTGATGGATTTGGTAATTCCGATGCTCCTCGGATGCCTAGCAAATGAGAAATGTTGAATTCTTTGGCAAGAAACTCACTGAGGAAGAATTCCCCACTATGTTCTCTTCTTCTTCTTCTGACGCTTCCCTGCCCAAAAACTGCTTGTAGAAAAACTGTGTCCCTCTAGCTCTGCGCTACTCCCTCTGCCTCAACAAGATCTCGATCTGGAAGCCTTATCTCTCAGTCGACTCACTCAGAGTGAGATAACCTCGAATATTTAGCCCTCCTGGATAGAACTGCACAACCCCTCTAGGGATTAGAGCTATTGCTGTTGCAGCACTTCAAACTTCACTTCAGTGCTCAAATTTTCTCTTCATGTTTCACATCAACCCCTCTAGTACCATGTGAAAATTCCTAGTTCTAAAAATCTCAGGAATCCTACTGCAACCAGCTGAGTTCAGTACTCCTATTTTGTAAATTACATTACAGAATTAATTTAAATTTCTTCATGAATTATTGGAGTAAATTACTGAAGCATCCTACACTTAATAATTTATGATTCTGAAAAAAGGAAAATGAGAAAAGAACAAATCACACATAGGACACCTTTATTTTGGATTAAGTCCCGGAAGAAACCAATGCGGGAAAACTGGTGCAGCAGATATGAGGGTTTGTATTATAAAGAAGCAGTTTCAAAATACAATCTTTGGATGCCTTATTGGCTATCATATTCAAAGAAATCAAGGCAATCAAAAATATTGTGAGTTTACCTCACATTGCAAGTCTCAGCTGATCCAGTAGTTGAATTGGCGAAACCCCAGCACCCTCCACGCTGCCTTTGCGCAGTAGCTATGTAGGCTTGTGTGGGGACCTCTGTGGATTGCGTCACCTCCTCTCTTGGATCAATCTGCTCCTCAAAAAGTCGATTTCTATCCCTCCCAGCTTGGAACTCCGATCTCCCAGCAAATCTCGGACTATCTCTCGAAAACACTTCATTTCCTCTCTATGGGCCATGTGTGGGCCTACGTCACCCCTTCTACGGGTTGCGTCACAGCCTCTTGAGGTTTTGTTGCTTCCTCTGTTGGTTCTGATGCCTTTCTGCTTAGTATTCTTGGTCCCAGAGAAGATCCTTTGACTAATAACTGTCTCTGCCCCTCCCTGCGCTGGAATCACTTAGATCTTATCTTCATCCGAGCACTGCTCTGTTAGAATAATTCGATCACTTGATTCACTCAGTGTGTCTTTCCAAATGACCCTCAAGCCTTCCTTTATAGTCTTCTCGTTGAGCCATTAACGACTTAGATTATATCTCTAATCAACGACTAAGATTATAACTTGACTTGATCTTCGTTTTTTCTAGATTATTCTCACTATATTTTATTAATACCCTTTAATTATTAAATCTCCCTAATTTTAGACTTAGGGTCCCCATTAAAATAATTAATTTTTACAATAAAACATATTCTGAGTGGAATTTTCACAAATTTTTTATGGGTTCTTTGGAATACCAGTGCTTAAGCCTCTCCACAAATTTTGAGACTTAGAGCACTTCTAATGCTACCAAAAATCAACAATCATGTTAGGAGGTTAGAAGTACAAATACTCAAATATGCAAGAAGTATAATCAATAATCAAAACAATAAGTCAAAACAAGAATAGTGTCACAAATATATAACATAAATATGAAAGGTACTTATCTCTAATTACAAGTGATCATCTCCCTCTTGAACTAGTGATCAAGAGTCATTAGTTTCCATTATCCATAATGTTTCCTTC
Source organism: Pinus albicaulis (assembly GCA_034641835.2). Classification (NCBI taxonomy): domain Eukaryota; kingdom Viridiplantae; phylum Streptophyta; class Pinopsida; order Pinales; family Pinaceae; genus Pinus; species Pinus albicaulis. Next base: position 185,993,592 of record CM076583.1, on the reverse strand, counting down.
AATATATCCATTGAATTAATCAATAACCAAGGCCTAATTGAGACTTAGCCCAACTAGGGTTATGCTATAACAATTCCTTATTAATCATGCTAGGGTTTCTAGAGTACAAAACTCAAGCCTTTATCATTTTCTAGGGTTTCTTACAAACCCTAACCTCATGATATCCATCAAACCCTAATAATCAGAGTGCCTAGGGTTTCCTTCAAACCCTAGAATCCTTATAGGTATCTTCCATATTCTCTTGCTTCCATCAATGGTGTCTATATAGGGGTGATCTTCAATGATTTTTCTTCAACCAAGCTCTAAAACCATGTTAATTTTTCTTAGGGCTATATTGTTCTTTGCTTTAGATAATTGCATTTCATTATTTACATATTGAATTCACCCCACAACATCATAACGCTATTCAATAAAATATAAAACTATATATAAAGAACAATATCACCATCAATGCAATGGAACGTAAAGGAACAATAGAAGAAAAACATTCACACATAGAGACACCAGGTGTTGGGTCGGAAATAAGGTACGTTTTCACCCTACCTTTACCTCGAATTATTATATACATTTAGGAATTTTTCCTCCTCTTAACAATAAAGGAAAGGAAGATTAATGTAAAATCAATACAAATGAACTAGCGGTAAAAGGGATGATTAACAATGGCAATTTGAATTATTGTATCTTTATTCATAGGGAAACAAATACGTTGAATTGACGACAACAAGAAGATATTTGATAGGCAGAGACTAACTGAATCATAATGACTCCCATGGGCAGGTAGAAGACGAAAAGGCATATCCACTTCTGAAGAACTCAAATGACAGCCACGAGCAGTGGTCTTTTGTTTGAAAAAGATTATTACCTCTGATTGAAATCGACTTTAAAAAGGCCGAAATCAAATGAGATAGAGAGAGCTGAATAGGGATTTTATTTTGCAATAGATGTATTGGGACAGAACTGTCCAGTTGTACTCATGTGTTAACCTTCAACTTAATAAATATTTTTGGTGTTTTGAATAGTCATTCTCTGAGTTTTTCGTAGCCATATACTTCTGGTGGTTTGGGCCTAGCCCTGGGAGTTTCTATGCCAATATCTGTGCTAGAAGTTCAATTACAAAATTTACATTTCAGTCATCGAATGCGTTTCATGAGATATCATTTAATTAGTTGAATTATGAACATAGGACACTAAAGCTTTCTATTTCATTAGAATAGTTTATCATTCATGCTTTCTAGCTTACATTACATGTTTTCGTAACTGTTAGATGCTTCTATCATTTCCAAATACTTTTATATTCGTTTCATTAAGATTTAGCATGACTTCTATTCAATTCTATATATAGCTAAGAATTGGATTTTTCCATCATTACTGTAAAGCGTCTAGTTGTTAATTGATTCAGGAATATGTCAGCAATTTAGTTACAAAGAGAATTCCATTGCAAAATTAGATAAGAAATTTTTGTTCAATTTATTGAAGTTTTTGTTCAATTCAATAGGATTGTTGTTCAATTCATCAATGTGTTGTTCAATCGTAGGTTTCTCTCTTCCGTGCTTACTTAGATAGAATAGGTAAACAAAATTTCCTAATTCCATTTCCCTTTGAAATTGATTGGACTTCGAGAATTAGATAATCCTATTCATGGTAATATAGAGTAGATGTTCTTGATATCACTTGCATATACTATGCTCACACTATTGAAATAAAAATACTTGCCCTGGGTTGAAAATTGAATGAGAAGCATCGAAGTTGCCTATAACAGTCACCTTTGTGAACCAACATTTTTTGCGTCGTTGCCGAGGAGAGTGTTTAAGAGTGACGTCCTTCATTTCTTTTTCTCTTTTGCTGCAAAGAATTGGGTATTGAAAACGAGAGATAAGAACCTACATACCGGCAAGAAAAATGCTTGCTCTCCAACCCACTTCTCAGCAATTGTGTAGATGCTAGTAGGATAGGTGCCCTTGTTTTATGACTAGGAAGAAAAAGATAGAAACAACTCAAAATCATCCACTTAAGTCTACAAAACCCAAAGAACTAGTGATCCTTGGTAGAACAACATATATAGACAAAATCATTAAGAAGGCTGAATCCCAGGCATCCGTAGGATGTAGACCCATTCCTATTCAAAGTCCTACTACACTCCCTCAGGCAGCAACCTCACCATCTGCAGCCCACGCCAAGATTCACAGTGAAATGGAAGGATCTGAATAGATCCTTCAGACTATTGATCACGTAAGTACTGATCCTTTGAGAGAGGGAGGTTCGTGTAATTTGCAGGAAGGAGAAGGAGAAACCAGCGGTGCAATACAGGTAAGAACTCCACAGCCTGGATCCCCTGAGAGATTGGTCGAAATAGAGACAGTCGATATCCCAGATCAGGGAAGTGTTGTAAGGCTTCCTCCGCATTCACCCCCTAATCCCACTAAAATTATTCCTCCAAAACAAGAAATCCCTGAATATTTATGGCATATCTTTGAAAAAATGGCAAACAATCAGAACCAGAATCAGAGATAGACATCAACATTGGAGTATCCCATTATTGATCATGCTGCAAATGCCCCTATGAAAGCCATTCCCCTACAAAACATACCCACCTTCCATGGATTGACCTCAGAAGATCCTGATGCATTTCTATTTTAATTCGATGTCTTATGTAGGGGGTATGACTACACCACTGACCCTCAGAAACTGAAATTTTTCCCCTCTACCTTGAAGGGGACAACATTACGTTGGTTCATGGGGCTGGATGGAGGAACCATCAATAATTGGGACCAAATGAAGAACACTTTCCTTAATAAATATCAAGATTATTTCTGGACTCGAGAATTAAAAGATGAAATATTCAATATGTCTGCAAAATACAATGAGACATTAGAAGAATACGTTGAAATATTTCAATATAATTTACAAAGGTCTCCATATACTACACTATCCAAAGACATCCTAAAAGCAACAATGATTAAGGAAATGAAAGAAGAATGGGCTGAAACAGTTAACATAATGGAAAAATGAGACATCTACCAAGAAGAATATGATGACATTATTTCAGAGTGTATCAGGTGCTCTCAAGGTAGTATGTGGACTAGGAAAATTAGACGAGACTCAACTAAAAAAGATCCTAAGCAGTCTGGTGGAAACGTAACCAGAGCAAAGTTTGGTAATATTTTAGAATATTTTAAAATTGACATCTTGGGCACTTTGACAACACAGCTTGATATCCTACAAGCCAAGCAGAAGCAAGCTATAAAAGAACAAAACTTGGTCGTCTTTTTCCCACGTTGTTGGAAGAAGCACAGCCAAAGGGAATGTCCACTAGACATGGTTCATACGTGTGTTATTTGCACTAAGGACCATGCCACGGACCATTTCCCTTCACTTCCGGGGCTGAAGGTAGTTTTCAAAGAAGCAAAAGAAGAGACAGAAATAGTCTACCTAATGAACCAACATCGACAATGGCAAGCACAACTAGATATGCCTCAAGCCTTGCCTCAGTTCTTTTCTTCTCCACAGTTTAACTATCAAAACCCTGCAGCAGCTTGGCAGAATCAACCACCTTTTTCTACTTGGCCATCTCAATCGTTTGCTATGCCACCTTGGCTAACACAACCCTCTTCAGGGAATAATTGGCCAAGCTTTCCTTGTTCTCCCCCTTATTGACAAAACACTTCCTACCAAGCCCAATGGCCAGCCTCCCCTTCAAAAACCACAAATTGGCCTCAAAATTGGCAACGACCTCTGGGAATGACCAACCTACCAATGGAAACAGGGGTTCAAAATCAACCTATGCCACCAACTCCATACCCAGTCCAACACAACTCTCAGCCTATCATACAGCCTCAATTGTTGGCTCAACCCAATCCTAACCCCAACAATAGGCCGGTTTAGTTAATTCAGATTGTAGAAAATCCAAACCCCAAAACTAAACAGAAGCAATGCAATGAGCTAAGATTAAGGTGAGGACGTGTTGTTTCACTAGCAGAAGATACAACCCTGCCACAAATTGAATCTGGAACTCCAACAAAGCCTAGACAAAAAATTGTGATTGAAAAAGAGGTAGAGTAGGAGAGGGAAACAGTTGGTCAAAGGGAACCTAAAAACCTTATGATTTCTCCCCCTCCATTCCCTGAGAGGTCAATGTTGCCTAGACCGATAATCTCTTTAGATTTCAATATCCTAGGAGAATTAAAGAACCTTTGCATTAAAATTCTTCTTTTGCAGGCCATACAAGATATTCCCATCTATGCCAAGACAATTAAAGAATTGTGTGGGAAGAAGCAATTAAAAAGAGAAAAAAATGTACCCACTGTTCATGTGGTGAGAGCACTATCTGACTTATTGTTGGGTACGGAAGCACCCATGAAATATAAGGATCCAGGGAATCCCATAGTAACTGTGCAAATCTCTGGACACTCATTTCCAAACACATTGGTTGATTTAGGGGTGGTCATTAACATCTTAACTATAGGGACCTGCGAAATGATAGGCATATCATCTTTAGAACCCACAGCTACTTTGCTAGAACTTGCTGATAGGTATGTTATCAAACCAGAGGGAATATTACAAGACATCCTGGTTTCTGTGGACTCATGGGAGTATCTAGCTGAATTTTTAGTTATTAACCCAAAGAATAGGATGGACAAACACCCATTGATACTTGGGGACCTTGGTTGGCAACATTCAATGCTTACATAGGCTGTCGGACAGGAAACATGACCATTGCTAGAGGAGATTCCATAAAAAACATTATCATCTACCCTCTAGCCAAACCAAGTCTACCCACGGTAAAAACTCACAAGCATCCACATACATATTGGGAACAAAATATTTGTCCACCTCTGGCATTAGTTGAGGCTCTTGAATTTAAGGATCAAACGGAAGATGATGTGATCAATAATTTCATGAACCAACCATCTATGTCTAAAAAATTGAAATGCAAAATGTTAAAAATAGTTCTTGAAGATGAAACACAAGAAGATCCCTTGGCAGATCTTGATGATCAACATATACCCACAACTGATGTACGTAATAGCATACCCATTGAAATTGAGTCAGGGAGAATTTTAAATATCAATGGCAATCTGGATATTAACCAAAAGCAAAGGCTTATAAAGGTTCTACAGAAGTATCAGGGATAATTTTCTTGGGACTAGACAAACATGAAGGGTATAGACTCTCATCTATGAACCCATCACATCTATACTGACAAGGAGGCTCGGCCTATTCGGTAACCTCACTAGAGGCTGAATCCACATCTAAAATACATTGAAAAAGATGAGCCACATAAGCTGCTGGATGTAAATTCCATTTATCCTATCTCGGACAGCAAATGGGTCTCCCCTCTAGTAGTCGTTCCTAAAAAGAATGGGAAATGGAGAATCTGTGTGGATTATAGATAACTGAATAAAGCAACATAGAAGGACCACTTCCCCCTTCCTTTTATTGACCAAGTCCTTGATACATTGGCAGGAAAATGGTTCTTTTCCTTTCTTGACGGGTTCAACGATTACAATCAAATCCAGATAGCCCTCGAAGACCATGATGAAACAACCTTTACCTGCCTATGGGGTACATTTGCCTACCATGTATTACCATTTGGATTATGCAATGCCCTAAAAAACTTCCAAAGAGCCATACTCAGCGTTTTTTCCGATTTAATAAATGAGGGACTTGAAATTTACATGGATGACTTCACCCCATATGGTGATGACTTTTATCAAGCATTAGAAACACTAGAAAAGGTATTGGACCGATGTATTGCTACCAGGTTATGTTTAAGTAATGAAAAATGCCACATGATGATGACTGAAGGAGTAATCCTAGGACACTACATCTCTGCAGCTAGAATACAGGTAGATCCAGCAAAAATAGAAGTAATCCTTTTATTAGCCACACCTTGTACACAGACAGAGGTACGTAATTTTCTTGGATACGTAGGGTATTATCATAGGTTTATAAAAAAATAATTCACAAATTGCTGCACCCTTGTATGCATTAACTGGAAATGTTGAATTTCATTGGTCTGATAAATGTGACACTGATTTTACAGACTTAAAGAAACTGGTCTCGACGACACCGATTCTACGTGGTCCTGATTGGAAGCTACCCTTTCACATTTCTTTGGATGCATCCGACACAGCGATAGGGGCAGTTCTTGGTCAAGAAGAAGACAAAAATCCCTATGCTATTTATTATATCAGCAAAAATCTCACTCTTGTTGAATTAAATTATATAGTGACTGAAAAAGAATTCTTGGCTATCATTTATGCTATCAATAAATTTAGGCATTATATAACTGGCTATCAAGTACTCCTGTATACTGATAATTCTTCCATTAGATATCTAGCTAATAAACCAATCAAAAATGGGAGAATAACTCGTTGGTTTCTGATTTTGCAGGAATTCGATATAAGAATCAAAGACCGTCCAGGGAAGGAGAATGTGGTTGTAGACTTTCTATCCAGGATTTCGAAGACAGATGAAACATTAGCAGTATACGATTAGTTTCCTGATGAATATTTGTTCGTTGTAGCAATAAAAACACCATGGTCCACAAATATAGAAAACTACTTGGCAGTATGAAAGTTGCCCAAACATTTGTCGTCAAGGGAACGAAAACTGATTGTACATCGTAGTGCTATGTTCTCCTAGATCGGTGGATACCTCTTTCATACAGGATCCGACATGCATATACGCATATGCATCCAGGAATATGAGATTTATGACATCCTACGGGCCTGTCACGATGAACCTTGTCGTGGCCATTTCACAGATTATAGAACAGGGCACAAAGTATTACAATTGGGTTATTAAAGGCCTACGATTTTTAAAGATGCAAAAAAATATGTCCAAGCCTGTGATAGTTTCCAAAGAATGGGCCGCCCGGGCCAAACTGAATAAATGCCACTACAACCACAATTGGTAGTAGAACCATTCGAACGATGGGCACTGGACTTCGTTGGACCATTCAACCCACCATCAAATCAAAAAATCTACATACTGGTTGCCACATATTACGTAACAAAGTGTGTGGAAATGGTGGCCTTATCAAGAGCCACAGAAGAATCTATAATTAACTTCATTTTTGAGCTATTTGTGAGATATGGTTTACCACAGGAAGTGATAACTAATGGAGAGGCACAATTTGTGGGTTATAAAACTACATCCACCCTGAAGAATCACCATATCATCCATAGAGTCACGTCTCCTTACCACCCGCAGGTGAACGGGTAGGTCGAAAGTACCAAAAAATTCCTTGAGGAAATTCTTACTAAAACAGTATCAGCACATCACCGAGACTGGGCCACTAGACTACTAGAAGAAGCCTTGTGGGCTTACCGCACAACATGGCGAAACACCACTGGATATTCTTTGTATCATCTAGTATTTAGGAGAGAGCTTATTTTTCCTATTGAATTCGAAGTAAAGACTCTAAGGACAGCCCAGGAAGTAGGGTTGGATTTGACAGAGACCCAAATTAAAATAATCCAACAAATAAATGAACTAGATGAAATACGGCTACTGGCCCTATAGTGCACAACAATCATACAACAACAGTGAGCTAAGTGGCATGAAAAACTCATCAAAAAGAAGACATTCCATAAAGGAGATTGGACACTTCTCTATGACTTCAGATTCCAAGATTTTCCAAGGAAGTTGCAACAAGGTGGCTCGGCCCATACGAAATTCAAGTACACAACAACAATACCCTCACCTTGACCACCATAGATGGGTCTAGTTCCACATTTCAAGTCAATGTGCATAGAGTGCACCTTTATCAAAAACCTCTTACAAAATATTCTTTCTGCCATGAGGTACGCAACGATCCTACTATCCAAATTCTAGCAAAAGGGGGCGACAACCTCACAACTTTAAGTACATAAGAGCTTGTCGTTTCTTTTTGTAAATATTGTATATAATTTCCATGAAATTTTTTTTTTTTAATTTTTTTCTACATTCTTCATAATCACAATAATATCCTTTTCCTTCATCACCCATTTCATTTTTATTTTCTGTTCAAATCTTTGAACAGTTGTTGTTCAATCAGATTGAACAACCATTTTTTTTGCGTTTTTACTTTTGTTGTTCAAATCTTTGAATGATTGTTGTTCAATCCAATTGAACAGTTGTTGTTTAATCGAATTGAACAACCGTGTTTTTGCGCTTTTACTTTTCTTGTTCAAATATTAGAACGGCTGCTGTTCAATCCAATTAAACAACTATTTTTCAAACAAATTGAACAGTTGTCCCTTATGTGTTTTTACCTTTGCTGTTCAAACCTTTGAACGACTGCTATTCAATCCAATTGAACAGTTGTTGTTTAAGTGGATTGAACAACCTTTTTTTGTGTTTTTACTTTTGTTCTTCATATCTTTGAACGACTGTTGTTCAATCCAATTGAACAGATGTTGTTCAAATCGAATTGAACATCCATTTTTTTGCGTTTTTACTTTTGTTGTTCAAATCTTTGAACGGTTGCTATTCAATCCAATTGAACAAATGTTGTTCAATCGAATTGAATGGTCGTGTCCTTTTGTGTGTTTATTTATTGTTGTTCAATCAGATTGAACATCTGATTTTTTTCTTTCTTTTCTTCCCTCTTTAAGCATGATTCTTGTTTATTTTTTTGTTGATGACCTCTCCTCATTCCACACCCCAGTTATAAAACACATTTCTAAGTGGAAATTGGCACCTAAAGAGGATAAAAGTAGCAATATTACTAATATGATGATCCTTTGAAACTCTAATGGAAATCTCTACTCCGGAAGCTGACATGGTACATCTATGCAATGAACGGCTAAGACATCTCCTATTCAAACATGTTATCACACAATACATAGTCTTATAACAACATATCTTTCTACACTCTTGAGTAGTATTTCCCTTTGACATAAGGATTCAGGAATTGTAGAAATTTGCTGAATAATGATTAATTATCCACCGAGACTATCCTGGTCACATACTATTTGAACTTCATACACAACACATAATCTCTTCCACTCAGATCAACTCATATCATCACACATGCGGAATTAAAATCAAGCGATAACACATCAAATCATCATACACATTAACACAGTATGTATGGGGAAATCTTATAGCTGAAAATCCCGCAGCTATTGTGTATATTATAATGGAGAAATCAAGTAACAAACTCAGTACAATACTCCTCACAAGTACTCAGTACTTTCTCATACAGTTACTCACAATCTAGCTCAGTTTTGAACAGGTTACTGGTTCAAAACTCACCGCCAATTTCCTTGCCTCTATTACGCGTTTCAATGCTATGGGATGGCCTCTTTATATAGATAAACCACCAGCCTGAACTGCGCAATCCTCATGGGCTTACTCCACCTATCTATGTGTTGCAAATAGCAACAGTATAGTCACAATTGATAGCTAACTCCACCCTTTCATCTACCTCTTTCACTGGTCTCCACTGAACTGATCATGCACTGTAGTGAACTGATGTGTTCTTGAGTTGAATAATGAGTTACTAATTAATGAATTAAATAATATTTAATTCACTCCACTCATAACTAATTGATTAGCTAGTTAAACTAATCTCAACAAGTTCAACTAAAATAAACAGAACACAACTCCACTATCTGTCTCATTAACTCCTCCAAACTTCTGCCACTGAAGTCCAACTGAAGTCAACCATGCATGATGCCATAAAACCCTTGGGAACCATGTGATTCCTCTGTCAGATGCATGAGCCACTTCTGTAGCTCGAACTGAAGTGCTCCAAGAGAGTAAACTGCTGTTTATAGTCCAAATATTATTAAGGGTAAATAATATTTGACTTCCCTATTTTTAGGAGAGGCAATCTAAAAATAGCCTTCGACCTCTTCGACCTAAAAAATAGAGTCTCATCTATTTTTACCAACATGACCAATGCTCCAAGAATCTCAAACTGGAATCCCCGAACCATGCTCCATATGTCTAAAAATAGACATAGTCTAAAAATAGACTTTGCGCCATAATTTGCCTGCGGGCCCACTTAGTGAAGGCGACTTCATTTCACTAAGCTCCATCATCTTGCTGCATTTTCAACACTCCCTCTTAGCAAGATATGGATTATCTGCAACCCCTATCCTACCTCTGTGGAATTCGAACTTTCTCCTGGTGAGCGCCTTCGTTAGGATGTCGACATCCTGATCCTCCATGGGAACATATGAAAGCATCATGATTCTCCGCTGAACACAATCTCTGATATGATGGTACCTGATGTCGATGTGTTTGGATATATCATGAAATACTGGATTAGCCGAGAGTTTAATGCAACTCTGGTTATCACAGTAGATCACTGTAGGCTCCAAATGCAACCTGAACAAACATGCAAGGATCTTCCTCATCCAAATAGCCTCGCATGCAGCCAAGCTAGCTGCCATGTACTCGGCCTCTGCTGAACTGAGTGCCACGGATCTCTGCTTCCTGCTGTACCAGGAAACTGCTGTCAACCCAATGCTGAAAACTCCTCCAGAAGTGCTCTTCCAGTCCGTTGGGCTCCTTGCCCAATCTGCATCAGTGAAGCCAGAAAGCTTCGCTCCATCCTCCTATCTGTACCATAGATCATATCCCGATGTGCCTCTGATATAGCGCAATACATGCTTGCCTGCCTTCCAAAAGAGCTTGGTAGGCTTAACCATAGCTTTCGAAAGCTGGTTAACTGCATAGCATATATCGGGTCGTGTATTGACCACATACATAAGCGACCCCACCAACTGTCGATAGACAGTGGCATCCACTACCTCCGCTGAAGTAGCATCCTCCTTCCTCCAACCACTAGGAAGAGGAGTGTCAACAGGCTTGCAGCCTTGCATGTTAAACCTCTCCAAAATCTCCCGGGCATACTTGCCCTAAGAAATAAACATTCCTCCGTTGCACTGCCAAATCTCCAATCCCAGGAAATAATGAAGGATGCCCAAGTCCTTCATCTCAAACTCTCGTGCAAGATCCTCCTTGCATGAAAGTATCAACTGCTCATCGCCAGTCAAAATCAGATCATCTACATACAGTACGATGATCAACGGCTTCCCCTCCACCACAATCTAGTACAGGTTTGGATCTGCCTCACTCTTGGAGAATCCAAGCCCGGTGAAGTAGCTGTCTATCCGAGTGTACCAAGCACGAGGTGCTTGCTTCAGCCCGTACAGTGCTCTCTTGAGTCGGCACACATGAGACTCACTGCTGAAGATCTCAAAACCTTCAGGCTACTCTATGTACACCTCCTCCTCAATAACTCCATTGAGGAACGCAGTCTTCACATCCATCTGATGAATGTGCCACCCCATCTGCGCTGAGAGAGCAAGGATCGTCCGTATGGAAGAGTACCTTGCGACAGGTGCAAAGGTCTCCTCATATTCAATCCCCTCGATCTGTGAAAAGCCACGGGCGAAAAATCTCGCCTTGTACTTCTCCACACTCCCGTCAGCCGCCTGCTTCACTTTGTAGATCCATCGCGAACCCACCACTGATTTCCCCACCAGTCTTGGGACAATCTCCCATGCACTGTTCCTGACGATCGAATCATATTCTTCGATCATGGCCTCAACCCATGCGGGTTCCTCCACAGCTTCCTAAAAAGAGGATGGCTCTTTCACAACACATTGACTCACAAGAGCCATGTATCCAATATACCGATCCGATGACTGTCTCTGTCTGCGCTGTGCTGTAGGTGGTCCTACAACCTTCTCTGCATCTCGAGCCAGTCGCTCAGCTTCTGTAGTGCGCATGCGCCCTCTGATGGTTGGCGCTGCATGGGTGGTTTCTTCCACCTCATGAACTTCCTCTTGTGGCTGATCCACATCCGGAAGCTCCTCCTTAGGAACTAACAGCTCCTCATCTGCATGCAAGTGTGGCTCCCTCTCAAGCGAACACTGCATGGCTTTCTCCTCCTGAAATTTTATATCCCGTCGCACAACAGTCTTGCGACTGTCTGGCACATACACCCGATAGTTGTGAGGTGTATCGGTGTACCCCACAAATATTCCAACTTCAGCAGTTGGATCCAGCTTCCTTCTTGCATCCTTCGTCACATGCATGTAGACAGGAGATCCGAAAATCCGCAAATGGGAAATATCAGGCCTCTTGCCAGAATAAGCCTCCTCTGGTGTGCTCATGCCAAGAACCTTGTGAGGACAACGGTTCTGCACATACACTGCTGTATTGCATGCCTCAGCCCACAAGTGAAGGGGTAGGCCCTGATCATGCAACATCGCCAGTGCAGCACCCACGATCGTTCTGTTCTTCCGCTCAGCCACCCCGTTCTGCTGTGGGTTATGGGGTGCGATGAGCTCTCTCCGAATCCCTTCTGCGCTGCAGAACTCCTTGAATTCAGCCGAGATGAATTCACCACCGTTATCACTCCTTAGAGCAATCACCTTCTTCCCCGACTCCTTCTCGACCAGTGCTTTAAACTCACAGAACTTCGCGAATGTATCGCTCTTCTTCTGCATGAAGAAGATCTAGCACTTTCGAGAGAAATCATCAACAAAGATCACATAATACCTGTGCTTTGTTGTCGAAGCAACTGAGAAAGGACCACACACGTCTATGTGAACTCTCTCAAGGATCGTCGTGGCGCGAATATCCTTCTCGTGAAAGGTGGCTTTCACATACTTCCCTAAAGTACACCCCTTGCACTGATCTGACTGCGCAAGGGTGCCCTTAGGAAGCCCAGTAGAAATCTGTTGCAGAATCTTCAAAGCTCCATGGTGAAGGTGGCCCAATCTCCTGTGCCACAGTTCGCCCTCATCATCCCGGCTCACCACTTCTCCTGCCTTGCATGCCATAGCTGCGCAGCCATCTACTTGCAACTGATAAAGGTTCTTGGTTCGAACCCCTATCTTCCGGGTCTCTCGAGTAGTCTTACTGCGCAGGAAGGCTTTTCCTTCGCTGAAGACCACATCATACCCCTTATCCTCCAACATCGCCACAGAGATCAAGTTCTTCTTCAATCCAGGTACATGCATGACATCCTTCAGTACAAATGGTTTACTAGACTCCCTCTGAAAGGATATGGTACCGATACCAGTCGCACTGTATCTACCATCATCGCCCATCTCGATGTGCACACCCAAATATTTGTCCTCCAGATCTGAGAACAACTCCCGATCTCCCGTCATATGAAATGACGCACCGCTATCCAAGAACCATACCGATCCCAGCACACTTGAAACCAAGCATGCGATCAGTGAAAAGTCAAGCTCGAACTGTGAAGCCAAAGCTTCTCCATCTGCAAATCTTCCCGCTTTCTTGTTCTTCTTCTTCTTTGGAAAATTGGTAGCATAATGTCCGTGATCATGGCAGTGAAAACACTTCACTTTCACCATATCCTGCTTCTTGCCCTTTGCACCAGAATGAGAGGTTTTCTTACCCTTCCCTTTCTTTACTTTGGCCACCAAAGCGCAGTTTTCTTCATCAACTCCCTTTGATGAAGATCCATCTCAAGTAGTCCTCCTTATCTCCTCCTGCATGAGATTCGCCCAAAGGCGCTCCCATCCCGGCAGCTTCTCCCGACCATTGACACTATCTTGATATGAGCGCCAAGCCTTCGGAAGACCAAGGAGAGCCAGGTCGACCATGTCCTCTTCATCGACAGTCACCCCCACACTTCCCAGTTCATCTCTGCACTGAGTGAACTTCGTGAGGTATTTGGCGATACTGTCGCCCTTCTCCATCTTGATGTTCTTGAGCTTATCTTTGAGCGCCAGCTTCCTTTGGTCGCTCTTACTCTGGAATAGATCCGTCAAAGCTTTCCACATTAAATATGGAGAAGCCTTTCCATGCAGGCTGGATACAATATGATCCTTGACGCCCTCCAACGGGATCCTTCGACATTTCGCCATCTTCTTTTGCCATGCATCGACTTCAGCAGGATCAATGGGCTTTTGGACATCCGTATCTACGAACTCCTTCAGACCATTATCTTCTAATACTACCTCCATGCGATCCTTCCATGCAACATAATTCGAACTGCCTTCAAGAGCATATTCGAGTCGCAAACCGTTGAAAGAAATTTTCAACACTGGCACCAAGAAAACAAAACTGCTGCAAAATTTCGAATTCCACCTCAAAGCTCAACCACTCTAGATCTGTGAGAACAAATTATTTCTAGCACAAAGATTGACTGCAAGGGGCATTTACCAAACCTTTCACTTTCCGAGATGAATCCGGAGGCTACCTGGCCCGCATGCAGACTCTGTCTACCGAAATAAGTTTGTAATCACTGTGATGATCAATCTCTGCTTCAATAGCTCTGATACCATGTAGAAATTTGCTGAATAATGATTAATTATCCACCGAGACTACCTTGGTCACATACTATTTGAACTTCATACACAACACATAATCTCTTCCACTCAGATCAACTCATATCATCACACATGCGGAATTAAAATCAAGCGATAACACATCAAATCATCATACACATTAACACAGTATGTAGAAATCTTATAACGAAAACCCACGGCTATTGTGTATATTATAATGGAGAAATCAAGTAACAAACTCGGTACAATACTCACTAAAAAAGTACTGGTGCTTTCTCATATGATTATACAATCTAGCTCGGTTTGTTCGATTCTAACGTTCAAAACTCACCTTAATTATAACACTCTATTGCGTGTTTCAATGCTATGGGATGGCCTCTTTATATAGATAAACCACCGGCCCCAAATGCCACAATCCTCATGCGACTTACTCCACCTATCCACAATAATAATTTTAATAACATGATATAGTCTGTTGATAGCCTGTCCACCCCCTTTCATCTACCTCTTTCACTGGTCTCCACTGAACTGATCATGCACTGTAGTGAACTGATGTGTTCTTGAGTTGAATAATGAGTTACTAATTAATGAATTAAGTAATATTTAATTCACTCCACTCATAACTAATTGATTAGCTAGTTAAACTAGTCTCAATCAGTTCAACTAAAATAAACAGAACACAACTCCACTATCTGTCTCATTAACTCCTCCAAACTTCTGCCACTGAAGTCCAACTGAAGTCAACCATGCATGATGCCATCAAACCCTTGGGAACCACGTGATTCCTCTGTCAGATGCATGAGCCACTTCTGTAGCTCGAATTGAAGTGCTCCAAGAGAGTAAACTGAAGTTTATAGTCTAAATATTTTTAAGGGTAAATAATATTTGACTTCCTTATTTTTAGGAGAGGCAGTCTAAAAATAGCCTTTGACCTCTTCGACCTAAAAAATAGAGTCTCATATATTTTTACCAACATGACCAATGCTCCAAGAATCTCAAACTGGAATCCCCGAACCATGCTCCATATGTCTAAAAATAGACATAGTCTAAAAATAGACTTTGCGCCAGAATTTGCCTACGGGCCCACTTAGTGAAGGCGACTTCATTTCAGTAAGCTCCATCATCTTGCTGCATTTTCAACAGGAATAAGGAGTATTAATTGTATTGGAATCCCTTTTTTTACTTCTCACACCATGCCTAACTCTTAAGGAGTTAATGAGCCTCTCTTCATGTATAAAGAATAAATATTATGCTGGCATGAAAATTTATAAAAGAGAATAGGGGGCCTCATCACGAGCCAACCTATCATGATCATAAGGGTTTAGCAAGTGACATGCCCATAATGGCCAACACACCAGGGTAATGACCTTCTCAATTTCTTGAAGGACAGAAGGTCTCATCACGAGCCGACCTGATCACTCTGTTACAATCCTAGTGAATGGAACTGTGAATATCTAAATAACACACCAGTACAGTGGTCTCTTCATAAAACAAAATGCCTACTTTTCAAAAAGAAGTACTATGTCTATATGAAAATTTTTAAGAGAGAATAGGGGGTCTCATCATGAGCCAAACTACCATGATCATAAGAGTTTACCAGGTTACATGCCCACAATAGCCAACACACTAGGGTAATGACCTTCTCAATTTCTTGAAGGACATGAGGTCTCATCACGAGCCGACCTAATCACTCTGTTACAACTCTAGTGAGTGGCACCATGACTATCTGGCCACCACACCAGCACGGTGATCTCTCCATAAAATTGTCAAAATAACTACTTTTACATAAAGGATTCTAGCTCATTCTTCGGGTTAAAATAACAACCCTGTCGAGGCTATGAATGCCTGCTGACAGCAGTGGCTCTGCCTGTGGTATGAAATTATGTTCCAATGATAGCCAATTACTCTTACATATACCTTATCTCCTATTTTCTTCCATTCCCAAGATAAATCCACTACTCGAATTAGTGATAATGCTATTTTACCGCATAAGTAACTATAAATGAACTATGCTTTCATGTTTGAATTCCGGGATGACGCAACCAATCATTATCTATTACAATCACGCTTCGGTCACACCATACCATTAAATAAGAACATCTTATCATAATAATTGTTGTACTGCTTTCTTCCCTTCTTCGGTGACTTCCGCATGAGATACACTTATGATAAATTCCAATTCTGACCTTTACACTGCACGCGTTCATAATTGTTACAATCACTCCTCTTTCATTGAGCTCCAAGGCCATGGAAACCGTTCTCATGTACAGACTATGATTACCAACCCCTCACATTTTATCCCGTATGCATTCATGATTGATCAAATCTCTCTTGTACTTAAGGACGTGGACACCCTTATTTCGAGAGAGGGGGTGTAAATATCCATAAATATTAAGCATGAAAATTCCCTGCATAAATTCTATTGGATATGATAATAAGACCAAAGAATCATTGCAATTACGATATGAAGTTACCTACATTTACGATAGAAGGCTGCAATTTCTCTTTCTCTTGCATGCAGTGTTTATTCTAACCAACAGGGCTAAAAGGAACACATATAGAAGGAGAAATTAGCTCAAGAAAATGCATCATCCATGGGAGGAAACTCTCTCTGGAATGAACCTACGACCTTCCCAATCTCAAACGCAGCTCGCACCATTGTCTAGCAAGATGACTCGCTGCCATACTTACACAAATTGCAAGGATTTGATACAGAGATAGAAATTGAATTCCTACAGAACCTACAAGAGGCACAAGCCAGGCTCAGGGGAAGGATTATACCGGTCATAGAGGATATCATTGTTGAAGTCTTTGGAATACCAGCAGAGGGAGAAAGATGGGCCAAAAAGCACCTTCTTCTACGAGAAGAAATCACAGTGTACCGAGACCCAGGAGAACCACTGGAATGAAAAGGAAAAGGGATTAACCCTACCTCTCTACAACAACCGTGGCAGGTATTGGCAACATTCATCTAGAGATTCATCACATGTGATGGACGCCAAGATGTGGTAAAACCCCGTCATCTCAAACTATTAGTTGTTCTTAAACAAAATATTTCATTTAATCTGCCTTCTTTCTTAATTTTTGTATTACACAACATTGTTGTTAGAATTAGAAAGTATAAAAACCCCCAATCAGTCGTCAGCCGCCATGGTTTAATCAAGTTAATGATAATGCATGAGTTAGGAAAACACCAGACATCCTGGGACAACTTTGTAACCCCTACTGAGTAGGTACCTGAGGAAAACCCTATTGGGACCGAAATTGAGCTCCCTAGATTGAACATACCTTAAAGAATAAGAGGGAAAAGGACCCATGCTTCGACCTCAAAACCAAGCAAGAAAATACGGTCCGAAAGACTACAATTACAACAAGAAACCTCAGAATTACCTACGGAATTAGGGCCATCCCACTCACCACCTTCAAGCCCTCAAAACATACCCTTACAAAACTATGAGGAAGAGGTGGCTCGAGTTCTAGAGCAAATGAGGGCATCTCGAGAAACTAGAAGCCCATATGAACAAGTTGAAGAGCAAGAGGAACCACTAAACAAATTTTCCACTGCTAGCAGCTCTGGCTGCATTGAGATATTACCCAACCAAGATGAATCATAGGCTTTTAGGGCCTTGTCTCCTCTCGAGAATGATGGGGTCAATAGGGAAGAATAGGCACAAGGGGTAGCCAAATCTGAAAATCAGTTAGGAGACATGTCCATCCCCTTAGAACAAAATGCAAGCATAGAAATGGTCCCCCTAATGCCTGAAGGGAATATTATCTCACCCAACCGAGACGTGAATGCAGAAGTAAATTCTGGAGTACAGGTAGACAATACCATCACTGACAACCTTGAAACAGGCACCACCATTCCTGGAAATGAGGTTGATGCTCCTCCATCCCCTACTAAAACTAGGACAGAAAAGAATTTAGCTGAAAAGAAGTTAAAGAAAATAAGCAGGACCTGCAAAAGGTTAAGGAAAATGGTAGAAATTTGAGGAAGCAGTTGAATGAAGTAAGCAAGGCTTAGAAGCCTACAAGAGAATCGACCACTACAGAAACCCAAACAGATTTTGTCACCAATTTAATAGACACTGTTGAGGTTGAGACACAGACTAACTTAGAAAACACTACTGAGATTGAGGTATAGACAGACCTAGTGGACACTACTGAAGCCTCTGTGCATACCAGGCTGGACTTCACAGAAGAAATGGAAACCCAAACGGAGGAAGCCCCTGCCTACACTCCTATAGTAGAAAAGGTTTCCAATCAAATACTGCATAATGAATTAATTCGAAAACAGCATGAGTTAGAACAATGAAGAAAGGAATTATTGCCTGCACAAGAGTATCAAACCCTGTTAAAGAAATTCACAGACATTTATGCAACAGAGGATGAAACATTTTCTCAACTCAAAGAAGCATAGGCAAATGTTAAGAAAGCACAGGATCAGGTGGAACAATCCCAAAAGCAAACCACTATGGTTTTCTCTCTGTACTCTAATGTGCTAACATGCAGGGCACCAGCCACCAACTATGCCCTTTTTCTAGTAGAACGGTATTTATTACTGAAGATCAAGGCCATTAGGGCAGGGAAGCCCATGAATTTTAAAACCAAAGAGGAATTCATCCATTTATGCAATGATCAAAATGAGCAGGCCTAACACCTTTTATGTGAAATATACATGCACTTCTTCTTCCTAGAGGAGCACAGGGACAGTAATCCCAGCCCCTTTATAGGAAATATCTAGTTATGGGCTTTCATCTTTTTTGCTAAGAACCAGATTCGGTGGGCTAAATCCTACAACATTTTCCAGAAGAGGGAACATGGCCTAGACCTATGGATTAGAAGGGAGCCTACTAGACCCTTGTATTTGTTCACCCAACATAAGAATTTCATGCAAAGAAAGGGAGTAAGGACTAAACTGGGGCCTATCCATAAGGACATTAGACAACATGGGCAGTGTTAGAGTCGATCTTTACATCCCTCTGTCATAGATCATTTCTCTTATTGCATTTCATTGTTTAGGTGTCTCATTCCACTCATTCATCTGAATTCCATTAGGGGCATGCCATTGTCTAACAGAAGGGCTTTGTTTTCTCATTTTCCCTCATGCTTGTACCTGCTGGGTTAGTCAAAATTTCCCAAAATTCATCACAGTTCAGTTCATGTCATTTATAGTCGTAGAAGTTGTTTTGGTCAAAAAGAGTCATTTTAGTTTCTAGGTCTAGGGTGTGGTCTTTCGAAATGTTAAACAATGCCAGCAGGCCATGAGGAGGTTTTCAATAAGTTTTCAGTTCAAAAAATTTCATCGTTAATATGCTCGAGGACGTTTCTTCTTCAAAACTCTGTTTTGAAGAAGAAATTGTCTAAATTTGTTTTTGTAATAAAATGTATCTTTCCACAATGTTGTACTTCACCATGCAAACTCTGGTCATCCTTTGCCAAGTTTCGATGCCACCATTCCTGTAAAATCAACCAATTTCATCATTCAAGCTCCAGAAAGTCAGTGAGGAAACAAAAGGACAAAAGTTGTATTTAATGAAAAAGTGCCAAAGTCAAAAACATTACAAAATGGGTTTTGAAGAAGAAAAAATTAAAACCATGTCTATATGAGATATTTCCCAAGATTATTAATTCATTTGCAACAAATATTTATTGAGAAAATCCAAGAGAAAGTCAAGTTTGGAGTTTGGAGGAACGAAGTCTGCATTTTGAAGGGCCGACTATGTGTTTGAAAACAGTGCGGTGCATTGTCCACAGAGCGTGGCACGTAGAGAAAAAAGACACAGTGTATTTTCCTAAGGGCACGACGCATCCACTGAGTGCGGCACACAGGGTCGACGGGTTTAAAAATCATCATAATTGCTCCAAATTCAAACGATTTCAAACTTGTTTGCTCCAAGTAAGTGTGTGATGCTTGCCCCTGCTGTTAGATCTTATTTGATGATGTTTGGAGGGAAGATTTGAAAGTTTAAAGTTTGAAAATATAAACCCTGTATTTAGATCAAAATCTCCTCCATTGGGTTTTGGAAATTGGTGTTTTGAAATTGCAATTTGGATGCCAAATGTCCTTTCCCATCACTGATCCTTTCCCTTTTATAATTCTACCATTATAGTTAATCCCTTATACCCTTTTATGCCCCTGTGTTAACCCTCTAACCCTATCACTTACCATCACTTCCCTCCATTAACCAAATCCTAATTTTCACATTCAAGGACTGCCTCCATATCCTTGATTTCACTTATATGTTTCCATTTCATTGACTCTTGTTCCTAAAACTACCCCCCATCATTATTACCTATTCCCATATCACTTGTAAAGGTTCTTAATCCCGAAATTCCCCAAACAGTGAGTGACTGTCCTTCCACTCTGAATCACTTGACAGTCTATTGCATTCATGGTGATACTTCCTTGCAGCCTCTCATCTCATATGTGGCACACTTGGTATTGAAAAACAGACTCTTGTTTTGACCATATATTTATCACCACCTATTTGTTAAACACCTTGTTTTCAGCATCATGTCAGAAACAAATTCATCATATGAGCAGGGGTATGAGCAGGACAGTGATTCAACCGCAGAGCTAAATGTACCGAGGAGGTCTCATAAAAGTGGCAGGCACGTCAGGGAGGAGCCTACTTCTTTGGCTCAATTGCAAACATGCCTGCTTGCAATGACATGTTTTCAGCAACATTCATGTTTTCGGTATTGCGAAATGATATCTCAGATTCAGCACCATCCAGAGTTGGTTCGCTTATTTGTCCTACATTTACGTGATGGTCATGTAAACCTTGTTGGAGTGAACTTCACTTTGACACCAGAGACCATTTCTGAGGCGACCGGGATACCAAACATTGGTGAGGAGTGGAATAAGAGACAGCAGCTGGATAGAGCATATTATGAACCTTACATCAGGCCTGGATATTTGAGGCAGTTGAGCAGGGTATTCCCATTTCGGTTTCTGAAGGAGTCCTATGCGCCATTAATGAAACTCATCATTAGATACTTCAGCTATGAGGGTAGATTCTCGCGCCTTTATGCATACCATGTCAGACTCTTAATGCATTTCACGAGGGTGCGACTGATGAATATTCCATACTTCATGTGCCGAAACATAGATCGTATGACTACCCTTGTGCAGAAGAAGACTTCGGAGCAGCAGCATAACAACATTTATCATTACGCACTCATCAAAATCATCATGGTACATCAGCTTGGATTGCAAGGCATCACATGGGATGAGTTCATTTCCCGTGACTTCTTTACAGCCCCCCAGCCTCCTCCCGAGATTGTTCATGATGAGGCAGAGCCTTCACATCAGTTTGAGGTTCCTAAGAATGAGCCTATCAGTGCTCCAGTGTGTGTGACATATCAAAGAGGCCACAGAGCCTTATTTGCAGCAGCACGGCGAGTATTATCTTCACCAGGGGTGGAAGGGGTCTCGTTATCTTCATCAGCAGCGCGAGTACTATCTCCACCTTCCATGGAAGGGGTCTCGCCTTCTACATCATCACAGGTACAGGACAAAGGAAAGAAGCCTATGCACGATGAGGGCCCCTCGGGAGGCCAAGACACTGACTTTATACTCATCGATGTTGATTTGAGCTCTCCCGACTCAAAGCTGAAAGAAATCATCTAGGAACAAAAGGCTGAGATTGACACTTTGACCGTGAAGTTTCAGAGAGCTCAGTGGGTTATAAATTACTTGGAGCATCAGAATAAACAACTGGAGGATCAGCAGACACTCATAGATTTGCGGCAAATCCGTGAAGACCGTGAATTGGCTCGAAAGAGACCAGGTGACATGACACCATTTGAGAAAGAGACTCGCCTTACGCACGTCAAAATTCATCTGTAAAAGCTCTTGGAGAAGTCCAATAGGGAAAAAGACATGCTCACACATATGAAAAGTCACTATTGGGCCCGCACACACGTTTGCAGAGCAAAAATGAAGATCTTGAAGGCGAGGTTGAAAAAAGCACTAAAAAGTTGGAAAAGGCCGGATCCACTCCGAATCTTGGCCGAAGCTTCCTTAGCTGAGCATGAGACATGATGGGAGACCTTCAATCCAAATTTCAGCAAAATTCGAGAAGATTTTTTCATTTTGAAAATTTTGGTTGCAAAACAGGTTTTTCCGCCTGACGCGTCGCGCCACCCGACGCGCGCTTATGATTGGGACATCTTCTGGAGGAAAAATTTGCATTTTTGGGTTTTTCATGATATATTATGTATGTTCAGGAATGGTCGAAGCATTTCATCAAATTCTAGGCTGCCTAAAGGGCCAAAAACACCTTGAAAATGGCCTTTCTGCCACTTTTTGCACCAACAGGAACCAGGCTTGGGAGATTGCAGTTTTGGAGGGGGAAATGACATCCAAATTGAAAAATTCCACTTGGGTTGGATAGCAGACATCTAGGGATTTCCAACGAGCTATCATGAGCTCAATTTGGACTTCGAGAAGTTCCCCAAAAATCAGGCTCAAAGTGGCGCGACACATTGAGTTTTTGAGCGCGGCGCATAGAGAAATTTTGCCTCATTTTCACTCTTCAGCTCAGAAATTCGCCCAGTTTTGACTAGTTTTACTTTTCCATGTGATGATTAACCTACCATGATGTAATTTGATGACTATGATGTAAATTTGGCATGTTTTTACTTGTTCTAGAGGGTTCATTCACTAAAAAGTGAAAATTAAGTGAATGGATCAGTTTCCTAGCATATAGAGGCAAGTTGTTTGGCTGCCTAGATTTTAGCTCCATGTTTAGAATTGGTTGAAACAGCTCCTAGAAGGATGAGCTCGACCCCTAGAGGCATGGGATGGGGTTAGTATGGTCTATATATTTTATTTTCTGAGACATTTTCAGGGTTGGATACTTGGGAAAAGTTTGGCACCTCATTGTACATTCATTTCTGATTTTTGGCAAAGGAAAGACCGGAGTTTTGCAGCACTTGTTGGGATCCTTGTGGCTTCTAAGTTTTGATGATGTTATTCTCATGTTATTGTAAGTTTCATTAATTTTATATGTGTTCCATTTCCCTTCTCTATGCTTCTGAATTAAATAAATCAGTAATTGAGGTAGAATTCATTAGTTTGCTAGTGCTCTGCCTTAAAATTTTGTTTAGTTTTACATGCTTTTCGTCATTTTGAAGAGGATCCTTGCACTCTCTTTCCCTCTTCAGCTCCTCAGTAGTATTTTCCATCCATTCATTGAAATATAAGACATCAAAGTCATTTCCTACCCTGCCCCAACTTGAACTCTGCAAGAATTTGGCCTCATCCCCAAGCCCAAAATTGTTTTTCCCTTTTTCCAAAAAAAACCCCTAAAAATCAAAATCAAACCCTCCTATTTGTTTATCTAGCCTAAGATCAGTTGTTTTTTTATTCATCTCAAGCCCCTTTGAATATTTTAATTGAGATCAACCCGGAGAGAGCCCTCTCCTATCCTCGTAGGGCTAGCTACGAGGCTGAGCGTGGTTTGGTGTTGTCCTTCTTCTGCTTTATTTCAGCCTAAGGTGGATTTGGGAACTAACATAGTGGTGACCATACTGAGGAGAAAATGGTTTGCTTGTTGGTGTTATTTGTTTCATAAGTTACAGACGGAGTCTGAAGTCACGCCAGGTAGCTTTCGAAACGCTTTTTCCTTGCATTAGCGGAAGTAGATAAACGTTGCTTCAGTCAATCTCCGGTTTATCTTGTGAACATGACATTTGACTTGTAAATTACCCCAGTATATTACATCGTTCTAGACTTTTGGGTGATTGAGTCTAGAATTTGATAGGCTGAATAGATCGGTTTTGTCCTTTGATTTTTGAATAGATCAACACACTGGCTTCCAGAAGACATACTAGATCAAATCCCGATCCTGATCCGCCTCCAGTATATGAGAATCCCAATCTGATTTCAAGAATCCTCCATCGAGAAATTCCCGTGATCCCTTTGTTTAAATCTCATTCATACCCTATTGTATTTAAATTCATTGAAGATATTGAGTTTGATGATCGGTTCGAGTTGTTGTTATTTGAAACCAAATCTCAAAGTGCTACTGGTTCTACCATCATAAATCCTGAGTTTATCAAGTATCTTGAGGTTGAAAAAGCTAATAGATCCATTGATAGTTACATTTTGAATCTTCAGAACTCTATTGTGGCAACGAATATCCTGAATTCATAGAGTCCGCATCTGAAACTCTTGGTCCATCAGTATTACATCAGATTCACAAGTTCATGCTGAACCTTCTTTCATTCCTACCATTCCCATACAACCATCCATTTCTGATCAGCAATCAGCAGTAGTTCCTCCTCCATATCCACCACATACACCTCATACACCTACTGCTCCTTCTCCACCCATTTCTCCAAGACAGATCATAAATCCACCAAGAGCAATGGCTGCTAGATTCGCACCTCTTGTTTTGCCAGCAAACTTGGATCCCATGCCCGCTGATTATCAGAGTAAAATTCCTTTGTTTTATGGTACTCCTCAAAGTGTGCCCACTCAGCAGCATATTGATAGAATGACAAACTTTTTGGACCTCCATGAAATTGATGAAGAGAATGTCTCCATGAGATTGTTTGTGCAAACTTTTGGAGGTGAGGTACGCAAGTGGTTTAGAGCTTTGTAGCCCAGAAGTATTAATACATTAGAAGAGCTTCAAAGACAGTTTCTAGATTGGTGGGAAAATAAGAAAGATCCACTTCAAATCACTTCTGAGTATACCAAGATCAAGCGCAATCCTGGTGAGTCCGTCCAAGACTATATTATCAGATTTAATGCGGTTTATAATGCAATTCCTGATGACTTGAGGCCTTCTAAGAAATCAGCTATGTTAAAATTCCTGGATGGTTTTGATCCGGAGATGGCTTATTCATTACGAGACAGAGATCCGCCCACTTTAGAGGACATGCAAAAGATTGCCGTGAGTGTTGAGGAAAATTTGAATGATAAGAGAGCTAGATTGAAAGTAGAGAAGAAAGTTGTGATAAAGGAAGAAGCTTCTACATCTACAGATCAGATACTTCGCAAAGTGGAAAAAATGTTCGAAAGGTTCACTCTTGATAAGCCCGAACCGCAAATTCGAAATCCCAACTTCCGTGGTCAGCAGCAGTCCCAATTCAGGATTAAGCAACGAGAACAGTGAGCACAAGAACCAGCAGTCTAGCAGCAAGTAAAGACACCTCTTCAGCAGAATTTTTTTGGTCAGGATTCAGATGATGAAGATGATGTAGTAGGGGAGGAAAATCATTTCTTTAATCCTGATGATTTTCCCATTTATATCACCGAAGATGATGAGTATGCAGAAAGTTCAGCAGTACAAAGATATGAGGATTTTATCTTGGCTAATGATGCTGCTCTTGAGGAAGAGTCGAATCAGTATCAGAGAGGTTATATGAATGCATTGTCAGCCCAGCAGAAGCAATATTCTCTCAGAAATAGAGATGTACCAGTCAATCCAATCCAAAAAAGAAAGGAAGTTTCAGCACCTAAAAATGATTCACCTGTGCACAAAAGAAAGCAAAAGAGATAGTTGATCTCGCTGCCACAAAGTCATCATTAGCAGAAAAATCAAATCAGCCAATCACATCAAAGGAGAAGGCTGAAAATAAATATTTTCTAGCCAAAGAGATCGAAAATACTTCAGCCTTTATTTTGGAGAATGAAATTTCTAAATTGAAGGTATCCATTCCCTTAACTGAACTAATGAGGAACAGCAGTTATAAGGGTCAAGTCTCCAAAATTTTGAATTTCGATCCCATGTCTGATATGGTGAATATTGAAGATGATCAATCAGAACTGATATTTGGACCAGCTTTAGATGGTGAGTCTCCGGACAGCGAAGTGCCTCCTTTTTATATTAGTCTTCGATTGCATGAGTTTGTATTGCATAATGCCATGTTCGATTCCGGTGCTTCCCATAATCTTATGCCGAAAGCAATCATGGAGAAGTTGGGTTTAGACATTACCAGGAAGTACCATGATCTTTATTCATTTGATTCTAGCAGAGTGAGATGTATTGGGCTCATTAAAGACTTGGTTGTAAGTTTGGATCAGATTCCCACAAAGAATGTTTTGATGGACGTTGTTGTAGCAGACATTCCTCCGAGATTTGGTATGTTGCTTTCCAGATCTTGGGGAGAAAAATTGAAAGGGAAACTACAATTAGATTTCTCCTACGCGACGATTCCCGTGTTTGGCCAAATGAGAAAGTTGTACCAGGAACAAAAAATGAAGTATATGATTACGACCAAGGAGAAACCGGTCAATCATCCAATTAATTATGTACATACAGATCTAGAGTCTTTTGTTTTGTTTTTCGATAGTTTCAATGATGTAGATAGTCAGTTAGTTCAAGAAAAAGATATTCCAGAGATTACCGAGAATTTTAGAGAAGTTTTGTAGAAAGAAAGGCAAAAGCTGGAAAGCACAGTTGAGAAATCAGCTAAAGATAGTGGACAACAAGCAGAAAAAACAGAGCTAGCACAATTTCAACACTTAGAGGATGATGAAGAGGGTCTATGGACCATGGATTTCGATGGTGCAGTCGGGAGTGATGCTGCTGGGATTGGTATTTGGGTACGCATCCCTTTCTCCGCTCCAAACAAGGTACCGAGAAATGTACGGGTATGTTCTTACAAATTAGCATTTGATTGTTAAAATAATGAGGCTGAGTATGAAGCTCTGATTGCTGGCCTAAAGATTCTTAGAAAGCTGAATGCTAAGAGAATTGCAGTCTATGGCGACTCTAAATTGGTGATTAAGCAAGTAAAGGGCGAATATCAAACGAAACATCCCTGGATGCGGGCTTACCGGAACGCTGTCCTTGATATTTTGAAGCAGTTTTCAGATTATACCTTGAATTGTATTCCTCGCATTCAAAATGGAATTGCAGATGCACTTGCTAAGGCAGAAAGTAACTTGAAGATCCCAATGAATTCAAGTAATAAGTTCAAAATCCATGTGAAGCACCGTCCTACCGTCCCGGATAATCAAAGATGTTGGCAATTTTTCCAAGATGATGATGAGATTAATGATTTTCTGCAAAGTAAAGGTAAGTTCAAAGATACCTCAATCGATGTAGAATATGATAATGGTGATGATGTTCAAGTAAATCAAATGGAGGTGTTGCATCTGAAAGATAACATTATTCCTAAAGGTTTGATACCTTTAGAAGAGCTCTTCGATCAGGATGATGTGGCGAAGAAACCAACCTTACGGCCGACTGAAAAAGGAATTGAGGATGTAAATATTGGGACAGCTGAAGACCCCAAAATGGTGAAGTTATCCAAATCGTTGCCACCGGAGGTAAAAGCCAAATATGTGAGTTTGTTGTCTTCATTTGCTGATGCTTTCTCTTGGGATTACTCAGATTTAAAGATGTATGACACCAATATAATCCAACATACTATCCCTATTAAGCCTAATCAGAAGCCTTTCAGACAAAAGCTAAGAAGAATCAATCTGAAGTTGCCGCCATCGATTGAGAAGGAGGTAAACAGGTTGTACAAAGCAGGAGTCATTGTTCCCATCAGATTTTCTGATTGGATTTCCAATTTAGTGCCAGTGCGGAAAAATACAGGTGAGATTCGGTTGTGTATTGATTTCCGAAAATTGAAAAAGGTGTCATTGAAGGACAATTATCCATTGCCTAAGATGGATCATATATTGCAGCGAGTAGTGGGTGCATCTCGGATGTCACTACTCAACGGTTATTCTGGATATAACCAAATTTTGGTTCATGAGGACGACCGCGACAAAACAGCATTCACAACTCCGTGGGGAACATTCCAATATGCCAAGATGCCATTCGGTTTGAAGAATGTTGGTGCAACTTTCCAGCGGGCGATGGACATGGCTTTTGCGAATGAAAAAGATGTTTTCCTTGTTATATACCTTGATGATTTGACGGTTCTTTCCAATTCAGATGAAGAGAATATGTATCACTTGAAAGTTGTTTTTCAAAAATACAGAAAATATGGTGTCTCGCTTAATCCTAAAAAGAGCTTGTTCGCCATGGATGAAGGTAAATTACTTGGTCACATTATTTCCAAATATGGCATTCGTATTGATCCAGCACGTGTTGAATCAATCCAGCAAATTGACCCTCCCAGGAATAAGAAGGAGATTCAGTATTTTAATGGTAAGATGAACTTTTTGCACCGTTTTGTCCCAAACCTTGCTGAACATTGAAGAGAAATAACAAATATGCTAAAAAAGGACAGCCAAGTGAAGTGGACTGAAGATGCGGTAAAGTCCTTTAATTTGGTGAAGTTGGCACTATCTTCAGCTCCAGTGTTAATCAGCTCGGATTACACCCAAGACTTTATTTTGTTTTCCTTCGGTTCGGAACATACCATGGTAGCTATGTTAATGCAGAAAATAGATGGACATGAGAAGCCTATAGCATTTTTCAGTCAAACTATTAGAGACGCAGCCTTGAAATACAACATCATTGAGAAACAAGCTCTGGCACTGGTAAAGGCATTGAAGGATTTTTTGCATTCCCATATTTTAGCTTATGTTCCTAACGCTGCCGTGAAAGATGTTTTAGTACAGACTGATCCGGAAGGAAGATGTGGTAAGTGGATCGCAGCTTTGTTGGAATATGATGTGGAAATAAGGCCTACGAAGCTTATAGAGGGACAGGGGCTGGCGAAGCTTATGGCTGAATCGAATTTGCATGCGCTAGACATAAATCTGATTGCTGCTATGTCTGATGAGGATGAGGAGAATTCGCCACTTCAGGTATTGGAAATGTTTGTAGATTCCCCATGGTATTCAAATATCGTGTATGTTCTTCAAAATATGTCATCACCGCCCGGCATGACTAGAAACAAAGGTAGAACTTTGAAACTGAAGGCTGCAAAATTTTTCATTTTGAATTCTGCACTTTTTTGGAAAGATCCGGGTGGTGTGTTATTGAATTGTTTGGTGGAGGAAGAAGCGAAGAAGGTAATGGAAGATTTTCATAAAGGCGACTGCGAGGGTCATCATTTTTGGAAGACAACTACCAATAAGATTTTGAGAGCAGGTTACTATTGGCCGACATTGTTTTTTGATGTCTATAAGAAAGTCAAAGGCTGCCATGAGTGCCAGATTTTCGAAGGAAGACAAAAATTACAGCCATTGCCACTCAATCCTATTGAGGTAAGTGCCCCTTTCCAGCAATGGGGTTTGGATTTCATTGGGGAAATCCATCCTCCTTCATCAGGACAACATAGATGGATTCTAACAGCCACTGATTACTTTACAAAATGGATCAAAGCAGTTCCTACAAGGCAAGCCACCGATTCGGTAATTATTTCTTTCCTTGAGAACAACATTTTGTCTCGTTTTGGTTGCCCGAGTAAATTGATCACTAATAATGCAGCGGCTTTTAAATCAAGAAAGATGATTGAGTTTTGTGCTAAGTATAAAATTATTTTGGGACATTCAACCGCCTATCATCCGCAAGGAAATGGTTTGGCGGAATCTTCCAATAAGTCTCTAGTCAATATCATTAAAAAGTTGTTGGACATAAATAAGAAGAGTTGGCATAAGAAGCTGGTAAATGCGCTATGGGCTGATCGGGTAAGTCAAAAGAAGTCCATTGGTATGTCCCCCTTCGAGTTAGTTTATGGAGTAGATACAGTCTTTCCTACCTCACTTGCTATTTCGGTGGTCAAGCTTCTTCAGGAGGCTGGTAGTGAAGAAAGCCATATGCAGAGAAGGATAATTCAGATGATTAATTTGCAGCAAACAAGACAAGAGGTCTTCTAAAACACATTTAAGTTGCAGGAGAGAATCAAAAAGATCTATGACAGGAAATCGAAGGCAGATAAATTCCAGTTAGAGGAAGTGGTACTGAAGTGGGATGCTAGGAATGAGGACAAAGGTAAACACAGTAAGTTTGAAAACCTCTGGAAAGGTCCATTCAAGATTGCAGCATATCGAGGTCGGAACACCTTTCTTTTGAAGGAGATGAATGGTGAAGACTGTCCAGGAGGGCCGGTCAATGGTCGGCTGCTAAAGCGGTACCATTTCTAAGATGTTTTCTGCTGATCACATTGTCATTGTACATATCATGCTTTTCAATTTCAATGAAATTGTGCACTGTATTCTTTTCTTCAGTCTGGGGCCCGAAGTGAAGGCTATAATTCTAAAGAAGGATTTCAGTTTTCGTTTGAGTCAGTTTACTCGGTTTGGTTCAGTCATTTCTGTTTTAAAAGTTGAGCCAGTTTGAGTCAAGGTTTCAGTCAAATAAATTCAGCCAACAGTCTTGAGTTGTTTTGTCAAAATAATGGACTCCATAGTCCAATGGATGAAAGCACTGGTCTGCTCTTCCAAAGATCTGTCGTTCTTGGCACCTCCAAGGAGCTACCATCCCCATTGGAGCCAATGTTAGAGTCGGTCTTTACATCCCTCCGTCAGAGATCATTTATCTTATTGAATTTCGTTGTTTAGGTGTCTCATTCCGCTCATTCATCTGCATTCCGTTAGGGGCATGCCATTGTCTGACGGAAGGGCTTTGTTTTCTCATTTTCCCTCATGCTTGTACCTGCTGGGTTATTCAAAATTTCCCAAAATTCATAAAAGTTCAGTTCATGTCATTCATAGTCATAGAAGTTGTTTTGTTCAAAAAGAGTCATTTTAGTTTCTAGGTCTAGGGTGTGGTCTTTCGAAATGTTAAACAATGCCCGCAGGCCATGAGGAGGTTTTCAATAAGTTTTCAGTTCAAAAATTTTCATCGTTAATATGCTCGAGGACGTTTCTTCTTCAAAACTCTGTTTTGAAGAAGAAATTGTCTAAATTTGTTTTTGTAATAAAATGTATCTTTCCACAATGTTGTACTTCACCATGCAAACTCTGGTCATCCTTTGCCAAGTTTCGATGCCACCATTCCTGTAAAATCAACCAATTTCATAATTCAAGCTCCAGAAAGTCAGTGAGGAAACAAAAGGACAAAAGTTGTATTTAATGAAAAAGTGTCAAAGTCAAAAACATTACAAAATGGGTTTTGAAGAAGAAAAAATTAAAACCATGTCTATATGAGATATTTCCCAAGATTATTAATTCATTTGCAACAAAGAGTTATTGAGAAAATCCAAGAGAAAGTCAAGTTTGGAGTTTGGAGGAACAAAGTCTGTGTTTAGAAGGGCCGACTGTGTGTTTGAAAATAGCACAGCGCATTGGGATAGCCGCGGCGCATCCACAGAGCGCGACGCGTAGAGCAAAAAGACACAGTGTATTTTCCTAAGGGCGCGGCGCACCCACTGAGCGCGGCGCATTGGGCTTGCGCACGGTGCATAGGGTCGACGAGTTTAAAAATCATCATCATTGCTCCAAATTCAAACGATTTCAAACTTGTTTGCTCCAAGTAAGTGCGTGATGCTTGCCCCTACTGTTAGATCTTATTTGATGATGTTTGGAGGGAAGATTTGAAATTTTAAAGTTTGAAAATATAAACCCTATATTTAGATCAAAATTTGCTCCATTGGGTTTTGGAAATTGGTGTTTTGAAATTGAAATTTGGATGCCAAATTTCCTTTCCCATCACTGATCCTTTCCCTTTTATAATTCTACCATTATAGTTAATCCCTTATACCCTTTTATGCCCCTGTGTTAACCCTCTAACCCTATCACTTACCATCACTTCCCTCCATTGAAAAAATCCTAATTTCCACATTCAAGGACTACCTCCATATCCTTGATTTCACTTATATGTTTCCATTTCATTGACTCTTGTTCCTAAAACTACCCCCCATCACTATTACCTATTCCCATATCACTTGTAAAGGTTCTAAACCCGAAATTCCCCAAACAGTGAGTGACTGACCTTCCACTCTGAATCACTTGACAGTATATTGCATTCATGGTGATACTTCCTTGCAGCCTCTCATCTCATATGTGGCACACTTGGTATTGAAAAACAGACTCTTGTTTTGACCATATATTTATCACCACCTATTTGTCAAACACCTTATTTTCAGCATCATGTCAGAAACAAATTCATCATATGAGCAGGGATATGAGCAGGATAGTGATTCAAACGCAGAGCTAAATGTACCAAGGAGGTCTCATAAAAGTGGCAGGCACGTCAAGGAGGAGCCTACTTCTTTGGCTCAATTGCAGGCCTGCCCGCTTGCAATGACATGTTTTCAGCAACATTCATGTTTTCGGTATTGCGAAATGATATCTCACATTCAACACCATCCAGAGTTGGTTCGCTTATTTATCCTACATTTACGTGATGGTCATGTAAACCTTGCTGGAGTGAACTTCACTTTGACACCAGAGACCATTTCTGAGGCGACCGGGATACCAAACATTGGTGAGGAGTGAAATAAGAGACAACAACTGGATAGAGCATATTATGAACCTTACATCAGGCCTGGATATTTGAGGCAGTTGAGCAGGGTATTCCCATTCTGGTTTCTGAAGGAGTCCTATGCGCCATTAATGAAACTCATCATTAGATACTTCAGCTGTAAGGGTAGATTCTCGCGCCTTTATGCATACCATGTCAGACTCTTAATGCATTTCACGAGGGTGCGACTGATGAATATTCCATACTTCATGTGCCGAAACATAGAGCGTATGACTACCCTTGTGCAGAAGAAGACTCCGAAGCAGCAGCATAACAGCATTTATCATTACGCACTCATCAAAATCATCGTGGTACATCAGCTTGGATTGCAGGGCATCACATGGGATGAGTTCATTTCCCGTGACTTCTTTGCAGCCCCCCAGCCTCCTCCTAAGATTTTTCATGATGAGGCAGAGCCTTCACATCAGTTTGAGGTTCCTGAGACTGAGCCTATCAGTGCTCCAGTGTGTGTGACATATCAGAGAGGGCACATAGACTTATTTGCAGTAACACAACGAGTACTATCTTCACCAGGGGTGGAAGGCGTCTCGTTATCTTCATCAGCAGCGCGAGTACTATCTCCACTTGCCATGGAAGGGGTCTTGCCTTCTACATCAGAACAGGTACAAGACAGAGGCAAGAAGCCTATGCACGATGAGGGCCCCTCAGGAGGCCAAGACACTGATTTTATACTCATCGATGTTGATTCGAGCTCTCCCGAATCAACGCTGAAAGAAATCATCCAGGAACAAAAGGCTGAGATTGACACTTTGACCGTGAAGTTGCAGAGAGTTCAGTGGGTTATAAATTACTTGGAGCAGCGGAATAAACAACTGGAGGATCAGCAGACACTCATAGAGTTGCGGCAAATTCGTGAAGACCGTGAATTGGCCCGAAAGAGACCAGGTGACATGACACCATTTGAGCGAGAGACTCGCCTTACGCACATCAACATTCATCTGGAAAAGCTCTTGGAGAAGTCCAATAGGGACAAAGACATTCTCAGACATATGAAAAGTCACTACTGGGCCCGCACACACGTTTGCAGAGCAAAAATGAAGATCTTGAAGGTGAGGTTGAAAAAAGCACTAAAACGTCGGAAAAGGCCGGATCCACTTCGAATCTTGGACGAAGCTTCCTTGGCTAAGCATGAGACATGATGGGAGACCTTCAATCCAAATTTCAGCAAATTTCGAGAAGATTTTGTCATTTTGAAAATTTTGGTTGCAAAACAGGTTTTTCCGCCTGACGCGTCGCGCCACCCGACGCGCGCTTATGATTGGGACATATTCTGGAGGAAAAAATTGCATTTTTGGGTTTTTCATGATATATTATGTATTTTCAGAAATGGTCGAAGCATTTCATCAAATTCTATGCTGCCTAAAGGGCCAAAAACACCTTGAAAATGGCCTTTCTGCCACTTTTTGCACCATTAGGAACCAGGCTTGGGAGATTGCAGTTTTGGAGGGGGAAATGACATCCAAATTGAAAAATTCCACTTGGGTTGGATAGCAGACATCCAAGGATTTCCAAAAAGCTATCATAAGCTCAATTTGGACTTCGAGAAGTTCCCCAAAAATCAGGCTCAAAGTGGCGCGACGCATTGAGTTTTTGAGCGCGGCGCATAGAGAAATTTTGCCTCATTTTCACTCTTCAGCTCAGAAATTCGCCCAGTTTTGACTAGTTTTACTTTTCCATGTGATGATTGACCTACCATGATGTAATTTTATGACTATGATGTAAATTTGGCATGTTTTTACTTGTTCCAGAGGGTTCATTCACTAAAAAGTGAAAATTAAGTGAATGGATCAGTTTCCTAGCATATAGAGGCAAGTTGTTTGGCTGCCTAGATTTTAGCTCCATGTTTAGAATTGGTTGAAACAGCTCCTAGAAGGATGAGCTCTACCCCTAGAGGCATGGGATGGGGTTAGGATGGTCTATATATTGTATTTTCTGAGACATTTTCAGGGTTGGATACTTGGGAAAAGTTTGGCACCTCATTGTACATTCATTTCTGATTTTTGGCAAAGGAAAGACCAGAGTTTTGCAGCACTTGTTGGGATCCTTGTGGCTTCTAAGTTTTGATGATGTTATTCTCATTTTATTTTAAGTTTCATTAATTTTATATGTATGCCATTTCCCTTCTCTATGCTTCTGAATTAAACAAATCAGTAATTGAGGTAGAATTCATTAGTTTGCTGGTGCTCTGCCTTAAACTTTTGTTTAGTTTTACATGTTTTTCGTCAGTTTGAAGAGGATCCTTGCACTCTCTTTCCCTCTTCAGCTCCTCAGCAGTCTTTTCCATCCATTCATTGAAATCTAAGACATCAAAGTCATTGCCTACCCTGCCCCAACTTGAACTCTGCAAGAATTTGGCCTTATCCCCAAGCCCAAAATTGTTTTTCCATTTTTCCAACAAAAACCCCTAAAAATCAAAATCAAACCCTCCTATTTGTTTATCTGGCCTAATATCAATTTTTGTTTTAGTCATCTCAATCCCCTTTTAATATTTTAATTTATATCGACCCGGAGAGAGCCCTCTCCTGTCCTCGTAGGGCTAGCTACGAGGCTGAGTGTGCTTTGGTGTTGTCCTTCTTTTGCTTTATTTCAGCCTAAGGTGGATTCTGGAACTAACAGGTGGAAAAAATTTGAAGACATTCAGGAAGCAACTCTAGCAACAGCCAAATAGAGGTGGATGACCTCCACGAATAATGTGAAAAATAGGGAGCCATTTGGCTACAAGCGGTTGCCTCCAAATTCCTTTTATACAACAATATGATCTTCAACATGGGCCCTACATGGATAGGATGCAGGTACATATGCCCTCTCATCTGGTACCCCCTTGAGGGCTACAATCATGATTACGAATTTCCAGGAGGTCACACAAATGTTGCCTTTGCAAAAATCAAACAGATACATGTGTTTCGAGCCTACAAAGAATAATACTACCTTGCTTATTCCCTGACCCAGTTACACCTCAATCATTTATTTGCATGAGGACCTACAAATAGGTAAGGGGGGGAGTATGTTGGGTCGGAAATAAGGTATGTTTTCACCCTATCTTTACCTCGAATTATTATATACATTTAGGAATTTTTCCTCCTCTTAACATTAAAGGAAAGGAAGATTAATGTAAAATCAGGACAAATGAACTAGCAGTAAAAGGGATGATAAACAATGGGAATTTGACTTATTGTATCTTTATTCACAGGGAAAAAAAGTAGCTAAATCGACAACAGCCAGAAGACAATTGATAGGCAGAGACTAACAGAATCATAATGACTCCCATGGGCAGGTGGAAGATGGAAAGGCCTATCCACATCCGAAGAACTCTTTTGACAGCCACGAGCAGTAGGCTGTCGTTTGAAAAAGACTGTTACCTCTGATTGAAATCGCCTTTAAAAAGGCCAAAGACGAACGAGATAGAGAGAGTTGAATAGGGATTTTATTCTGTAATAGACGTATTGGGACAGAACTGTCCAGTTGTACTCATGTGTTAACCTTCAACTTAATAAAGAATTTTGGTGTTTTGAATATTCATTCTCTGAGTTTTCCGTAATCGTAGACTTATGGTGGTTTGGGCCCAGCCCTGGAAGTTTCTGCACCAATATCTGTGCTATACGTTCAATTACAGAATTTAAATTTCATTCATCAAATGCATTTCATGAGATATCATTTAATTAGTTGAATTATGAACATAGGACACTACAACTTTCTCTTTCATTAGAATAGTTTATAGTTCATGATTTCTGGCTTACATTCCATGTTTTCATAACTGTTAGATGCTTCTATAATTTCGCAATACTTTTATATTCGTTTCATTAAGCTTTAGCAAGACTGCTATTCAATTCTGTATATAGCTAAGAATTGGATTTTTCCATCATTACTGTAAAGCGTAGTTTTTAATTGATTCAAAAAGATGTCAGCAATTGAGTTACAAAGAGAATTCCATTGCAAAATTATATAAGCAATTGTTGTTCAATTTATTGAAGTTGTTGTTCAATTCATCAGTGTGATGTTCAATCATAGGTTTCTCTCTTCCGCACTTACTTAGACAGAATAGTTAAACGACATTTCCCAATTCCATTTCCCTTTGAAATTGATTGAAATTCGAGAATTAGATAATCCTCTTGATGGTAATATAGAGTAGTTGTTCTTGATATCACTTGCATATATTGTGCTCACACTCTTGAAATAAAAATACTTGCCCTGGGTTGATAATTGAATGAGAAGCATCGAAGTTGCCTGTAATTGTCACCTTTGTGAACCAAAACCAGGGTTGGTCAGAGACCAAGGTGAAACCCCACAAGGGGAAAAACACTTTCAAATTCTTATTCTTATTAGATTTTCATTGAATGTTTCAGCAAAGAGAGAGAGAGTACAATGATCCATATCTTCAACCACAAAACTATCCAACAAAATAAACTAAACAACATCCAAGAGATGAACCCAACAATGTCAATAATCAAAACCATGATTCAAAAGTCTACAGTCAATTGTCATCTACTGTCGAAATCTATGGTCAACTGTCAAAAGCAAGCTCTAGGTTCTAATCGCATGGAGAGAGAAATGTGTGTGCGGCTAAAACCCTACAACCACACTCATAGGCTTTTGTGCCTACGATTGCAACTGAAAATATCTTGTAGCATCCCTGCGGTGAAGAACCAAAAACCCTAATCACACGTGTGAGCTTCAAACCCTTCAATTTCGAACATTTACAAACCAATATTAGCGAACCACTTCAAACCTGTGCAAGCCAAATCAAATAAGAGAGAAGAGGAAGATGTTTGATGGTCATATCCTAATGATGGTCACTTGACTTGTATTTATAGCCATCCAAGGGTGTCAAAATTATTCTTTTGGGTCGACCTGTGCTTTTGTGCACATGTGGGTTTTCATATTAAAAATATATTTTTCCTTAATCAAATCAAATTCTTCCAAGGGCTAGTAGGGGTCTTCCTTGATGAGGAAGATTTTCCAAAGTGCTGAAAAGTGTAACTAGGTTTGGTCTTCATAATGACGTGTAATCATGATTTTATGTAATTTATGTAAGAAGAAAAGTGGAATTATTTTAATGTTTCAGCCATGGTTTTTCTTGCTCAAGGAATTTTATTTTTTATTTGAAGCTCCCATTGAGAGCTATTAGGTTTAGTCATCAAGTCATAAGTCTATTAAGTCAATGTCATGTATTTAAGACCCATTTGGGCATGTTACACATTGTAAAAAGTGAAGTTGTTTGAGTCATTAACCCTCCAAGACCTTATCACAATCACCCCTTGAAGTCAACCTACAAAAAGGAATAAAGATGATTCTAGAAAGGCATGTCGGACTAGGCACAAGGACAAGTCAACCTATATCACATGGACAATCCACTATATATAGAGAAACTCAGCATCACATGAAGCACAGTTCCGTCAAGCAATATGAACCAACGAAAAGTGTGAATACCACAAGAGAAGAGCCTCACCACCAAGCGAAGGAAAGAGGAACATCGCCAAGACATTTTTTGATCATTTTTGGGAAATTACACTCCACACGTGAGAGGAATTGATGTTATTTGTTGCAGGAGGATCTGATTTATCACAGTCTCATTAGCAGGGCAGATCAAGGGAGAAAACAAGTTGATTCTCAAGCCAAGTTAACAAAGAAAGGATCTCCACCTAGAGCGAAGGAATTTAAGAGACAAAATCTCTCACACGTGTTGCAACTAGGATTTCTAAGGAGGCTGAGAATTGCATACCTGATCCAAAAGGCTGAAATCTGAAGGGTAGCCAAAAATCAAGAGAATTCAAGCAGTTTGACTAGTGTTGAGTTGGGAAAGAAGAAGAAACAGTGGAGAAGGGTCTTGTGACTTGGTCTTGGAGAGGTTGTTGTGTCTGTTGAGAATTTTAAGGGCTTAAGGTTGATATAAATTCTCTTCTTGATAATTACTTGTGAGCTTGCTTGTGTTTCTTATGTATTATCTTAGTTAATCTTTCATCAAGTCAATTATCAAAATGCACAGGACATGAATGTTAGGCAGGAGAAGCACTTTTACTGTGGGAAGGTAAATCACCAATTTACCTTCCTTACTTTACACTTCAAAATTCATCATAATCCTTACGCTTGTATCTTAGTCCTGATGATATCACATTCTATCACAATAATGTCATTGTACAACACCCCAAAACATATCTACACCTTACTGTATATACATCAAACTGCTGCAGTATATCAACATTTCCTTAACCCTGATCTGAATGTCAGATTTACCTTTAACTTTGACTCTGTACTAGTCTGAAGTTTCACTTGTTGATTTACACTGTCAAGTCCACAAACTTTTGTCCTTCTATCCGCATTTGGGTACTCTCTGAAATCCGCAACCTTCTATCCTTATATCCACATTTTAATACACTCTGAAATCCGCAGTTTATTTAAGACCAGTCTGCAATTTCTTTGCTGTGGTGTACGCAAGTTATTTGTATATATATCTTTCGTCTTTTCTGTGGTAATAGTAATTCTACAATCTGCATACAATTGTGTGCTATCTACGTTGATTATCTCATCAAATGATCCACAGACTTGTCTTATATATAGTGGGCATTCTTCACCTTTTAGGTCGACCATAAAATATGGTTTAGACTGACTTCATTATATTATGTAGGTCGACATGACTTGTGTTTAATTTCCAAGCAGTGTTACTTCAGCAGATTGTCTTCACTTGATTATAGCATTGTATGAGGGTTTCCAAGGTCTTTGGAGTATAAACTGAATCCTTCACCTAAAAGTATTTATTCCTAGAAGACGTAAACCGAATAGACGTCAAGAAGAAGTCTATCTACATAATAAAATATTGCTCATGAAATCCATGACACAAATATACCAAAAATACATTTTATTATCATTAACATCTTCTATACATAGCCATCATGAAGACCGGCCTAATTACACTTTTCAACACTCCTTCTTAACTAGGGAGGTATTCATATAGGAACATGGTCACTTTCAAACTAAAGAATCTCATAATAAGAATCGGATTGGTAATCACATCTGTATAGCATCATATCAACCAACATTGTCCTAATGCAAGGCCTTGACTAACAGCCCCATCTCTCAACGAGACAATGGGCTACAATGCTGGCGAGACACATGAATTATAGACACCTTCGTCATTGTCTCTCCAAGGTACATACTCCACCTAGGTGTTCCCAAAGTGTGACATTCTTGGACTATTCTTCTCTTGGGTAGCTAGTCCTCAAAGAATATCGGTCCCCGACTACTCTTATCTTGAATGCCCTAACACATTCTCAAAGAGTATCGAATGCCATATGATTACCCAATCCTCCATTTTTTCTTCCCAAGACTGGAATGATGTGTCTATCTCTCCCTCTCAACCAGGGAGGACCTATTCCACAAGGGAATTTACTCATTCCTATACAAGGAATGTACCTAAGTTCATTCTTAGGAATTACCAAGTTTCTTCCAAGTAAGAGACTTACCATCAGGCTCCCTCTTAACCAGGGACCTTCAGTAGCAATGGTGAGACACCCAGCTGCTCATGAAGAATTCTTGTTCTCGATGTCATGGATTTCAATATTGAGGAATCTCCAACTTATTGGCTTCATAGGGCATAGATCATCCATCGCTTCCATCCTGAGTCATGTCAGTTGTCAGAGAGCGATTCATCATACTTCATTTATCTGGTCCATTGTTATGCCATGCTAATTTCCTTCAAATCATTTCCAAGGATCATACATCCTTTCTCATGATTAGCAACCTTGCACAAATTCATCCAGATAAACATATTCATATTAAATTTTAGAACGAAAGTTACCTTAGTGATGATCTTTCACCATGAAATCTTCCTATAGGCATTGACATCCTTCATACAAATTGACACATATCCTAATGATATGTTTTGCCAAGGGTCTTCTTCTTTACCAGACTTCCATTAGAGTCTACATATCTTCCCAGGAGATCTCTTAATCACATATTCTTGGTATCTAGATGATAACTGCCTCTTGGCATGGTTGCATTTCATGATCTCTTCCATTCTACGCATTCTCCATTCCCAGGAACTTACAAATTTTCCAGTTCCTTGTTCATATACATCCACCTCATATTTCATGAGGACATATTATGTTGATTTCATCAATTCGTGCATTGGGAGATACTCTTCCATAGATCATACTTCTAAATACAGAAGTCCATTACCTGCAACCATATGACATGACTTCACAGCATCCAATGTCAGCATATAAATATATACATACCTCATACCTTTTTCCTTAAGTCATCCAGTAGCATTTTCTCTTGAATGAAGAGCTTCATTCCTTTAACCTGCTTCGCCTATATGTCATCACATTCCAAACTTTTGTCTCCATGATGACCCTTGATTTGATGACTTCTTTAATTTTAGTAGAGAATAATTTTTTTCCGAAGCTTCTTCACCGAGAGCTCCTTCCATGCTTTTATCGAGATGCTTCTTAATGTACATGTTATCATACAATTTTACAACTAATCAAAGATCACTTACAGAGGAATATGATCTCAATCATAATAGAGATCTCTTTTTTCCTCCTTCCTAGATATTTTAGCGTCAGGTTCTTCTCTTTCATACATGACATGGGCTTCTTCCTTTTTCCTCTTGCCATTTCCAAATTTAGGAAAATCTCTTTTATAATGTCCAAGCTCATCACATCTAAAGCATCGCACGTTGTCCATATTTCTTCTTTTATTCCGAGGGCCAAATTTTCTGAATCTTCCTTTCTTCCTATATGAGGCTGCAAAGGCATGATTCTCTTCACTTGGTCTTGTATCAGCTTTGGCCTTTAGTCTTGTTTCCTCTATTTTACATAGAGACCATAAATCATGGAATGGAGTGGCTTCTTTCTTCCCATATAGACTAGAAGTGAAGCTTCCCCATTCCTCTGGTAGAGCATTCAACACTACTGTTTTCATCTCAGTGTCAGACATCACTTCTCCTAGTTCCTGTAGTTGATCTCTTATTTATTGTGGGAAGGTAAATCACCTATTTATCTTCCTTACTTTACACTTCAGAATTCATCATAATCCTTACGCTTTTATCTTAGTCATGATGATGTCACATTCTATCACAATAATATCACTGTACAACACCCCAAAATAGATCCGCACCTTACTATATATATATATCAAACTACTGTAGTATATCAGCACTTCCTTCACCCTGATCCAAATGCCAGATTTACCTTTGACTTTGACTTTGTACTGGTCCGAAGTTTCACTTGTTGATTTACGTTGTCAAGTCCACAAACTTTTTTCCTTCTATCTGCATTTGGGTACTCTCTGAAATCCGCAAACTTCTATCCTTATATCCGCATTTTAATACACTTTAAAATCTGCAGTTTATTTAAGAATAGTTCGCAATTTCTTTGTTGTGGTGTATGCAAGTTCTTTGTATATATATCTTCCGTCTTTTCTGTGGTAATAGTAATTATGCAATCTACATACAATTGTGTGTTATCTTCGTTGATTATCTCATCAAATGATCCGCAGACTTGTCTTATATATAGTGGGCAGTATTCACCTTTTAGGCCGACCATCAAATATGGTTTAGGCTAACTTCAATATATCATGTAGGCCAACATGACTTGTGTTTACTTTCCAAGCGGCACTACTTCAATGGATTTTCTTCACTTGATTATAGCATTGTATGAGGGTTGTCAAGGTCTCTGGAGTATAAACTGAATCCTTCACCTAAAAGTATTTATTCATAGAAGACATAAACCTAATAGACATCAAGAAGAAGTCTATCTATATAATAAAATATTTCTTATGAAACCCATGAGACAAATATACCAAAAATACATTTTATTATCATTAACATCTTCTATACATAATTACATAGCCATCATGAAGACCGACCTAGTTACACTTTTCAACAGTGTCAAGGGTCTTGCTCTTGGTATTCGTCAATTGAAGTCTCTATAAGAAGAAGAATTAGTTTGGGTTTTCCTCTCAAGTTGGAGAGGTTTTGGCCCCGACTGATCACCTACATTTTGTCTCTTGTCTCATTATTGTTTATGGTTTGATAGTTTTTTGATGAAGAATAACACTATAATAATATAAGACAAAATAAGAACCTAATCTAAAAGAAGTAAAAATCTTTCAGAATTAGTTATCATCAAAGAGAAATCACCTAATCCTAATGCCCTATATTTTTCAACACAAAGGAAGGAATTTGTCCCTGAGCTGCCAAAATTAACATGTTAGTTTCTGTAGCATCGGATGTGTTCTAGCCACGAGATTTGGCACAGAGGCTAGAATACATGTATTCTCCAATACCCATAAATTGTTTCTGGAAATTCAACTTAGAGACGACTTAATTAAATTAATTAGTCAGTTTTTAATATTTCCTAAGTCTAAACTTAGGTAATATGATTAATTAAACATAATTAATGAATTCATGGTGAGAACATTCTAGAAAAGTGCATGGATTGATTTCTAGTCAATCCTATCCATCGATTAATATTTAATCGTGGTCGTTGAAGCCTCAACTTAGGATTATAAGAAGAAGTCGTGGGGCTTGGAGAAGAGACACCAAATCAGTTCAGCATTCGATTTTCCTAAGAAATTGATCTCCAGATAGTTGCAACATTTAGTTGTTAGAGGTGATTCAGTGAGGTCGTAGCAGTGAGAGAGGGGCAGAGATAATGAAGTAGGAGGAATATTTTCTAGATCTGGTGAGTATATTGCAGAGAGGTAGTGATTGCCACAATGAGGAAGC
This sequence comes from Pinus albicaulis, assembly GCA_034641835.2. Taxonomy (NCBI): domain Eukaryota; kingdom Viridiplantae; phylum Streptophyta; class Pinopsida; order Pinales; family Pinaceae; genus Pinus; species Pinus albicaulis. The sequence goes on along the minus strand of CM076583.1, from coordinate 185,950,240 downwards.
ACAAAGCCCTCTAGAGGAGATTTTCATTTTACTGGGGAGAAGGCGAGATTATGAGCCAGAAGTTAGGCAAAGGGTCCAATGGTAGAGAGCATCAGTTTCTTAGATAACAATTGACGAGACAGTAAGAGGAGATGTATTTCCAAGCTTGATGGATGTAGTAACTACATAGGTTGACGTAGTGACTGCATAGAGGTAGCAAGGGACAACTCAATTCGAGTTGAGGTCAGTGTCGAGTCACCTATGGAGCGAAGAATTTTCCTCACTAGTTATTTTTGTTGGTATTTCTCTGTTTGGATTGCCAATTTGGTCACCCATAGTTTGTACTTAGATTTTCACTACTGCATAATAATAAAACCCTCAGCTACTGCACCATTTTTCCCAAGTTGGGTTTTTCCAGGGACTTTTGTCCAAAAATAACGGTGTTGTTTTGTGTGTGTGTGCATATATTTCTCCAACATTAATTTTATTTCGCAGTTTATTTGTGAAGGTTGCAGTGTATTTATTTCGATATTTTTCATATGAAACAACAGATAATTTTTTTTTTTAATTAAACAATTAGAAGAAATAATATCAATTGTTGCAATAGGATTCGGGGTTTGTCAAATTTTCACATGGTATCAGAGTGTAGATGATCAGTTGGAGAGCTCGGTAGCGAAGGAAGGAGTTTTTTTGTTCATTAAGGAGCAGCAGTTCGAAACCCTAGAGGAAACACAATCACCTTGGCCAAGAGGTCAATTTCTTGATGAGAATTGTTTTTTCCGAGGGACCAAAAAATTTGATCTCTCCATTTTGAGGGATTCCAAAGGCAGAGGGAGCAACCAATATTTTTTGCAGAGAAGATCTCTTTCTGGATGCAATAGTTTTGCAAAAATTTGCTAGAGCAGAACTAGCATCGGGTGGAAGAAGAGCACACACAGAGGGAAAATTTTCCTCAGGGAACTTCTAGTCTCAGGAAGTTCGATTTCCCTTGCAGATCAACAGTCGTTGTGAGAATAATTTCCCACTCCCTAAGGGAGTGTGAATAGCCTAGAAATAGCTGAGCAGAAGGGAAGAGGAGGTTTTCGACATATTTTTTGAGATGGCATCAACTGGGTCGCGTGATCAGGATATGTTGGACAGAGCATCCAACTATGTGATCTGGAAGGCAAGGATTTCCTTCCTTCTAGGTGAGTATTATCTCAAAGCGTATATCGATAACGTGGTGGTTATTCCCATGGACCCAGATCAACTGAATGAGTACAAGAAGGAGATGGCGAGAGTGAAGATATTGATCCTCGATGGGGCTCGGGATCATGTGGTTTCTCACATAGTGGGCTTGGGAATGGCTAAGGAGATGTGGGGCTCCCTTTCCACATTATACAAGGGATCTTCCGAGTAGCGGAAGATGTACTTAGAAGAAAAGCTTAGATGTACTTGGATGCAAAAGGGGGAGTGCATTTACCCCTTCCTTACCAAAATTCAATTGATCCGAGATGAGATGTCAGCTACAGGGGCAGTGCCTCAACCTACAAAGTTGGTACGAGTAGCCCTCAACAGCATTTCCAAGGAGTGTCAAGTGTTTGTACAAAGAATTTTGGGCAAAGAAACATTTCCAAGATGGGACAGAATGTGGGAAGACTTGCAGCAAGAGGAGTTGAGGCGAGACTTGATGAAGAGCACCATCAATAGTAGTAGTAGTAGTGGATCGTAGGAGGTTAAGGAGGAGGAGAATTTGGCCCTCACATCGAAGGGTCTCAGTCAGGGACATGGGAAGCGTAGGAAGAAGAAGGACCTGTCTAAGGTCAAGTGCTTCAGGTGTGGTGAGCTAGGCCACTACAACACTCAATGTCCTCTCAGGAAGAAATACAAGGAGGAGAATTAGGACCAGTGGGAAGCTTTAGCTAAGATCGATAAGCTGTCCTCCAAGTTGGAAGAAGAATTTTCCATGATAGTAGACATCCCTCCAAGAGTGAGGTGGGATGACTTGGTTTTTTAGCCCCAGAGTGTTATAGGTTAGGCAGGATTCTTGAGGAGGTCCACCTTATGAATCAATACCTTGCTACGGGAGCCCACAACACAAAGTATGCAGTAGTCAGATGCTAGAGTGACAGATGCAATGAATAGTAGCGGTCTGATGTTGGGCATGTTAGCCATCCATAATTTTGGCATATGCAAAGATGGCTAAAAGGAGGGTCTTTTGGGCTTCAAGAAAAAAATTTCATGAAAAATATGTAACTTCTTGTAGCAACTGTTGTTCCCTAACTGATGTTCCTATGCTACTGTTGACTAAGCTGTTATTCCCTATAGAAGACTTTTTTTTTTTTTTTTTTTTTTTTTTTTTTTTTTTTTTTTTTTTTTTTTTTTTTCGCAAAAACCCATTTTCCATCATTTCCTTCCCCCATATCACTTGTTTCTCTTCTAAAACCCCCTTTTCCCCCTTCATTTACCCTCCATCCCCCTAAAAATCCTCTTTAAAACCATTTAGCTACTTTCTTTGGTTTTAAAGAGCCCTTTTTCCTTACCCGGAACCTCGAAAAAGGCTTTAAAACCCATTAAAAACCTTTAAAAAGCTTTCCGCCCCTTTAAGGTTTTAAACCCCCCCAACTTAAGCACCCTTCCTCTTTTCTGCCATAAAACCATGGCCAAAACCATGCACTAAGGACCCTAAGCGCCTATCGCAATCGCATATCAACATTTTCCAAGTTTCCCATGCTTCTACTTGTTTTTCTTCAAAACTGCGATTTGCTGACACGATCTCCAGGATAAGTCTCAGCCATTCATCCACCTCCCTCAATCAACGGTCAACGCTTATTGCATCGGTGCCATTATATCGCATCAGCATTTTATATTGTATCGGCAACTCCATTCGCTGCTTCCCTTACCCTTTCCCCACCGATGCGATAAGCCCTTCCCCCTTTAGCCCATGGTCACTGACCCCTCCACGTGACCATGCCCCAGTTCATACCTTTAGCCCCCATCGCATCGCTCCGTCGGAAATTCCCACTTATCTTCCTTTCACCGCTCCTTTCCTCCGCCGATGTGATAAGCCCTTCCCCCTTTAGCCCCTGGTCACCTGTCCCTCCACGTGACCATTCCCAGCACCCAACTTTAAGCCCCTCCCATCAGCCATCACGTTTTCAAAAAAAACCTTGTGTTCACAGACCCTTTTGTTCCCGATGATGCGATTCCTTTTTGGCATGCCCTTTATCCCTCCACTCTCATTTCTGTTTTCTCCCATAAAACCTTATTTTCCCTATTTTCTAAGCCCCTGTCCCTTATTTTTTTTACCCCACGCGCCCCTGGTAAAAAATCTTCATTCCTTTGTATTTATATATGACCAAATTATTTCATGTTTACATTGGAAACCACTATTTACCTAACCTCTGAGCCTCCCCGCTATGCGACAAAGAAGGATGATTTCATCACCCCAGCCCCACAATACTTTTCCTTGCACATCTATTCGTTTGTTGCACTCGCTCGCAACCGCAGATCTAGCCCCTCTCAGATCTAACGGTCCCCATGGTGTTTCACGTTCATTTCAAATAAAAAATTGATCAACAGTTTGGAACACGAAATGGGTGGTTTTCAAAGGATATGTGTCAACCATTGGACTGTATCGCGTTCCCCCAGGGCATTACCACTTACCGCCTAATCCCTACGCGAGAACCGCTGACGGTTTTCTGAAACCGATTTCCCTGTTCTTCGCGCCATAACTGAATTTAGACCTTGGTTATCTCTGCCATGGTTAAAACCCTTCCTTGCTGCACTTACCTTGCCTCCTCACTGCTCTTTTTCCCTCCACCTAGCCTCTGTTGCAGTTAAACCAAGAAACAGAGGATTTCATTAATCAGTTTGTCATCATGTGCAGGTGTAATGGTGGACTTATCCACAAGGATATCATGACTAAAGAATTTAGTGTTTAAAGGGGCCGAGGGGTCAAATTTCAGAGTTTAAATCAATTTTTTCTTGGACAGTGATTAAAATTAAGACCCCCATCGCACTGAAGCAATCATCACACCGAAAAAGAGAGAAAAAGGACAAAGACAGGTTTTAAGCTTAAAGTTGAAGAATAAACACCTAAGCTCACAGTCTCGAAGGACAACACATTTTGAAGACAAATCAGCAGAGGAAAGCCTCTAAAGCCACATCCACAAAAGCATTTATTCCTCTTAAGGACTAAAGGACACCTGCGGCCTATGTTACTTCACACGGACACTTTGACAGCCATGCTACTGACAAACCCTCTGTAAAACTGTCAGAGCAGTTATTAAGCAAGCGTGGGCTACAGGACCTGAAATTTGACAGTTTAATTGTCCCAGATAGTCAAAAAGAGTACTTTTCTACTTTGGGTTTCAAAGAACACCCTAAAGAGTTATTACCATGCCTACTAGAATATGCATAAAACAGGAAAAACTACCAAAATGGTACAAACATTTAATGCAACTGTCATTAAGCAGAATGGGCATTCGAACACTTCTCCCACTCTGTCTTAATTCATATTTACTACAATTTCTACCATACTCTTCCTCTTTCACCTATAAGTATTCAAAGAAAATTCATTGTAAGGGTTGGAACATTGTTAATTTTTGAACTGTTATTGAGTTAGAGTTATTGAGTAGCTGTAATATAGTAGGCTGGGAATAGAAGAATTGGATTGTAAAAGTTGTTGGGCTCAAAGTATGTAACTGGTTCTGGACATCAATACACCAGCAGATTCACTGGATCCTGATATAAATCATTGGTGATGTGTTTCCTCATTGTCTTTGTTTCTTTTCTTATGTTTTCCACTTTGTTCACATTCTCTACTAAAGAGAAATAAAATATATATTAGGATTTACTTATAAAGTACCCTAATTCTAACTGAATAAGCTTTATCTGTATGTTTTCCTCCAAATGTGTATTTAAGAGTGATATCAATAGAGTATAACCAGTCAAGAATGTTGGTGAGCCCATGTCTTGCTGATTAGAATTTGAAATACTGTTCTTGAATGTTATTTTCATTGCATGCTAAGTAGAGTCTTAAGAAAGGAAGTCTATGGTTAGCCCTGTCCCTTGTTTGGTCTTAAAAAGTTGTTTTGAAGATTTCCCTTAAGAGTAGGCTGAAAGCAGGCTAGGTTAAAAGCCCTTTCTTGATCTTAGGTTGCTTTTTATGTTTATATTTTATGTTTTCTCATGAGTGTGTGCCAAAAGCAGGTTAGGTTAAAAGCCCTTGCTTGATCTTAAGTTGCCTTTGTTTTTATTACATGTTTGCTTCCTTCATTTCACTCCTTAATGTTCCATACCACAAACTCAACTTAAAAGATCTTCTGATATAGATGACTTGCCCTTTGAAAACTCTTGGATAGTTGATGTGTGAGTAAACCCTTTTATGACTCCATAGCCCAATGGTTTAGCACTCTTTTGACCTATCTTCCCATGCTAAAACATCCTTCCACTTACTTCCTTCTTCACTTCACATGACCTTCTCAGTTAATGAGTCCCAACCAAAACAAAAAAACAACCTCTTGAACTTCATAACTAACCTAATATCATAACTAAGCATAAAGAAATATCTTCAAAAAAAATACTTACATAGAGAGATCCCTCTCTGAATCCAGGAGGGCTAGATCCTAGGATTCCAAAGTGCTTCTGATGTTGCCTTGTCATTTGGTATGCCAGTCTGCCAAATCACCAGGACCCCAACAGGGCATCGCAGTGAAATTGGTACATTGCAGAGTTAGCAACAACGCAGAGGCTTCAGTGACAATGCAAAGACTAGTAGCAGTTAGGACTCGAGTGACATATGCATCATACTAAACACAGATGGTTCAATATTTTGGATAGTTCTCATTTGTAGTAGCAATAGATGAGAGGGAGTTGTAGATGTTGTAGTAGCAGCAACAACAGAGTTGCAATGCAGATGCAGTGTTGGCAGCAGTTCAACAGGGTCAACAACAACATAGATGCAGTGCATATACGAGTTGCATAGTGGTTTGTGGGCAGCAGTAGCCAGACATCAGCAGTGTGACATGAGATTGTGCAGAGATATTGTATTTTTGTAGCAATTGTAGTACTAGAACACATTCCTCACTAAGAGGGAGTGTTATTTTTTGTAGCATCAAATGTTTTCTAGCCACGAGATTTGGCAGAGAGGCTAGAATACATGTATTCTCCAATACCCAGAAATTGTTTTGGAAATTCCACCTAGAGATGACATAATTAAATTAATTAGTCAGTTTTTTTATATTTCCTAAGTCTAAACTTAGGAAATATGATTAATTAAACAGAATTAATTAATTCATTGTGAGAATGTTCTAGAAAAGTGCATGCATCAATTTATAGCTAATCCTAGCCATCAATTAAGATTTAATTGTGGTCATTGAAGTCTCAATAGATGATTATAAGAAGAAGTCGATGGGCATTGGAGAAGAGACACCAAATTAATTAAGCATTCGATTTTCCCGAGAAATCGATCTCTAGAGAGTACCAGCATTCAGTTTTCGGAGGTGATTCAGTGAGGTCGTAGGAGTGAGAGAGGGGCAGAGATAGTGAATTCAGAGGAAGATTTTCTAGATCCAGTGTGTACATTGCAGAGAGGCAGTGATTGCCACAATGAGGCAACACAAAGGTAGCACAGAGCCCTCTAGAGGATATTTTCATTTTCTTGAGGAGAAGGCGAGAGCCAGAAGATGGGTAGAGGGTCCAGAGGCAGAGAGTATCAATTTCCTAGACAACAGCTGACAAGATAGTAAGAGGAGACGCAGTTTCAAGCTTGAGGGACATAGTAACTGCATAGGTTGATGCAATGACTACGTAGAGGTAGCAAGGGACAACTCAATTTGAGCTGAGGTCAGTGTTGGATCACTTGTGGACTGAGGAATTTTCCTCACTAGTTATTTTTGCCATTATTTCTTTGTTTGGATTTCTAGTTTGAGCATCCATAGTTTGTACTCAGATTTTCACTACTGCATAATATTAAAACCCTCAGTTGTTGCACTATTTTTCCCAAGTTCGATTTTTATGGGGAACTTTGTCCAAAAATAACGATGTTATTGTCTGTGTTTGTGTGTGTGCATATATTTCTTCCAACGTTTATTTTCTTCCATGGTTTATTTGTGAAGGTTGTAGTGTATTTATTTTGATATTTGTCGTAGGAAGCAACAGATAAATTATTTTTTTAATTAAAAAACTAGAAGAAATAATATTAATTGTTGCAGTAGGAATTGGGGTTTTTTCCGAATTTTCACATAACATTCTCCCCTCCCTCTCTCCCCCTCCAAGTCCTCTCCCTCCCTCCTTCTCTCCCCCTCCAAGTCCTCTCCCTCCCTCCCTCTCTCCTCTCTCTCAAGTGCTCTCTCTCTCCCATTCTCTCCCACCTCCGTCTATCTCTCCCCCCATCACTCTCTCTCTCTCTCTCTTTTCCCTCTAACTCTATCATTATCTCCTTCTCTATCTCACCTTCTCTCCTCCCTCCATCTTTGTGTATCCCTCTCCCTCTCTCTCTCTTCTTCTCTCTCATTTCCTTCATCTCCTTTCTCACTCACTCTCTCTCCAGCTCAATCTCTCTATGTTTTTATTCTTCCCTCTCTCTTTCTCCCTTTCCATATCCATCTCTCTCTCTCCAGCTCAATCTCTCTATGTTTTTATTCTTCCCTCTCTCTTTCTCCCTTTCCATATCCATCTCTCTCTTGATTCTTCTTTCTCTTCCTTCCTCTCTCTCCCTTTCTATCCCCCAATCTCTATCTCTCTACCCTCCAACTCTGTCATTATCTCCATCCCTCTCTCCTCTCTCTCCCCCATCTTTATGTCTCCCTCTCTCTCGCTCCTCTCCTTCTCTTTTTCTTCCCTCTCCTCTCTCCTTTACTTATTTTCATCTCTCCCTTTTCACTTCCTCTCTCTCTACCTATATCTCTCTATGTCTTTGCTCTTCCCTCCCTTTCTCTCCCCCTCCAACTCCATCTCTCTCCCTCCCCTCCTTTCTCCCTTCATTCCTCTCTCTCCCTCCCCTCCTTTTTCCCTTCATTCCTCTCTCTCCCTCTCTCTCACACCTACCTCTCGTTGTCCTCCCCATTTCTCTCTCTCTCTCTCTCCCCACCCTCTCGTATTGTCAGTATCTCCCTCCCTCTCTCCTTCTTTCTCCCCTCTTCTCTCTCTCTACCCCTTCCATCCATATGATATACGATTTTCACTCTATGTAATCATTGATATATGTAATACCTAATATATTTTACATTCTATTTTCTTATTGTGAAATGATTTATGGTTTTTGGGCATGTGGTATTCATAAGTCATGGTATTGGCCCATGGTATTGTAACAAAACCTATTTACAAGTTAAAAATATCCATGGTAAAGTGGGGGTGGATATCTATGGCAAGCAACTTTTTATATTGTAGGTTTATTGTAAGTACTAATTTTTTATGTCCTTATTAATTAAATTTAAATATGGTTATGGAATCATTGTTAGTCTTTGCCAAGGTAGGACTATAACAATCAGTCTATTGATTACTATTAGTTTAACATTTATTGAAAAATAAAAATTATTTTTCAATATTGTTAAAAACAAATATTTTTAAACATTTAATTAGACCACAACTTGAAGGTCTTATTGCACCCTTTGCACAATATAATGCCAAGTGGATAATTGGCTTACATATTTTATGACATAATTTATGGATATGGTTGCAATATTCATGCATGATTCTTTTATTTTTCTATAGTGATTTTTTATTTTTAAAACCATTCAAAAATAAAATGCTTGAAAATAACTTAATAACATATTTACCATCAATTACTTCCCACCATAATTTAAGCAAGTCTTTGCATAAGTGATGGATAGGAATAAGATGTAAAAAATATATTTACATGAGTTACTTACCACCATTATTTATGTTTTTTTGAGCACTTATGTAGATGTAAAATTGTAAATGTGCACTTACTAGTGGTTACTACCCACCAAAATTTAGGCAAGTTCTTTATTTCCACAATTTTTCCCAAAGCATAATTGTTTTAATTGAACCAAGATTTAAATGTTTACACTCATTTACATACACTACAAAACTCTCTCATAGTGAGCTCTATATTACTTTTAAATTTTTATTATTTTGTAATTAAACCAACATGTAAATGTTAAATGTTTATGTTAAACATTTATGCCTACACATTTACTCTTATACTAGTTTGTAGAACGCCTATCTATGCCATCATTACATATTTTGTGTTCATGGTGTTAAGTTCATTATATTTTGTCCTCCCCATTTTTCTAACAAATCATAAATCTCCAAAATTAAATAGTGAAGTACTTAAATTTGATCTTTCAGCGAAATTTATCTCTTATCATAATTCCTTTAAATAGACCGAGAAAAACTACCTAAACCAACATCTACAATACCTGAGATCTACATGAACGAGCATTAATCACTAAAATATTTTATGTGACCATATGATAATTGTGTTTTCTCTTTCACATTTAACAAATTTCCAAGCCAATGTCTGCAAGCTAAGCATTCTCAAATCCGTACTACACTTCTGGTTGAGTGCCTTGAGTTGCAACCTACAAGCCCTTGTAAGATTGACTAAATTGTTGAAGTTGCAGCCTCGGTCTCCTATAAAATCCATTTGTCATTAGGGTGACATTCAAGTGGGACGAGTCATCTCTTATTGTACCTGCCGCTGGCAGGATACTACGCATCAGGTTTTTCTTGATTGTGACATTAATTTACCTTGATTAGACATATGTTTTCAAAAAAAAATTATTTTTGCCATGGTTCACTATAAGATTTATTATTGTTCATTTATTTTAATTATTTTAATTTGAATTATCTGTTATCTAATTGGCCAAAAAAATTCACTTGTTATTGCAAAATGCCTAGATTTTATCACCATTATTTGTACTGCCATTACAAAACCATTTATATCTATCCTGAAGGTCTTGTACTTTATCTGGAGTCGCACTAAGCAAAATAACGAGACAGTGATAAATGCATTTTCCCCGTACGAGCCGCCCATTATGCTCTGTCAGATAGCACGCATATCCATGTGTATGCTCATATATGATAGTTGGTGCGCGATATATAAAGGTAGGGTATAATGCATTGTGGGCCCGACGAGTGGTGTTGGTTTTTAAACCATAGGAAAATGCATAGATTATAATAAATCGAATGGACAGAAGAATTTATTAACCTTGTGGGACCCTCACGAATCGCAATGGAGAAAATCATAATAGCAGAACATGTTAATAAAAGTCCTGATGGCGATTGCGGAGCCGATGTGCTTATGGACTGTGATTTATATGTGTTTGAAGTTCGGGCTTAAAAGGCATTAATCGCATCGGAGGAAGGGCATCGCATCTGAACATTGGAAAATGCATTAATCGCAATCGGAAGCATTGAGTTGTGATTAATCACATTGGAAAATAGAAAATAAAGGTTTATAAAGCTGTGGCGCCCGAACTTTTCAAAGGTTAGCGTTGGGGTTAGAATATGAGAGCATATTATATGCGTAGTCTGCATTGTTTTAAAGCGGATATTAAAGTTATATTTTTTTAAATTAATGTAGTAAAGAATAAAATAATAAATCTATATAAAATGAACCCTTTGCAACTATGGACCCCGCTAAACGTGAAAAAACTTAAACCAAATATGGAAAATAAATTTGCGTTATAAAACTTATCGGGTCCGAGACTTGCCATTGCAATCGGCTGAAGACAAAAGAACTTGCAATTTGCGATTGCGATTGGGCGAATCGCATTGCATCATTCAACAGTAGCAAAAAAAAACATATCAAGTTTTAGAAACTTTCTGATCCGATGAGTTAAGAGACCTTTTAACATATTTTGAACATATTAGAAAAATTGTATACTTAGAAATATGTTAAAATGAAATATGTTAAAATGAATAGTAAATCGCAATTGGGAATTCGGAAAAGTGGATTTGGTCATCGCAATCAGAAAGTCAGCATGAATCATATTCTATTTATTCATCGCATCGAAAAAGATCAAAAGTGAATTTTAACATTTATTGCAAGGATTCGCCGATCTTCGATTGTACAACAAATGTTGAAAATATCAGGAGATTAAATGGTAATTAAATGTTTTGTAGTTTTTCTCATTATTGTGTTTTATTTCAGCTAAAAGCATTCATTTGAATTGCAGAACAAAAGTTTGAATCCTTTCATTCGCAGAACCAGAGAGAGTTTACCCGACTCTGGAATTTCAAAGAGAAGCAGAAAGTCTAAATCTGCTTTTGTTGCAAATTCTCCTGTGCTAAACATGTCGCCCAACGAAAAACTGGCAAAGCTCAAGCTATTCAAAGACACCTCCTATCAAGGAATGGGGAAGATGACATGGGATAATGTATACAATTTCCTTGAAAAAGAGAAACCTATGGTTGTTGTGCCCAAAGCAACTGTTCCTAATGAAGAAGATTCAGACTCTGACTCTAAATCTCAACTTAATGCATTGGAAAATTCATTTTTACACCGAGTTGCTGCCCAGGCGAATACTTTTCCCTACTATGATGTTATCAGATGGGTCATTGACAATGTGACGATTCAAAACAGGACTTTTGTTTATGCTTCTGGATCAATGTTCGGGTCATTCAGGGCAGAAGATATTAAAGCAATGTACCATCTTCCCAATCCACAAAAGATTTACAACAAAGAATTCCTTAAGGAATATGCTGAAGAACATCGAAACCAAGCAGAGCCAATCAAAGAATGGAGGAATAACCCTGAGAAACATAAGCAAGAGGCATCAGGTATGTACTCTGTGGAGTCTCTTGCACCTCCATATTGTTATGTCGCAGCAATGATGTGTAGGTTGTTCAGAAACGACAACTCTGCTAGATTTTCTATTCAAATGGTCATGTTAATTCATTCTGCTATTAATTCTGAAATTATGGATTGGGCTATCATTTTGTCGGATAAATAGCTAATCAAATTCTAGAGTATAGAAAAGATAAGAATTCAAGGAATTCTTCCCCTTTCCATTTTTGTGGTTATATTTTGGATGCCCTCTGTTTCAATTCTGAGCTCCCCATGCTAGGTTGGAAATGGACTCCAAAATAACCTATTCCTATTCATGTGTATCATAATTTCTTATGGAAATAACATTTCAAACTTCATGTTTACAGAGTCTGCCATGGTTTTCTAATACCAATCTACCAAACCATTTTTGGTCATTTCCCTCCTAGACTGTCCAATAAAGCCAAGACTGATTTGTCTTCTATCGAAGATTGGTTTGGAGAAGAAAAATTCACTTATATCATAATTTTTGGGAGTATTGTTCAGCCACATATCCTTCCCCTATATGTTCCAGACAAGTTGTTAGCTCAGGAAATTTCCTATCAACTGACAGTTGAAGGAATGTCTAGAATTTTGAAAATAAATAAAAAGCTTATGTGGCCTACCTTCCCTTTTAAGTGTGGTGACTATACTCTTAATAGTTTTGCTCACGCTGAGAAAGAAGTTGGTAAGATTTCTAATCTTAAGTTTTCAACAATTCCTAGAAGACAATACGACCCAAGGAATGTGGCGCAATATTTTACTACCTCTGTTTCAATTGCCCAATTCGAGCATGAACCAGACATTTTTGATGATTTATTTGTTTCCATGGATGATATATCCCAAGTCTTTGATTCAACCAAGTCCAAGTTACACGCCGAGGACTTGAAAAAGTTTTTTTTGTATAGAAGCCAAAGGTTACTTAATTTTCCTCTTGATCAGTTGAGAGCTCCCATACAGGAGAAAGCATCACAACAAGCAGGAAGTAGTTCTGGTAAAGAAGTAGAAGGAGTTGATCCTGTTTTAGGGAAAAAGGATGACAGCAGTAAAGCCGACAGCGCCAAAACAGAAACAGCTTCTCAAAAAGATACACAGAAGCCTTTAGTGCAAACAGAAAAAGGGAACACTGGCACTGATGCCGAGGTACATATTGAAAAGGGAAGTACAGAAAGTAAAAAAACTGAATAGGCATCCAAGAATGATGCAGGTTCTTAACTGGGTGGACAAGTAGATACTAAATTGGTTTTTTCTTCTCATTTGCTAAATCAATATCAACAATTTGCACAGCAAATAGGATTGCAAAACAATCCTGAAGTTGACGATCCCAAAGATCAGGATGTGGAAATAATTCCTGAAAACCCCACTGGAGACATTATGCTAAAGATAGAAGAAATCCCTCCTTTAGATATATTCTACAGTCCCAAACATAGGGCTGTGGTAAGAAAACAAAGGAAAAGGAGGAGAACAGATCAAGATGCTCTTTTGGCATCACAGGGGGAATTGCTAAATGTTGTTTATAAAAATGCTGAGGTGGATCCATATGAGGATCTCACCAAATTGTCTCAGTATGCTGATGCCTATAGTGCTGCCACTATAGATAAAGCTTCCGAAGTTTCACAGCTAGTAAAACAAAAGGATATGCAAATTTCTATGTTTGAAGAACAGGTTGCAGATGATCAGCAAAAGATAATTCAATTGGAACAACGGGTATAGCATGCATAACTCAGAGCTAAAGAACTAGAAGAGAAACTCAGCCTTGAAAAGAAAAAGATTGATGAACAAGCCTTAATAAAACAACAGCAGTTGACTCAAGAAGTAGAAAAGCTACAAAATCTTTTACAAAATGAGAGAAATTCAAAGGTTGAACAGGAAAAAATGTTCCAATCAGAAATGGACAAGTTCAAGGAGTATCCCAAGCTGGATCAATTCATTACTGAAGCTCTTGAAATGAAAAAACCGTTATCTTAACAGTTAAATGAATTTTGTTTAAAGTTGACACAAATTGAGCCTTTGTACGAAATTACATCATCTTTGATAGATACATCAGTCACTCTTAGGCAAGAAATTGAAGATGTTGATTATAAAATTTCCAAGTTTCTTTCATGGCAGGATATAGAGCAAGGAAAAAAAGCCAACCTTCCTAGAATTGAAGAGAGACACAAGGAAATTCTATTTATGGAATGGGAACAACAGTTAATGAAATTAGAAAGAGCCACAACCACATCAAGGGCTAAAATTTTAATGAATAATACAACATAATTGATTAATGACAGCCTGTACGCTACGAATTTTATCTCAGATTGTATTCCAGGTGAGTTACCTAAAGTAAAAGAAGCTGATTCTAGGTGGAAGAAAGAGATAATCAATAAAAATAAAAAAATTAGCAAACTTCAAGGAATTTCATGGGATAATATGTGGTTTTATCTGATAGAGCCACACAGTGAACAGATGGCCATCAAATTCCTTTCGAATGCCATTCAATGTATCATTCATGAATTCTCTAATGCTACATACGCTGGACAGTTACATTCAAAAATGACTCAGCCAACAAAAGTCCAAGATATGCTCAATGTCTGCCACCTTCGTTCATCCACCTCAATCGATGATTAATGATCTAGTCTACTACAAGTTCACATTTTAGTTTAAGATATTTTATTTTAGATAAATTGTAGGAATAGTTTTAGTTATTTTGTTTTATTGAGTACCTATTTAAACCCCTTTCATGCATTTAGAAAGGGGTCCTTAATTTGTAATATTTTTTGACTTGGAGATTACATTTTTGTACTATATTTACTTCTATATTCTTTTATAAAGGGTCACATCTAGTGATTCTGTGCGGAATTATTTTTTAAGAGTTGCATTTCTGTAGCTTGGAGTTGATTTTGCGTTGTAATTGCTAGATTCTATCTATTCACTGTTAATTTATTTTTTCATATGATATTCTCTTTTAAATTTGCTAATTCTCGAGGATTCAAGATTTCCGGGACTAGAAGGAGGGCCAAAGCTATGAATGGCAGATAAATCTAAATCTGAAAGCCATTGTAAGAGCACATCAATTATATAACTGCACATAACATCTTCAAAGTTGTCAAGAATTTGTTTCAGAAGAGTGGTTGGTTTAAGTATAAATGTGCGTTTGTCTATTGGTGTTGTGTTTATAAAGTTGCACTCTCTTGAACTATGATTCAATGGTAGTGATACAGCTATGTGGACTGCTTGTTGAGCTGAAATTTGTTGAAGGTTAAGAAAAGCATTGCCTAGAGACCGTATCATTTGAATAGCATCAATTTTTCTCTTTTCATGTTGTTTTCATATCCTTTTGAATGCATTTGTCATAGATATGTCAACTTTTGTCATATATGAAGTGCAATATGAAATTGCAGCATATGCACTTAGAACATATTGAGCATCTGTATTTGCATTCCATAGGTGTGGCATATTGTATGCAAAGCTATTATTCCATATTTCTGATGGTTTTCGTTGCAAGAATACCATTGGTTGTGTTAATGTACTTTGTATTAATTCGATGTAAGCATTTTTTGTTAACTGGAATTCATCTAAGAAGTCTTCATGGCTAGTTAATTTGTCATAGTGTTTTTTCTCTAAGGTTCTTTGCAAGGACAAAACTTTTTCATTTATTGAACCATTTACCGAAGTAATTGGTTCAAGAATCCTTGTTCTTTTCATTGGTAGCATTGGAAATTTGTATCTACACTGTGATGCTTTTCTTTTTTTATTGCTTTTGGTGTGATGATGTTCATGTATCTTTGCGAGTTCTGGATCAAGGTGATTTGTGCTACAAGTTATATAATTATCCAAGAAGTTTTCAATTTCTAAGATAGTATTAATTCCATATACTAGAGCATTTTCTATCCATATAGGAGCATGTTCATGTGCACTATCTCTATTTTGGAACTCAGTTACAAAGTAATAATCTAATATTTTGCCAAAAAATGTGCTATGTTGACAGATCAATTGCTTCAATGCATTTATCTTATGTCTATAGTAACGTGTACATGTTACTAGGTCCTTTCTGACAAGATAATCAGCGTTACATTCCTCAATTGTTTCAATGTGTTTCTCTTTATTTCTATTGCTATGTAATTTAATAAGAATTTGTATTAGTGGTGTCCAAAGATGCTTTGCACTTGTAAATGTAACAAAGAAAGTTGGAGGACCTAATTGTCGTATCATTTCAAATATATGTTTCTACATTTATTGATGGTAATCAGAAGAAATTCTTGTGTTTGAAATCTATGTATCCAATGTGAATTTTTAGTAACTTTTCTAAGTTGGGCTTGTACTTAAAATCTTTTGCCAACAACTTTCATCCTTGTAATTTTCCTTTTCTTATTCATACTGAGATGCATGCCATGACCTTTTCAATGAGTATTTGCATTGTCTTGAAGAACAAATTTGTGATGTGATAGGAAAAGTGACCACTGCAATGCATTAGTTCCCACTTTACTATTTCTTGGTAACGAAATCTTTGTAGTATATCATCGTCACGTGGATCTCCAAAGAATAGTGATATCACTATTAGTATCTATGCGATGTTTTCTTGCTGGATGGTAGTTTTCAATGTCTATGATTTCAACCATTTTTTTCCATGTATTTATTCTTCAGATTCGTATGGTGATTTGTTTACTAAGTACTATGTATCTTAGATTTTTTTTTCTCAAAGATGAGAAGAGCTTCTATAATATTTTTTGGTTTATTGAATATATCTCTATGACAATGTTTACTAGCACAAAATACTAATTTTACTATTATATTGTATCTTTGATTTCAAAACAGTAAAATAAGAGAAGCAAAGTTGCAAGTAACTAGTTCCTATTTTGCATCTCTCTGTATTTCAAAAGTATCACTGCAAAACAAAGAAGATGCAACATTTATTATTGTCTCTGAAAACATGAATCTCACATACAAGCTATGTATTCTAGAAATAATTCACTTTTGTATACAATAGAAAGCATGAAATACAGATTGTATGTGTCTTGATTGGTAAAGCTAATCTTGCTAGTTGTAAGTAACATAGTTATAATTACAAATATATATGTATAGTTAGATATGCACTATAGCATAATAGCATCTTGAAGGCAACAATATTCTTCATACAAAGACAATTACTGATTCAAAGAAAAGTAGGAGAAAAAAAGGCTAATTGGGTGACAGCCTTGCAAGAATATGGTATTGACATTAAACCAGCAAAGATTGTTAGAGGACAAGGTTTTTGCAGATTATTAGCAGGAGCTCATAATATATCAGAAAATCAAGATCTAATGAATGCTAACTCAGTGAGTCAGATAAGTTTTACAGATTCCAAATCTCAGTATGCTGATCTGATATTTTACTTGAAAAATGGGTATGGTGCTTCTAATGTCAGCTATAAGAATAAACGTGCTTTAAGATTAAAAGCTACTAAATATGAAATCATTGATAATGTGTTATTCAGAAAAAATTATGATTCAATCTTACTAAGATGTCTTGAAAAGACTGAGGCAAAGAAGGCTTTGTAGGAACTACACGATGGGCCAGTAAGAGGTCATTTTGGAGGCAATACCACAGCCCACAAAATCATCCATGCTAGATATTATTGACCTAGCTTTTTTAAAGATTCTTATGATTATGTGAGAAAGTGCAAGATTTTCCAAACTGCTAGTGGAAGGCAGAGGAAGCCAGCTTTTGCTCTACAGTCAGTAAACATTGAAGAACCATTTGAGCAATGGGGGATTTATATCATTGGTGAGATAACTCCTCATTCTTCCAAGTAGCATAAGTACATTCTCACAGCAACATATTACTTCACAAAATGGGTAGAAGCAATTCCTCTAAAGGTATCCAACTCTGACGTAATTATTGATTTCATCGATCAATTCATCATTGTCAGGTTTGGTGTATGAATAGTTAATGGTTAAAAGGTAACCCTGTCGGGACTATGAACGTTTGCTTGCAGCAGAAGCAATAGCTGTGACAATAGGATATATTACATAAGCTAAAATTGAGAAAATCCACTTACTTTATTATTATCAACTAATCAAAGCTTGAGATAACACAAAAAATGTTTTAGTCCTTGAAGAATTAGAAAGAAATTGTAAGTGATTTTTATTCTTTTACATAGTTAGATTTTATTTGAATTATCTTAAGAAAAGTTTTCATTATCTTTAGAAATTTTTACTTACTTGAAATATAGTATTCATTTCATTTTTTCATAGATAATTGTTTCTTCCCCAATTGTTGTACTGTACAACAACCCTCCCCATTTTTAAATTTTTAGAATAAATTCCATTTAAAAATAAGTCCCCTTTTTATATCTTTTCCATAAATAAAAATATGCATATCACATTTTATTCACAAAGTTTACAAGTTTTAAAAACTTACCCATCTGATGAGTTAAAAGACCTTTTAACATATTTCGAACATATTAGAAAAATTTTATACTTAGAAATATGTTAAAATGAATAGTAAATCGCAATCGGAAATTTGGAAAAGTTGTTTTAAAGAGTTGTTATTGCTTTGAGAAGTTCCGATGCGATCGAGCTCAATCGCAATCGCACTTCGGAATAATAGTAAGTATTGCACTTTTTCTATTTATAACAATGCAATGTGATTTATCGCAATCGCGTCTCAGGAAAAAGATTAAACATTTCATTCGTCTCATTGCAAAATTCCGATGCGATTGTGCTCAATCACAATTGCTTTTTTGTATTAATTCGATGTACGCAATTTATACTTAGAAATATGTTAAAAAGAATAGTAAATCACAATCAAAAATTCGGAAAAGTTCTTTTAAAGAGTTGTTATTGCTTTGAGAAGTTCCGATGTGATCGCGCTCAATCGCAATCGCATTTTGGAATAATATTAAGTATTGCACTTTTTCTATTTATAACAATGCGATGCGATTTATCGCAATCGTGTCTCGAGAAAAAGATTAAACATTGCATTCCTCTCATTGCAAAATTCCGACGCGATTGTGCTCAATCGCAATCGCATTTTCGGAGATAGATTGTAACAGTCCACTTCATTTTAAATCTCCGATGCGATCAGAATTTGGAAAAAATGTTTTCACTGAAACAAATTGTGATGCAATCATCGCAATCGAAAAATCGGCATGAATCATATTCTATTTATCTTGTGCACCATTGAAAACTTGCGATGCGATTGTTATTTTGCCTTTATATTTATTCATCGCATCGCAAAAGATCAAAACTAAATTTTAACATTTATTACAAGGATTCGTCGATCTTCGATTGCTATGTGGCTTCTCCAGACGTTTATCACACACATTATAAAAATACCATTTACTACCTTGTAAGCATGCAATATACCACTACGCTTTTGTAACATCATCATTTTGCTATAAATATTTGAAATTCTATGATATAATATTACACAACAGCAGTGTATACAAGCAATAACAGAGAATGCAATTATAGAAATTTAAAATTTAAATTAAGTTATGTTCTAAATAAACTTTATCATTTTTGTATTATTATTTATTTTAATTATAAAAACTTTAAAAAATTATTAAAAAAAATTAATTGTAAAAAATTATTAGGATTGAAATTTGTTGAAATGTTAAATAAATCTAATACAAATAATAATACTTAAAATTGTGATTTTTAAAAATAATTTTAGTAATTGGGATTATGTTAAATAGTTATAGTGAATAATTCTTATTTTTCTAATTCAGATTCAAATTTTCACCAATTACATGATAAACATTAATGTCTTGATTATTATTACTTAAATTAGTTATATTTGAACTAACCTATACCATTTTCGTATATATGTAGATTAACTTCGCAGTTTGACAGTTTTTGAACTCCACACCTTTGAGATATTTCAGCCATGAGTATTAATTGTACTGTGGCTAATTAAATCAATTTAATGGTTTTGATATTTCTCGGGATCTTATCTCATTAAGTGTTTCGTGCCAATTTTTATGGCCCTATTATTTCTGTTCAACTTGCTATTTTAACTAATTCTCTTTTCGTTTCCTGTGCATAGAAATGCATCTGACTCTAGGCAGTTCACTCTATTAGTGTTGTACGGAAGCTTGTCCATTGAAGGTTATAAACCTTTCCAATTAATATGACATTAACAATGTTCAAGTCTTACCACATTAAATTTACTTTTCAAATATGCTTTATTCTGAATGTAGTATAGTTGAAACCATAGGTAATAAAGATAAGGTTATAAGCCCATGGGTAATTATCTAAAGACTTTTATTGTAAGTCGAGACGAGTAAATTAAGTTATGTTTGTACTATATATTGTACACTGACAAAAGAAGCTGACCCCCGAGGTACTTGACATTAGTGTTGAACTTCTCTGGACTGACCCGCAATCATATATAGCATTACTAAGTACACATTAGCCACATGCTAATAAGAACATTATAAATAAAATTGTGATGCGTGGAGCTTTTATTACTTGTATGATTAGAAGTTGCAAATAGAACATATGGATAACACTTTAAAATTGGAATCTATCACGTTTAAAATGCTCAACCATAGATTAACTAATTATAAGTATATTATAGTTAAAAAAATAAGTTTCTATTTACGTTAATTATAATTTAATACTTAATAAATATATATATAGTAGATATTTATTTTTTTCAATTTGCCACTTCTCTTTAAATTATTTGTGCTAATAGTTTGTTTATTTATTATTTTATACTATTAAATATTGAACTGCAATTGCAAAATACTCTTAATTTATATAATTTTTATTAATGTAAATTTAGTGAATTATGATAAATAACTATAATAAATTATTTTTTAAAATAAGTTTCCACTTAAATTATTATTATCAATTTTTTTTTTTTGTATAATATTTAGATATGATGAAGTTCTTATAAATTTAATTTGCATAATATTTATACATTTCTATATATATATATATATATATATATATTCAATTTTATTTTTAGCACTTGCTACTTAGTTTAATTTAATTACTAATTTATTTCGTATTGTTATTATGTAATTGGTATTGGTTAAATGTAATTAATATTTAACTTGTTTCACACCGTTGTTAAAACACAAATTAAGCTTAAAAAAGAAATTAGGCTGGGGATGTTGTTTAGCCTTCATTAAATTATAAATAGTGATTAATATATTTTTTCCTTTCCTATGAAATTTGATTAAAAACGCTTTTAAGAACCATTGGATCTAGGTCATTAAATAATTTATTAAAAAACATAAATTACAGATTTATCTTTGTCTGATTCGAGGATTACATTAAAATAAATCCACATCAAACCTACATGCTCCTACATGAAAAGATTTGGTTGACTAATCCCATGCATGGCAATAAGCATCAGACCCCATACAACTTATTCATTAGCAATATATTCCTCTAGTTACGTTACTATGTAGGCATTGAATATTATTACAGAGAATTAAATGGGGTAGAATAAATATTTCAATTTGTAATGTCATCCACATAGTTTTGACTTGCTGCTCCAAATTATTAAATTTTTGTATGTGGAGTTGTTTAGTTTTCATTAAATTATAAATTAGTTATTAATATATTTTCCACTGGGTTGAAAATACTTGTAAGAACCATTGTATCCACATCATTAAATAATTTATTAAAGAACAAAAATTGCAGATTTATCTCTTCTTGGTTCAAGGATTACATTAAACTAAATCCATGTCGAATCTAAATTTATCATCGGTCATTTCTTGATTGTACAAATGCTCACAACTGTCCACCTATACTACTACGAAAACCATCATGAAAAAATAAAACTCAAATTTCAATGTTATTAACTATACATAGAATCATTATTAACAATAAGGTTTTCTGCATCGAATATGTAATTTATCATATCCATTATGCAAGTGCAGATCTGAGTTGGAGGATATAGTTGTTGTCACAGACATCCCATGTAGATCTCTTGATATCAACAACTATTAATTCAAAATTAAATAGCATAAAATTATGGAAGTTGTACTAGTTTCTACTTTGAAGTTGTTACTTTTCTTGAAGCTTTGTAAATCTTATTTCCGCTCTTTAGATTTTCTATTCTTGACCGTCGAAATCTTTGTATTCTGCTCAACACATCTGCAACTAGATTTATCGTGCGACTCGACACTGTGCAAGCAAGCTTTGGCAAGTCAGGCCGGAATTGTGCGCCTCCGGTTGCAAGGTTTGCTAAGCATAATTTATCTTACTCTTTCACGTAATTCCATATATTAAATTCTCTTTCTTGCTTTGATTCTGAGTGCAAAGTGGATGATATTCTACTTGAAATTTACATACTATGCACTGTGTTTTTAAATGATAGTGGATGGAACATTGATAATTGAAATTCCATTCGAATTTGATAAAGTTGGTACATCTTACAAATATCGTTTCTTTTTAACAAATTTACAAAGTTCCTAAAAGTACTTCTCAAGGTTATGTCATACAGAGAAAACATAGAAAACAGAATTTTGTTAGGTCTCTAGCATGAGAATACCATTTGTATCAGCCTCAGAGGATTCAAAGTCATTTCCCTTGAAACGACTTTGTTTACTAAAGCCCCCGTTCATTAAAAATGTAGATTATTATCATCATCATTTTCTGAATCAAATTCCACTTCATTTGTAGCTTTGGTTCATGAAAAAGCATTTGATTTGAGATTATGCAACTTCGACATCTCAACATCTTCGATATTGGGGGAGTTCTCCTCCTTCGAATAAGCTTATCCGTTTGCAATATTAACAACTTTGTTTACTAAAGCGTCTATTCATTAAAAAATGTAGATTATTATCATCATCATTTTCTGAATCAAATTTCACTTTATTTGTAGCTTTGGTGTTAGCAGCTCAAAAACTATGTTCTTGTTCATAGAACAACATATTAGCACGATTATTATCATTTCTATCTAGAAGCACTTCAACCTTGACTTTATGATGCAAAATTCGAAGATCTCCAATACAGAGTTGCTAGACGTTAAATAACATCCAAAGGCGTGCAAAGTCGAAACAAATATTAAATGTGATGACAACAGGAGAGAGAAAAGAAATACTTCTATTCCTTAACAATAAAAATTGCTATTACAATGTCTTCCTCTCACAGAGGGTTTTACAAAATAGTGACTGCTACAAGACACAACTGATTGTTCATCATTTTAGAAAGAAATTGGAACACAAAAAACTGGAGATAAAAAATGGAACAGTGAAAACAAAAGTAGCTAATAGAACAGATGCAAAGCCAAGGGTAGTTAAGATAGTCCCAAAAACAAAACTCTATGAAATAAATTAAACTTCAAGCTATTTTGTGGTCATTGGTATCCTCCAAAAAATTATTGCATGTTGTGCATATTATGGAGGCAAGAAAATACAAGCACCTCAGTTGAAAGTTAGTCAGAATTAATCTTTAAACAATTGTTTCCAGAATACAAGACACCTAACAAGAGTCATTAGTTTAATTCATTGACTAAAAACAATACTAGGAGCAGTCAAAACAGAAGTAGCAAATAGAACAGATGCAAAGGCAAGGGTAGTTTATAGGTTATGTAGTTATAGCTTAGTGAGAATAGTGCTTGTTACACTATAGTCTAGAGATTTATAGCAAATTAGAGTAGCTACCCAAATAGTCACATTAGTCTTATTGTTATGGACCTATGGTGGTGGTAGTCTTAGTCCCATGCCCTAAGTTATTATTATAGGATCTTAGAGATTTCATATAGTATAAATCAAGATTGTTATATGTCATCTATTATTCACATTATCCTACACAAGTTACTATGTCTCAACTTCTGTTATTGCTCTTATTCTTTAGTCAATTGATACCTTTGGATAGTTAATTTGTTTTTTTTTTTCTTGATGTTCTAGCAAAGTTAGGTGCCACTTGCTGCATTGAATGGAATATATGAATTTGGAATGATGGAATGTAGTGACATGCAAATTTCAAAGACGCTACAACAACTAATAGCAGAAGAAGACACCGCTAATATCAAAATAGACTATAGAAACAAAGCAACGAATAAAACAAGTGTTGGATACTTTACATGTAGACCTTGTAAGAAGTGGTTTAGCTGCAGCTTCAAATGGTGCAAATGTTGTTGTTGTATGCAGTACATTTGTTAATACGCAAAAAAATAATAAGTAGTTGTCAAAGATCAACACGAAGGAAAGCAAAGAAAAAAACAAATAGTCAATACTTTAAATCTAGATGTCATACTAGGTCGTATAGATACGACTTCAGATGATCCAAATGTCGTTTTTGTATATACCATCATTGTTAATGTCCATAGAACAATGTCTGGTTGTTAGCAATCATCATAGAATACAGTTATTCGTCATTGAAATGAATATTTTGTCTTATCACAAAAAGTGGTGTAAGCACCAAATTTTCAAAATATAATGATATAATTAGTCCATATTATGTTGACCTATCTTGTCCAATATTTGCTACATTGACTTGCAAGTACATGCTTTGGTGCGACAAAGTTGGGACTTGCATAAGGAATGAATGCTTTGTAATAACTAAGTCGATTCTCACGTTCGGCTATTTGTATGAAGCATATTGTTGCCTTCAAGTATCTAACTATACATACAAATTCGTAATTACAACTATGTTGCTTACAACTAGCAAGATTAGCTTTACTAGTCAAGACAAATAGAATCTATATTTCATGCTTTCTATTGTGTAGAAAATTCAATTATTTCTAGAATACATAGCTTGTATGTGAGATTCATTTTTTCAGAGACAATAATCAACGTTGCATCTTCTTTGTTTTGTAGTGATACTTTTGAAATACAGAGAGATGAAAAATAGGAACTAGTTACTTGCAAATTTTCTTCTCTTATTTTACTGTTTTGAAATCAAAGATACAATATAATAGTAAAATTAGTATTTTGTGCTAGTAAACATTATCATAGAGATATATTCAATAAAGCAAAAAATATTATAGAAGCTCTTCTGATCTTTGAGGAAAAAAAATATAAGATACATAGTACTTAGTAAACAAATCACCATACGAATCTGAAAAATAAATACATAGAAAAAAATGGTCGAAATCATAGACATTGAAAACTACCATCCAGCAAAAAAACATCTCATAGATACTAATATTGATATCGTTTTAATGAACCATAGTCTCTTTAGACTACAACAATTTGCATATATTCCTGGACATTGTTTGTTTAATGCATTTGAAGTGCTTCTGCACTTTCGTTACTCATTTATTGAACTACGCAATGGAATAATAGACCATTTTCTTAATTTTCTACAGCAAAATGACACAGAGGAAAAAGAATCATACCAATATGAACTAGATCCTGTCATGTTATATAAACTTCATGGAATTCACGATGTTGACACATACCTTCGTAGAATGCGTTTTTCTGCATCTAATAGCAATTTCCAATATGAAAGAGGCCTATGGGGAGACACATTTTTCATATGGTGGCTATCAAAGTGGTTGAACATACCAATTGGAGTCTGGTCGCTAACAATGAAAAAAAGGTATTTGTTCTTCAACCACGATCTAGATACAATTCCACTAAACATTTTGTTTCATGATATAGATCCAATTAGTGGAAATTTTGAACCCCTATTATACAAAAGATTATGTAGATGTAACTTTGTACCAAATTATTCCTTGTTGCCTCTTTACAAATATCTTGAAAACCATTATGAATCCGTTGTTCATGAAATGCAAATTCATGGATTGCATATAGCAAAAACAACTATGTGGAAATGTGCTAATAGCATGTTTACTGCAATTTTTCATTTAATAGCACATGAATTTGATGAACAATCTCTCAGACTCTACATTGTCCAATCTTTTTTCAATGCACTAATGGCTAGGAGCAACGATGCATTGAATTGTATAGAAAAACACTTAACAAATGAAACTATACAAAGTCAAACAATGGTTTCAGGCTGGCAACAATACCTAATTAATATGGCAATTCCATATGAAAAAGGAGGAGTTGAGGGAACATCATTTTGCTTCCAATGGACATCGATCATATTTAATGTAAACATACAAATATGGTCATTTACCAGTAAAACCATTATAAATTACTACCAATCAAAAACAAATTTCAACCAAACGTACAACATATTATCATTTGAAACAAGTACATCACACATTCATTATGAACCATTACTATCAAATCAAAATACAAATCGGTGCAATTTGCAACATAGAATATTACAAATGCACGAAAACACCAACAATAGAATAAACTTGCGCAAATTGAAACAAATGATACGTACAAATGACCCAAATAAAATTGGACAAAATAGAAATAAAATAACAAATAAAAATTGCTCATCACGAAAAAGTACTCCCATAGAAATTTACAAACGACAAATCGAAGACACACCAAAAACCAAATGTCCAATATGCAATACATTGCAATTTCAAAAGAAAATCTCAAGCATTGGACTTGAATTAGAAAAAATGTCATAAACATATCTAGAAAAAAGAAGACATTGCATTTAAATATCATTTGTGGATCTTGCAAAATAGCACTTGCGAATGCAAATTTTCCTCGCTTTGAAACACCTGAACAAATAAGACTTAACAAGCCATTGCAAACTGTAACAAGACTTTCAGAGCTTGAGGAAAGACTTGTTGCATTGAGAATTCACTTTGCGCAAATAATACAATGTGGGAAGAAGAGATCACAAATGGGTTTAACTGGTTCAATAATCAATGTACCTGTCCAGATGGACATTGTCCAAAAATCATTGCCACAATCCATAAACAATGCAATCACAATTTATATTGCATTAAAACGGAGACTAGAATACAAGAATGCATATCAAACAGGAAAAGTGTGTGTGCATATTGTCATGAGAGCACTTAAAGAACTATGTTCTCAAAATTTGTATAAAACTGAAAACATTTCCATTAATAGCAATTGGAATCATATACTTGAATTGGACAATAAAGGTAATAAATCCGATGATGACAAAATTGATAGCAAAAGTGAAACTGATAGAATTTCAGAAAGTGAAAGGCCAACTGAAACCTTGGTACATGGATTCACAGCTTCACAACGAATTCATGATTTACAAGACAAGCTTATTGAAATAGCACCAGCTGAGGGACAACGACCACTTGGGATATTCAAAGACAAACATGCAGAAGAAATGAGTTTCCCAACACTATTCTTTGGAAATTCATGTGACGATGATATACTACAAATATTTCGTTACCAAGAAATAGTAAAATGGGAACTAATGCATTGCAGTGGTCACTTTTCCTATCACATCACAAATTTGTTCTTCAAGACAATGCGAATACTCATTGAAAAGGTCATGTCATGCATCTCAATACGAATAAGAAAAGGAAAATTACAAGGAAGAAAGTGGTTAGAAAAATATTTTAAGTACAAGCCCAACTTAGAAAAGTTACTAAAAAGTCATATTGGATACATAGATTTCAAACACATAATAATTTCTCCTTATTACCATCAACAAATGCAGAAACATATATTTGCAATGATACGACAATTAGGTCCTCCAATTTTCTTTGTTACATTTACAAGTGCAGAGCATCTTTGGACACCACTAGTACAAACTCTTACTAAATTACATAGCAATAGAAATAAAGAGAAATACATTGAAACAATTGAGGAATGCAACATTGATTATCTTGTCAGGGAGGACCCAGTAACATGTACACATTACTATAGACATAAGACAAATGCATTGAAGCAATTGATCTATCAAGATAGCACATCCTTTAGCAAAATATTAGATTACTACTTTGTAACTGAGTTCCAAAATAGAGGTAGTGCACATGAACATGCTCTTATATGGATAGAAAATGCTCCAGTATATGGAATTAATACTAACTTAGAAATTGAAAACTTCTTGTATAATTGTATAACTTGTAGCACAAATCACCTTGATCCAGAACTCGCAAAGATACATGAACATCATCATACCAAAAGTTGTAAAAAATGAAAAGCATCCCAGTGTAGATACAAATTTCCAATGCTACCAATGAAAAGAACAAGGATTCTTGAACTAATTACTTCAGTACATGGCTCAATAAATGAAATTTTTTGTCCTTGAAAAGCACCTTAGAACAAAAACACTATGACAAATCAACTAGTCATGAAGATTTCTTAGATGAATTCCAGTTAATAGAAACTGATTACATCGAATTAATACAAAGTACATTAACACAACCAATGGTATTCTTGCAACGAAAATCATCAGAAATATGGAATAACAGCTTTGCATACAATATGCCACACCTATGGAATGAAAATACAAATGCCCAATATGTTCTAAATGCATATGTTGCATCTTCATATTGCACTTCATATATGACCAAAGTTGACATATCTATGACAAATGCATTCAAAAGGATACGAAAAGAACATGAAAAGAGAAAAATTGATGTTATTCAAATGATACGGTCTCTAGGCAATGCTTTGCTTAACCTTCAACAAATTTCAGCTCAACAAGCAGTCCACATAGCTCTATCACTACCATTGAATCATAGTTCAAGAGAATGCAACTTTATAAACACAACACCAATAGACGAACGCACATTTATACTTAAACCAACTACTCTTCTAAAACAAATTCCTAACAACTCTGAAGATGTTATGTGCAGTTCTATAATTGATTACTATATCAATAGGCCTAATGCTATTAAGCATATATGTTTAGCCAAATTTGTATCAAAGTATAGGAAAGATGGCAAACCAATATCAAAAATAAAAAAAATAAAAAGTAATTCAATTCATTAAATACAAAAAAAAAATTGACTATGAAAACTATTACAGAGAAAACCTTTTGCTATATTTTCCATTCGAAAACAATGAAAATGAACTAAATCAATACTGCTCTACATGGAAGAGTGCATACATGTTGCATAAGAACACAATAAAGAACAATGAAACTAAGTTCACATATAACATGAACAAGAAATGGGGTGATTTGGAAGAAGCAATTCAAAAAATTGATAGCAGCACTGCAACTTCTAATCATACAATAAAAAAACCTGGAATATCTAATGATGTTATTGAGAAGTATGACTTGGCTAAAGATTTGCAATTTCCCCAATGCAATGAGAAAAAAAGACATCTTAACATTGGTTTTCAATTTACAGAACATCCATTTATGCTTAGCAATGAAGAATACTACAAGATTAGGAGAATGCTAAATAAAGAACAACAAGCAATACTCAAAGACATTGCAATGAAAAAACGAAAGAACATAGACAAACCATTCTACTTATTTTTGACTGTAGGAGCTGGTACTGGAAAAACATTCACAGCAAAAGCAATATTCCAAATGCTCATGCGCATCTACAATGAACATTACAATAGAGATCCTTTGAAACCAAAAGGTTTGATATTAGCATACACAGGTAAAGCTGCATATAATGCAGGTGGAGTTACAATTCATTCTGCATTGCTAATGCCTTTCAACAAATCTAGTTTTATTCCACTTAGCAACGATGTATTAGACAACTTAACACAACTGTATGAAGAATTAAGGGTTGTTCTCATTGATGAAGTATCTATAATTGGAAGTTGTTTTCTATATCAAATTGATGATCGACTAAGAAACATTAAGCACAATCAAACAAAATACTTTGGAAACATTGATATCATATTTTGTGGCGACTTGTACCAAGCACAACCTATACAATATTCACTAGTATTTGAACAACCTACAATAAGAAAGCAACCAATAACATATGACTTTTGGAAAGAACATGTAAAGTACTATGAATTTCACATTTCAATGCGTCAAACAAATGAAAAACTCATTAGCATTTTGAATAGGATGTGTTTAAATAATCAAACAGAAGATGATTTGAATTACCTAAATAGACATTGTATTCAAAATGCTCCTAATGATCCTACTTTCCCCTATTTATTTTTTAGGAATAAATATGTAGCATTACATAACAAGAAAATGTTTTCTATTGTTCCTGGTGATGAAATCATAATTAATGCAATTGATTACGAAGAAGAAAACCATGGACACATACCATCTCATGCACAAATAGCAACATTGCCTTCACAAATTGTCCTAAAACTTAACATGCTAGTTGAAATATATGTGGGAAACTATGACTTACAATATGGTCTAGTCAACAGTGTAGATGGTATCATTAAAGCATATGTGAAATTAGACAACCTTGATGTAATATGGATCAAATTCTATGATGAACGTGTTGGCCATCAACAAGAAGATAAATTTGCTTTTCTATATAGAAAAGAAATTTCTAGTGATTGGACTCCCATACTGCACACAATAAAGCCAGTTTTTGTATTAGCAAAAACAGGCAGCTTGAAAATAAGAAAACAATTCCCAATCCAACTAGCATGTGCACGTACAATACACAGATCACAAGGCTTGACACTAGACAATCTTGCATTTGATCCTTTAGGAATATGACGCCATGGATTAGTATATACAGCTCTTTCTTGTGTGAGAAACATAGAATCATTGTATTTGCTTAGTCCACTTAAGAAACAAAACTTCTGAATTCAACACAAAATTTCTGTTGAAATAGAACGTTTACACAGAAACGCAAAGTGGAAACTAAACTACAACTATTCATTATTAGAAACAAAAGCATATATTTCAATTCTTTCTCTAAACACTCGCAGTTTACAAATACATATTGATGATTTTTTAAATGACTATGATCTAATGCAATCTGACATCCTATGTTTACAAGAAACACATTTGAATAATTCAATGCTTCTAAAAAGACTTGAAACATTCAATTGCATATCAAATCATAGTAAACATGGTTTTCTAATTTTAATTAAAAAGCATATAAAGATCTTGAACCATATTCATTTTGAATAAAAAAACATTGAAGCTACACTAGCAAATCTGCTTCTTCATGACATGGATATTACAGTTGCGAATGTCTATGTTTCACCATATGCAACATTGAACAATACATTGGATCTTCTTTCAAAAGCATTATGCAAAATACATTCAAATCAAACAATAGTGATTGTCGGTGATTTCAACATCAATATGCTTGAAAGCAACAACAAAACAAACTAACTAAGATCGTATATGCACAATTACAACCTTCATTTTCTTTTAGAGACAAATAACAATCAAAAATTATCAATCATTGATCACATATGGTCAAACATAACTTGTAGCTATAATACTTTCGGATTACATACATATTGGAGCGACCATGATACTATTTGTCTCATCATTGAAGACAAAAATGCAACACAAACACAGTGCAAATGAAAGTAGTCTAATGCTTTTTTTCTAGTCAATAGTATCATATCCTCTTAACTACTATGACTTTGACTTCTAATTGTATGTCTTGCAGATTACTATAGCTTTCTACAATGAGTCAAATAGGCAAAGACAAGTCACAAAAAGAAATAAACACATCCAGGTTTGCTTACTACACTAAACTTACTTACCCTTCAATGCATATGTATAGATATATCTCTATGTTTAACTATTTATTTCTTTCTACAAAACTATTGCAAGGCCGATTCTTATATTACTAGTGTTGACTTCTATAGCACTGTTCTTCATATAGAATTATACTATGCATCAATAATTTATTTCTCAAGCATCACTAAATTCATTTTAATCCTTGAATTTGTCTTCCAACCCATTGTAATATTTTCATGTACAAATGAGACACGCCCCATTGTAAATTGCAAACTATATATAATCACTTTGGAGTTATCTAACAATAAACACCACAGAATACTGAATCTTATTATCTACAGTATTTTAGCACTACAACACAATTTGTTTCCCTTTTCATCATCTCAATAATGTACCATGCTTACACTTGAAAATCATCACCAATTGCTTATTTACATCAGAACTGTTACATGCATAATTCTATGAATCCCAGTCTTCTTGTTCTTCTTTTCTTGTCAACCTTTAATTCCTTTTCCTCACCCTTCTCTAGAAACTTTTCAAGCTTCCTATTCACTTTACATTTGAACCCTTTTTTACTAAGATCTCCTCCAATTTCCCATGTTGCTTCTTGTCTACCTCTAAATTTCCATAAAGATGATATCAAATACAAATTAAATTGCTTCCAAAATTATAACTCCATTTCAGTTACATCAAACTAAATTATTTCATAATCCATATGCATCTTAATCCACATTGTGCAACTTGAAAAAAATGTGTCCAATCTCATCATTATTTCTCTTAATACCCCTATCATCTTTGAAATTTTATCTATACATTTTTTTTTTTGGTTTCTTTTTTCCTATGGTGTTTCTATGTTATTTTTCATTGAGTAGTACAACAAACTCAAATGACATATATCTTGATCAACATATTTATTCTGTAAACTGCGAACTACCCATAATAAGTAACAACATTGGAAAGTGAGCTTGATCAAGAAACACATCCAGACTTGCTTATTACGCCCAACTTACTTAGTCTTTGATGCATATGTAAATTTTTTCATGCCAATCAGCAGTGCCTGAAATTTCATACATTTGTACTAGATGCGTTTACACGTTTCTACAGTACTGGAATTGAGTCATTTTTTCTATCAGCCAAAAAAACTTTTAATATTTGCAACTAAGATTAGTATATATCTCTATTGCACCAATATAATTTTCTGAATTTAATATTGTATAGTTTATAAGTATTCCATTATCCAAGTTTTTAAATGCAATTAATATTTCTCTCAATAACTAATATTCAGTTTCCAGTACAATATACAATAACCTTATACTTTTATTTTTATTCTTAGTTATTAAAATTTACCAAACACTTCGTGGTTGTGTTCAAGCGCACGATTCAGTGACATTGCATCTTTTTCATCTCGCAGTTCTAAACAACAACCTACAATATACAAAGAACAACAAATATCAAGTGCAACTTAATCAGACAAGTAAGTAAACTTGAAACAAATTCTTATACGTACCATTCACATAGCATTCATATTTATCACCGATATATTTTACTTCTAATTGTTTCTTTTCCCACATCAACATCATCAATACACAGATCAAAAGCAACATATTTAGCTCCAGTTACCATTGAAGAACTAAACATTCGCAAAACTAGAAGAATGTTCAATGGAGATGTTATGGTTATCTATAGCACATATCTTGATAAAGTCCACAAAGCACGACAAATACTACGTGCAGATTTGACAGATGCCGAAGGAATCATGAAAATCACATTGTCCATACCAACTAAGCTTATTGAACAACATGGCCAAAAAATATCACCAGGAAAAGAAATATCTATTACAAATTTTAAATTTCTTCCCAAAACAAATTATGACCGCGGTGATTGTGATTGGATTCTATTGCTAACTAAACTAAGCACCGTACAGAACATACCAAAAATTTGCAAAGAATACAAATTCATTCCAAATACAACAATAAAACACCTTACAACAAATACAGAAACATATCCAATTGGAACGATTGTAGCAGTTGTCACAACTGAATGGAAAGTTGGTTTCCAATATACATTGCAAATTAAAGATGAAAATTTCGATGACAATAGAGAAACGGTAACATAAATTACTTTGCAATGTTTTTATATTGCTAGTTCCATCCTACATTTCAATTCAGTTTCAAAAAAAAAAAAAAAATCTGTGTTCTTTTGCAGTTGTAGTTATTTGAAACATTTGCACCGCTCTATGATGAAATTGAGCAAGAATTGCAAAAAGGCCATCTTCCAATTATGTTATTCAAAAACATAACGAACAAGAAATAACTGAAGGACAGAACACTTCGAACAACACAAGCTACATTCATCACAAAATTGAATGCAGAAGCAGCAGAAGAACTCAAAAAATTGAACCCTCCAACATTATCTGTAACTACAAATGAAACAGTACCTCTACTACTCAATATGCAATTGTTTCCCCATCTGTTTCTATTTTGACATATACTACTTGTCCTCCTCTATGAACAGATAAAAGGAACATTGACAATTGCAAGAATTTACTCTACGCCATTTGAACTAGTTTGTGTTGAATGCAATTCACCAATACCAGCCTCTACAATGATAGAGGAGAATACAGTTGATTTCCTAAAGTGCAATAAAAATTCGTCCTTTTCCTATACACAGTGTCTTAATTGCATAATCAAGTCCAACAACACCAATTTACAATGTTGCATCCGAAGCAAATTCCTCTTGAAATAGTTACTTCCCAACCTAGTGCATATGTCTTTTCAAGACTATGTTAAAAGGAAACAAGCAACAATGTATATGCTACGCGATTTCAAAATCAATGGTACATTTACAATCAACGAAGACAACGAGATCCAATCTGTTGACAGCAACAGAAGCCCTACCAAGGCTAGGTATACTTATAATTACTCTTCATCTTTCAACAAAAAACAGATATATGCAATTTAAATGATGCTATCCAAAATAGCAAGATTTGTACAAATTTTTCCCTTTTCTTTGCAGCACCAGCACTTCTTCAAACATTGGCTACAACAGAATCATATAGTAATCCAGAAATCAGTGCAAAGTTCTTCTCAATTTTTGTACGAGATTTTACTGCTCAAATCTGCCTTTCTCAAAGTGTAGTATGTCTGCAACATTTTGCCAGAACAAGAATGTTTTCATAGAACAATTACAAACAAAAATCACTAGTTATACTTATAGTGTTTCTTCTACCTATTCACAAATAATTTCAGACTTAATATATGTATATTTAAGAAATATAGCTTTTCCATTTGACATTTACAAATTTTTTCAGATTTCATACATAGATGTTCAATGAATAGAACCTGTGTTTACAATCTGACATTATATATATAAATGTTATAAATCTATTTAAAAATTTCCTGAAAAAAATATTTGTGCAGACATGATCCCTGGGCTACTTCCAGTCTTCTGTCTTGTTTTTTATTGGTTTTGCAAAAATCGTAATTGACATCTGGAACATTAATTCATCTCTGTAAAAGAGGGAGAGGCACTAAGATTATTTTTCCATACAATGTGCACTACAAGTAGCTGCCTCTACAAACGAAGAAATGACATTAATTTTCAATATATTGTTATGTATCAACTTTGAACAACATCTCTCAATTTGGGCAATATTGTTATGGTAACAGAAATAGTAAATCGCCATTTCTAAGTTTATGCTTCCTTAGCTTATAAGTTCATATTTTTTTTTTGCAGATTCTTATATTCAGTGTTAATAGTAATGCACCAAATTCTATTTCTAAACATTGTACTAAGACTAAAGTTAGTCTTATCTTCCCTGCTTTTCACCTGATCATGATTGTATTTTTCCATCATGCTCACTACAAATTAATGAAAAAAACAATACACACTCTGTGTTTTTTTTGTTTAAAAAAAAAAAAAACCAATAAAAAAAAATTACATACCGTCTTTCGCACTATGGTATGCTTTCAAAATAAAAAACATTACAGTCTGTTACAATAGCCTCTCGGGCTTCTTATTTTATATATGCTACGCATATTAAAACATAAAACAAAAACTATATGAAATGAAACTAAACTAAAATTTGTAGGGCCTATTACAAATGTGCTTTGTATATATTTAAAACAATACAACAAACCAAATGTTGTAAAACCTTTTGTCGCGTCATTAAAACATTTAAACATTTCATTTTTGCATATACCGGCGGACCTGAAAAGAGATTAAATCTGCTTCATAAACTGCATCGGGTCCGAAACATAATATTACAAAACAGCCAATACAAAAAGTTCCGATGCCGATTGAAACGCAAACCCGCGATCAACTATTAACTGCACCATATAACATAGATTGGGTCCGGACTTATAGCATAACACCTGGTTCAAATAAAAAACTCTGATGCCGATTGTTAATCGTACCCGAGTTCAACTTTTAGCTGTGGCCTATAATATGCATCAGGTCCAGTTCCTTTCATTGTTCAATTGGACCACAAAGAAAACATTCCCGATACGTTTCAACTTGCGATACAATATGATAATGCCACATGGTCTTGTCGACCCGCGGACCTTGGCTTAAGTAGAGACCCATTCTTATATGAAATAACATGTGATGTGTTTTTCACCAACATTAATTATTTTTTAATTAATATTTTTGTTCAATATTGAAATATATATTTTTTTATTAACATTTTTGAATTATTCAATAGATTCATTATTTAATTTATTTAATATAAATAATATAATATTATGTCACATAGACTAGAAAGAACTTCTCATCACAATAAAGAAATACAATAATATTCAAAATTCTAGATATTTTGTAAGAGTAAAAGTGTGTACTCTTATAAATCATTAACTAATTACCCTAGATAATATGTTTTTTTTAATATTATTGATAAATAAACTTACATTTACCAATAATCCCTCATAATAATTGTTTCCATTACTAATTTCACAATAATAACTAATTCCAATATTTTTTTTTGTAAGTTTAGTAGTTCTGTACTATTTTATATTTATATAAAAAAACAGGCATAGTAGATACAAAAATTAGACCTCAACCTGCCCGAAGGAAACCAGGTCTATTGGCCATCTGAGTGCATTGTACGCATCCAAAACATGTACTTCCTTAGATTCCTACAAATATTCTTTAGCTAACTAATATCAGAGTTTACTAATACTAACATTTACATAATGCATGAAGAAAGCTAACTGCTAAAAAAAATGAATCTGGCTGCTCTAGTCATCATCTGACTCGACTGGGGCCGTATCTTTAACACTAGAACCTGGCATGTCAACTTGTTGGATGGCCTTAATGTCCTTCTCCATTCTGCCAAGACAAGCATACTGATGCAGTTGACGCAGGTTGATTTCCAGGATGCTTCTGTTAATCTCTGCCAGGGTGGAGACTGCCTTGGGATCCCCTCCTACTTCCTGAACTGAAGTAATGGCCTTAACCAGCAGGCATTTTACTAACCAATAGGTTTTGATTGAGTGATGAAACAGTGAGATTCTCCCTCGAGTATGCCCAGGGTTGATAATCACATGCTGTAGTTCTTTCGCTGCCATATCATCCTCTTCTTCAATTTTGGTTCTAGCTTCCGTCTCCCATCCGTTAATTAGAGATTTTATAAAACAGGGTGTTTCCTCTGAGTATACCTGACATAAGGGCTCCATGAGCTCTCTATTGGATTTCCTGCCTCTCTTGGCTAGCGGGCTTGAGATTTTTTCCTTGCCTTTGTCCATATTGACCTTTCTGCCTCTGTTTTTCTTCACCATATTTGGATGTCGAACTAAGAGGAAGACGATAACCACTGGAGCAACAACACGATAGAAAATAACAAAACAGTTAATGAACAAAACATACAATTGAAAATGGTTGAGGAAGTTAGTTGAGGGATAGCGGTAGTGAGCCCCATGACGCTTCAGTAGACTATAAGCATTCCTCCCACCCCCTTTTCCTTCTTACCTAAATTGCTACCTACCCGAGTCCAGAGCAAAGGCAGATTAATAGACAAATGTAACCAGGGGGCATAGCAAAACAAACAATTGTCCTCTTCCCGTCGCAATCCTTGCCATTTGGCACCCCGATCGGGGGAACTAATTCCAATATTTAAAAAGTAAATATAAAAATATTTGTTTTTTGCAAATATTTTTATAATTTGTGAAATATTTTTATTATTATTTAAATAAAAATACATTGATTTAAAAATACAAATCAGTAAATATTTATATGGTCAAAATAGATTTAGAACCGGAAAAACGGCCCGGGTCTGACCTAGGCGTCTCTGCTGGTTCTCTGCGTTCGCAGCCGCAGGCCTGCCTCGGCCCCCTCCTATGCTCCGAGGGCTCCGCCTTCCTTCCAAGGTTGCGCGGTAGTCTTTTGTGTTTTGCGCAGAATAAGCGCAGCGTGTTTGGGCCCTCGGGTATCCTCCTGGGCTACCTTGTTGCTGCTCCCGCCCAGTTCTGGTGCGCCTTCCCTCCTTATGGAGTCCTGTGGGGGCTCTGCCCCCCCCAACACCTCACCTCCAGAGGTATCCACTTTCATGGCTATGCTTGCCGCTGGTCCGAAGCGCCCTCCATCTGCCAGTCAGCAGAAATTTGTCAAGAAGTTGGACTCTATCCCCACGGTTGCCCTTCCTGAAGCAGAGACTTGCAAAGCTGCACTGAATCTAGCTGAGAGAGGCCTCATTGGCCAGTTTACGGGCCTTTGGCCCTCCCCCAAGTCGGTTGAGGATTGGACTCAAAGAAACTGGTCCCCCTTGATCAAGGAGGGGGTCAAAAGCTATTTCGTGGGTAAAGGTTTCTTCGTATTTGTCTTCGAAAGCCCGGATGATCGAAGTCTAATATTTAGAAATGGCCCTTACTTCATGGTACCTCAAGGTCTGTATCTAAACAAATGGTACCCCGACTTTGATCCCTCCCAGGAAGCCCCTTCTGCCGTCCCGGTTTGGGTGCGACTTCCCCATCTGCCTCTTCACTATTGGAACCAAAAAAATCTGCAGATCATTGGCAGTGCTCTAGGAAAATACATCGACCAAGCTGCAAGAAAAGACTAGTATTCATGTGCCCAAATATGCGTGGAAGTGGATCTCGAAGAGGGTTTTCCTGAAGCTATCAACCTCACTGTTGCTGGGTGGACTCACGTCCAGGAATTGGATTATGAACAACTCCCTTTCAAATGCAGACACTGTCATGGCCATGGGAATTTCGCAAAGCACTGCAAGAAAAAGGTTGATGAGCAGACAGATAAAGCAAAAGAGAACCAATGGACTTTAGTCCAAAAAACCACCCATAAAAAAAAAGGAAATGGCAAAGGTAACACATCCGGAGCACAATGCAGTTCCAAGCTTAATCAAGAAAAGGAAGCTTCCCTGAATGGAGCAGAAAAAGCTCAGACCACTCCTGCAAATTTGACCCAGGAAAATCTGGAACATACAGAAGTCTCTCCCCCTAATAAGGATGGAGAAGAAGCAGCACAGGACGATGCCTCACAAGGCAGTCCCTCCTACCCCTCATATGCTGAAGTTACAAGGAAAAAAAAGCAACAGAAAGCTCTGGCTCATCAGAGGATGAAACTTTCGAGCGCCCTTCCAAAAGAGCGGGCAGGAAATCTCACAAAGAACTAAGGGAAGAGGAGGCAGAACGACTCAAAGTTCAAGGAAGCCAGTCCACCATAGAAATGTCCATCGGAAGAAATACCAAACCAAGGCCTTCTAAGGGAGGCCTTATCCCTCCCCTCAAGTAAATTATGAAGCTCGCCTCTTGGAACTGCAGAGGATTGGGGAGCGACTCCAAAGCTGAAGCAGTAATGGATCTCCTAAAAATAGAACCCTCAGACATTCTCATGCTCCAAGAGACGAAGATAGAAGGGTTTTTCCTTCTAGATATCAGCATATCAAAATGGAAGAAAAGTGCAGGCAAATATGTAAGCTCACGGGGATCTTCCAGAGGTCTGGCAACTCTTTGGACAGAAGATGTATTCCAGTTAAAAAGATCCCATGAAACTCAGCATTGGATCTTCACTGATTTGACACATTGCGCAAGTAAGTTGACTATCTCTCTGTTTAATCTTTATGTCCCTGTCACATACAATGAAAAACGAGAATGTTGGAACTCTCTCTCGGCTTTTTTAGATCAGCATAATCCAAGCAACATTATCATAGCAGGAGACCTTAACATAGTCTTGAAATCTAAAGAGAAGAGGGGTGGATCCAGCAGCAGAGATCCTATGTTGGCTTTTGTGGAAGAGCTCTCGCAGCTCTGGGATATTCTAGACTTCAATCCTGTTCATGGACTTTTCACTTGGTCCAACAACAGATCTGGGTCGGACCACATTTCTGCCCACCTGAACAGATTTCTGGTTCAAAGCTCTCTTATGATGAACAATAAGATAATCAAGACCAAAATTCTTCCCAAGCTGACCTCCGATCACAAACCGATTCAGCTCCTCCTAGAAGATGAAGAAGACCTTGGCCCTCTACCATTCCGTTTCAGCCCCTTATGGATTGAGAGAGAAGGCTTTACTGATATAGTGAAAGAAGCTTGGGCCAAATCTTTCTCAGAGTCCTCAAGTTTTGTTTGGGAGAAAAAACTTAAGGCCACTAAACATGCTTTAAAGGATTGGATTAGGAAACCAGTCCCTACTCCAACCAGCCTAAGAAAAGAAGCAGTGCATACCCTGGAGAATCTGCAAGCAGACATGGAAAGCAATGAGGTCACTTCAGACCTGTTGGAACAAGAATTAAAGGCCCAATGTGCAACATACCGCTCCTTCCGAAAAGAAGAAGAATATTGGAGAATCAAATCCAGAAGTCTGTGGCTAAAAGCAGGTGATCGGAACACCTCCTTCTTCCACAGACAATACAGAGCAAGGCTGTCCAGAAATCATATCTCTGAAATAAAAACCGCAGAGGGCTTTGTCTGCAAAGGTTTCGCTCAAGTCAAAGCTGCTGCTGATAGCCATTACAGGAATTTATACAGTGAGGGACCTCAGATCTTCGAGGAGGAAACAACAGATTTTCTTTCTAACATTCCTCATCTTATCCGACCTGATGATAATGCGGCTTTGTCCCGTGAGGCGACATAGGAGGAAATCATCAAGGTTATTTGTTCCATGGAATCGAACAAGGCTCCAGGCCCAGACGGATTCACTATACATTTCTACAAAGCTGGCTGGGATATCATTAAAACTGACCTCCAAAAAATGATAAAGGGATTCATGAAAAAAGCTAAGATCGGTGGAGGAACCAACTCCACTTATCTAGCCTTAATTCCTAAAGAATCCAATCCTGAAACATTTTCAAGGTTCAGACCTATCTCGCTTTGTAACGCATCTTATAAAATTCTGGCCAAACTTCTTGCAATCAGGATCAAGCCTCTGCTCAAAAGGTTGATCTCCAACCCCCAAGGAGGATTTTTGGAGGGCATGCATATCCTCGACAATGTCATTCAAGTTCAGGAGACCATCCACTCCAGCAAGCATCGAAAAGAGAAAGGTATGTTGATAAAATTAGATATGGCAAACGCGTTTGACAGATTTAACCGATCTTTCCTCATTAAAGTTCTCCTCTCCTTTGGTTTCTCTTCTCACTTTGTCCAGCTTATAAATGCCTGCATCGACAATCTGTGGATTGCCCCTCTTGTCAATGGCCGCCCTTCAAGCTTCTTCCAAGCCCAGAGAGGCATCAAGCAGGGATGCCCT
The DNA here is from genome assembly GCA_034641835.2 of Pinus albicaulis. Lineage (NCBI taxonomy): Eukaryota > Viridiplantae > Streptophyta > Pinopsida > Pinales > Pinaceae > Pinus > Pinus albicaulis. Next base: position 185,909,428 of record CM076583.1, on the reverse strand, counting down.
CTCTCTCCCTTCCTGTATATCTTAATGGCCGACTCCCTTAGTAGAAAACTCACTGCGGAAAGATTTGTTGGTTCCCTTCCTGGTTTGAAACCTACAACTGGTGTCGATCCTCTAAATCATGCGCTCTTTGCAGATGATTCTTTGCTCCTCGGAGGGGCGTCTACCAGAATTGCCAAAGCCTTCGACACAGTCCTAAAAGCTACTGTAGAGTTTCCGGAGCTCTGGTCAATGAGAGTAAGAGTGAAATCTACAGCTGGAACATCGATCAAGAAGAGCTCATAAGCATCTCGAATATCCTTGGGTTTAGAGGGCATGCCCAATGGGATCGAATCAAATACCTGGGACTCCCCATTACAAATGGACCTAACAGGAGGTCGCTCTGGACTGATATCATATGCAAAATCAAAGCAAAAATATCTGCTTGGGGTGGCTTTTGGCTAACCAAAGGAGGAAAAGTAATTTTAATAAAGTCTTTGTTGTCTGCGCTCCCAATTTATCAAGCTTCTTTCTTATTAGCTCCCAGAAAAGTTATGGATCAGATATCGAAACTGTTAAGAGGTTTTTTATGGCAGGGAGGGAAAGGCAATGAAAGAAAAATGCACCTTGCCAATTGGGAACTGGTTAAAAGACCGACAGCTGAGGGTGGCCTTCAAATCCACGATCCCTCCCTCGTTAACCTGGCATTGGGAGGAAAGCTCCTGTGGAAATTGGCTCATGAGCCCAATCTCCCGATCTGCACTACTTTGCTGACCAAATACGCTCATAATCTATCATACAGAAATATGTCGTTCGATCCCTCAGCCAACAGCACGCAAGTTTGGAATCTCTGTTGCAAAAGCAGTTCCTTCTTCAAAAAATCATTATACAAAGTGCCGGGCAATGGCAAGCGTACCAATCTGTGGTATGATCGTATCATGGGGCATGACTCTTTGGATGCGAATGAGGACATCTCGGATCTTAGAGACTGGTTGATCCGTGCTGGCATCAATAACTTATACGATCTCTCTGTTTTGGATCATCGTGGAGAATGGGTCAAATGGGACTTCCATGGCGTCCCTAACCGATTAACGCCCCAAAAAACTCTACTCATAGAGTTGTTGGAAGACTCCACTCCTGAAAATCGATTCATCAAAGACAGTTGGGCTTGGGGACAGACTGGCAAGTATTCCACTGCAGCAGGTTACAAAACTCTACAGGACACAAAGAACAGTAGCCACACTCCGGCATATTGGAAACGAGTTTGGGACAACCTAGCCTTCCCAAAAGTGAATTTTTTTTCTAGACTCTGGTTCACAACAAACTACTAACAGGAGACAATTTAGAGAAAAGGAACATTGTAGGGCCTCATAGGTGCGAACTATGTAGAAACATCCTTGAAACTGCCCAACATTTATTCTTGGATTGCATTTTTGCTAAGAAAGTTTGGGAACTTACTCTCTTGGATCTTCAGGCTTCCGCTTTTCCTCAAAGTACAGTGGCTGATCTGTTTGCCTCTTGGAAAAATTACTACCCACACAGCATTCCCATCTAGTCTTTCTGGCTCAAAGTTTGGACAGCTATTCCCAAATTTGTTTGCTGGCAGCTCTGGCTGGCCCGTAATGACCAGATCTTCAATGGATTTCGACATTCCCCTCTTCAGGTTGCAGCTAAAGCTAAAGCCTTTCTCTTGGAAGCTGCTCAACAACAGTTTTTTAAAGAAGATCCAATGCTTCTGCCTAAAGAAAGGAGATGGCTCCAATCCCTTGAGCCTTCTCCTCGAAAGTTCCTTCTCCCTCCCCAAACTGCAAACCCGGAATGGCACAAAAGAGACCCTGAGGATTCTTTCATTAGTTGGTGGCGGTCCAAAAATTTGACCACAATTTTTTTCGACGGAGCCTCCAAAGGAAACCCCGGAACTGTTGGTGCTGGTGGGGTCATTTACTCTCCGACAGGGAGTTCAAGAGACTGTTTTTGCTGGGGATTAGGCCAGAAAACTAACAACCAAGAAGAGTTATTTGGTCTTCTCAAAGCTTGCCTCATATCAAGAGATAAGGGAGTCAAAGATCTCCAAGTGTTCGGAGATTCTGAGATCCTAATTAAAAAATTAAATTCAGAAGATCTCTTCAGCAACACTAGTCTTAACAAAATTCTGGGCAGATTGAAAAGAGTTCTTCAAGACTTCACATCTTACAAGTTCTATCATATCCTCAGAAACCTGAATGGCGAGGTGGATCAGATGGCGAACAAAGGATGCTTACTCATGAAAGGGCAACTAGTGATAAACGACGAAAGTTCCTTTCAAACTCCTTGAAAATGATGCAATTTTTAAGCTGACTTTGTTGAATGTCTTCTTTGTAATTGGGGCTGCCTCGGCAAAGACCCCTCCTATCTTTTTCAAATAAATAAAATCTCATATCCGTTACAGTTTAAAAAAAAAAAAAAAAAAAAATCCAAATCACATTAAATTTACTTAAATTTAAATTATAATATATTTATTATTTTAAAAATAGATATAAATCTATTTTTAATTTTAAAATAATTAATTAAATTTTAATTGTAATAACTAATTTTATTATTTTGAAAGTTATTTTTATTTATTTAAAATAGTCTCGTTATTTATTTAAAATAATCTTTTATATATATATATATATATATATATATATATATGTATGTGTATATATATATATATATATATATATATATATATATATATATATGTAGTTTTTGTTGGTATATTCGATCACCTAATGTTATAAATTGTTTGAATACACTAATTACATCAAGAAAATATGGATGAAATTTAGTTGAATGGCCAGCTTTCATAAATACCTAAATATAATTAAAAATATATAATATTTATAAAAGTAAAAAGTAAAAAATTATAATATTTTAATATTTTAATATTTTTTTTATTTACATTTATAAAGTGTTTGTTGTCTTAAGAAGCAATTTATATTTTGTAAGGAGAGATGTGTAGGCATAAATATTTGTAAAATTTAACATTTAACATTTATATGTGGTAGTCTTGCTTTGGCATGTACTAATAAATTGAGATGTGAATTGGATAAGTAAATTGCTTACCTAGGGAGAAGAACTTGCATAAATTTAGGTGATTAGAAACCACTAATAACTATATATATTTACATTTTTACTCCTACATAAGTGACAAGAAAAACATTTTAGGTGATTAGAAACCACTAATAACTATATATATTTACATTTTTACTCCTACATAAGTGACAAGAAAAACATAAATAATGGTGGGAAGTAACTCCTGGTAAGTATCTTTATTTACCTCTTATTCATATCCTTTTTTTATGAAAATACTTTCTTAAATTATGGTGGGAAGCAATTAATGGTAAATGTGTTGTTTACTTCAATATGAGTTATTGTTCAATGTTAAGTTAATAGTGATCAATAAACAAATCGATTGTTAGAGTTATGCATTGGCAAGACTAATAATAATTCCATAACCATATTTAAATTTAATTAATAAGCACATAAAAACTTAATACTTACAATAAAATTACAATATAATAATATTCTTAACAAGACACTATACTTGTAGACACAATACAACACAATATTTTTTAAATTAAATTGAAAATTAAAAAAAATTATAAATATTTTGTTAGCCCCCTATGAATTTTTTGACAAGCAAACAGGGGGCTAAATCGTCTCCGAGCCTTCAAGGAATGCATTCCCTTTGAAAACACATCATCCTTGAAGGCTCCTTGTGCCTTATCCTTTGACAAAACCTCACTGTTGTCTTCGTGAATAAAGCCTCTCTGTGGTGAAGAACAATGCCCAAAAGCCTTTTTCCTCTGATTTCATCCCCACTTAACCTCTGTTTCTTCACCTTTTTTCCCCTCTTAAATCCTCATTAATCCCATGGTAAATCACCCAAATCCCCTTTTAAACCCCTCAAACACCTTTGTTTGGCTTAAAATTCCTCTATTCCCCTCACCGAACGCCCTCTCCGGCCTTAAAAAGCATTAAAATAGGCCTGAAACCCACTCTTATCTACGACAGGTTTAGTCCCTTTTAAGGCCAGCCCCTTAACCACTTCCCCGCATGACCCTAGCGCTAAGACGAAGTTCCAGCCCATAAGGCGCTTATCGCATCGGAGGATTGGCGTGGAACGCCTTTTTCCTTTGTAAACGAAACCCCCGATGCGATAGTGCTTTTGTTATGTTGAACCCCCGCCGTGATATGAGCCGTTAATCTCCCTAGGTCCGATGGCCCAGCACTAATCGCAATGTGCCCATCACCCCTATCCATCCACTCCTCCGATTGCGTGCGAGCCGTCGATCTATCTCCAGATCGGACGACGGTCGTTCCATTGCATCTCTGCTCCAACTGCAGTCGGAACTTCTCGCTATGCCGCCCCTCCGTCCCTCCCGATTGTGACCCTTCGATTAGATCGCAGCCGTCCGTTTCCCGTGATCTAATGACCCTCAGTTAATCGCCTTCCGCCAGCGTCGGGTGCCACTATGTCAGCCCATTCCATCACATTCTCACTCATTACCTTTGTAATCCATTTGCTTTGAACTTTAATATTCCATATTAAAGTTTATTTCATTTCTCCGCCTAACTACATATTGACATTCCCGCTATAGCTACGGTTCCCACTTCTGCGTCACCACCCCACCACTCCTCCACAGCATTCTTCTGTCACCGCCCTAGATTTTATAATTGTTTTTTTTATTGTGCAGGGTACAAAAAGTGATGAATTCACTCTATTTGCCATAGTCGCAGTCACTGCTACTATTAATTGAATATTTGAGACCTAATCCCGTGGTCAAAGGAAAAGACGCAGTTTGAAGATAAAGAGAAAATGAATCAAGCCATATCTGCTCTCAGCATCAGAAGTACATTTTCTCAGAACAGTACACCCTCAGCAGAAGTTTTCACACCTCCCCGAGTCCCCAAAGGCCACTCCACTGACAGAAAGCTTCCAAAGACTGTCAGGGCAACAATAATGTAGGTATGGAAACCGAGAAGACCTCCATTCACCTTACTTGCTTCAAAAGACAGAACAGACTGCCTTACAGTCAGAAAGGACTCCAAAGAAACATCTTAGGTCGTTATCGACCTGACAGAGACCTCGAACCAGACCACCAAGTACAGCGCATTACTATTAAGCAGAGTGGGCATAAGCACCATCCCCCACTCTGTCTTAATGAATTGATTTAATGTGTATCACCTACTCCTGCTATCCATTTTTCCTATAAAGAACCCCAGAGAACATTTTGTAAAGGTTTGAATTGTGTTATTGCAGGTAGTAGAGTATTTTTTAAAGTAGTAGGTTGGGAGGATAAAGTTGAGACTGTAATCAGCTATTTGAGCTCAGTGTATGTGACTGGTTTTGCATCAATTAAACAAGCAATTTCATAGGATCCTGGTCTATTACTACATGTGATATTATTCTTATCTCATTTTTATTTACATTTTTCATGCTGTTCATTGGTATTCTGGTACGCATCAGGATTTACCCTCGCATCATACCCTATGTTTCTGCTCTCCCTACCTTCAATGTTTTCCGCTGACTGTGAATCTAAGAGTAAAATCATGTGATTTAACTAGTGTAGCAGATGTTATTTCCTGCTAGCTGATGTGTGAACTTGGAGCTTGCTGCTTGGATGTTTCTTGCTGGTGTCAAAGTATGGAAGGTTAAAGGTCCTTCTTCGATCTATAGACTCTAGTTTTGTCTCAAATCTTTCCTTTGTTTTTCCCTTGGAGCATTCTAAAGCAGACCTGGAGTTAAATGACCTCTGGTCCGATCTATAAGCTGCCCCCTAGTGACTTCATTGAAAGCTGCCTTTGAGTATGTCCAAGAAGGTCTGGAGTTAAATGACCTCTGGCCTGATCTATAGGCAGAAATTGGGTTTCTTTCCTTCTTTCACCCTCACCCTTATTGTCCCAATCCACCATCTATCTAAAATATCCTTTAGTATAGATGACTTGCCCTTTGAAAACCTTGGCTAGTTGTTTGCATGTAATTACCTTTCATGACTCCATGGCCCAATGGATGGTAAATACCACTTAGCCTAGATTGACTTTTAATTGCTGATGGTGGACAGCAACCTGCTCCAAACAATCAAATTCATCCACCTGGCGACTCCACACTCCATAACTCCCAGAAGACCAAATATCTCCACTGGTAGAAGACTGTGAACTGGTTGAGAAGATGTAGTGACCTTCTTTGCAAAAACATGGATCCAGACATGGATAGAGATACAAAGCTAGATACTTTGTGTGATCAATTAAATGGAATAGCACACATGTTTGGTAAAGTGCTAGAGATGTATATGGCTAATATAAATGCAAATGATGATTACTTAGAGTAGCCCGTGCATTTTCTAGAGCAAGAGAAAACTCCAGACCCAGATAATGAGCAGGACATGTATGATGCTCAAGAATATATGGAAGATGACGAGGAAGGTAATCGGGAGGTGCCTGATGGCTCACCCCTGTATTGCACTATGCTGACTAAAAAAGATCACAGCTTGATAGTGAAAGCTAACAGGGAGTTCTGCATTGAGGGAACAACTGACCACATGGAAGATGTAGAGTCTAAGGCAGAAGAAGAATTAGCACGCATGGAGGCTCCTCCTCTAGCTGATTATTCTTCTGAGATTCCACTAGAAGATTGGCACCCTGATCATTAGGAATGGATTGAATCAAAAAGAGATCAGGAAACCTCGGAAATTCCTCAAAATTTCCCTGCAAGCACAAGTGGTGATCCCACAAAAGAGGCTCAAGAAGATATCCAGCCTCCAGGTCAGTTAGTACAAGAAACAAAGGACTATTGTTCTTCTTTCTATGCTAATGGGAAGGACATGTATGATGCTCAAGAATCTGTGGAAGATGAGGAGGAAGGTAATCGGGAGGTGCCTGATGGCTCACCCCTGTCTTGCACTATGCTAACTAAAAAAGATCACAGCCTGATAGCGAAAGCTAACAGGGAGTGCTGCATTGAGGGAACAAGTGACCACATGGAAGATGCAGAGTCTGGAGAAGAAGAAGAACCAACACACATGGAGGCTCCTCCTCTAGCTGATTATTCTTCTTAGATTCCACTAGAAGAGTGGCACCTTGATCATCAAGAATGGACTGAATCATAAATAAATCAGGAAACCTCGAAAATTCCTCAGAATTTCCCTGTAATCACAAGTGGTGATCCCACAGAAGAGGCTCAAGAATATCCAGCCTCCAGGTCAGTTAGTACAAGAAACAGAGGACTGTTGTTCTTCTGTCTATGCGAGAAGACAAAAATCTCCGTTGACAGAAGAAGAGATGGACTGAATATTAAACATGCAGTCCACCTCTGAAATCCTCCACAGATTAGACACCCTCACTCATTCATGTGTGCAGTTTGATGATAGTCGACCTATCTATGATACTGATGAAGAAAGTTATGAAAGCGTGGTGATAGATGAAGATTCATTGAGTCTTCACTCTGTTACTCCTCTGATCATCGGTCATAGTCTCATCGGGCTCGGCACATCGGAGCAGACTACATCAAACCTCCGAGAGGACACAACTGCAATATACGATGAGTCCTCCAGTTTAGAAGATGAAGGAGACGCTCTCGAGAGAGAGAGTCTTCCCCTTGATCCAGTGTAAGAAGGAGAAATCTTGGTCGAAGCCTACCTGTCAAATATTCATAACCAAGTATCTTATCATGATCCTTATGTTCATTTCCTGCAAACATTTGAACAAGGATCAAAGGTCTTGTTGAGCAACATGTTGCAAACAAAAATAATACTTTTCGATGTTGCTATTGAAGAACATAAAGAGTGGGAGCAGCCCTGCCTATCCAGCCTCCAGTCATGGGATCACTTGATGTACTGGTTGCATTGGAAGACAATGTTTGTAAGATAGACTTATTAATATTCCAGTTAGGGTAGGGTAGGTAGAAAAAGATCAATAAAGCTCAGTCTGTGAGCATTTAGTCATGTGTTTTGAATTTCTGCAAAGTTTTCAGTCCGTGAGCAGTTTTGTCTTTATGTCACGGTCCGCAGCCCACTGCCTTAGATTTTATAATTGGTTTGTTTTATTGTGCAGGGTACACAGAATAATGAATTCACTCTATTTTCCATAATCGCAGTCACTGCGATCCAAAACATAGAGAAGGCCATTACAGCAGTAGCTCAGTGAAACAACAGAGACAGATTAAGAGGATTAAGGCTTGTTAATTGAATATTTGAGACCTAATCCCATGATCAAAGGAAAAGACGCAGTTTGAAGATAAAGAGAAAATGAATCAAGCCATATCTGCTCTCACAGTGCATTGTTATTAAGAAGAGTGGGCATAAGCACCATCCCCCACTCTGTCTTAATGAATCGATTTAATGTGTATCACCTACTCCTTCTATCCATTTTTCCTATAAAGAACCCCAGAGAAAAAAATTTTGGGAGAGGGTAGCAGAGTAGTTTGTAAAGTAGTAGGTTGGGAAGAGAAAGTTGAGATTGTAATCAACTATTTGAGACTAGTTTTGCATCAATTAATCAAGAAATTTCACAGGATCCTGGTCTATTACTACGGGTGATGTTATTCTTATCTCATTTTTATTTACATTTTTCATGATGTTCATTGGTCTTCTGGTACACATCAGAAATATAGCATAGGATTTACCCTCGCATCGTACCCTATGTTTGTGCTTTCCCTACCTTCAATGTTTTCTGCTGACTGTGAACCTAAGAATAAACTCATGTGGTTTAACCAACATAGCAGATGTTATTTCCTGCTAGCTGATGTGTGAACTCGGAGCTTGTTGCTTGGATGTTTCTTGCTCGTGTCAAAGCAGGGAAGGTTAAAGGTCCTTCTTCGATCTATAGACTCTAGTTTTGTGTCAAATCTTGCCTCTGTTTTTCCCTTGGAGCATGCCAAAGCAGACCTAGAGTTAAATGACCTCTGGTCCAATATATAAGTTGCCCCCTAGTGACTTCATTGAAAGCTGCCTTTGAGTATGTCCAAGCAGGTCTGGAGTTAAATCACCTCTGACCTGATCTAATACCCCATTTAGAGCTTTCAAAGATATATCATTCTTTGTGTTTATAGGAGAGATTCGTCTCCGGGTCCAGGAGCGCTAGATCCTAAGGCCCCAAAGTGGCTATGATGTTGTCTCATCTTTTGGTCTTGCCAATCTGGCCAAAACATGGGAACCCCAACATATTTTTTCTTAAAAATTGAATTAAAAATAAAAAAGTTATAAAATAAATTCCACCTTTTATTTTAGTACTAAAAATATTATTAGTACTAAGTTAGAAATAAAAATATTATTAGTACTAATTTATAAAAAGCGATCATTGATAAGCAACAGGTAGTAGTTACTCTGTCATACTCATATTAATGCCAAAAATAAGTAAGCATATGTATCAAATCTAATCTACACAAAAAATGCATATGCTCATGGGTCGTCCTAGTAATTATCAATTGGTTACCATCATCAACACAAAAGTTCTTTTATTATAATTTAGATAGATTTAAACAACTACTATATAGCACATAAATTTTTAATTTTTACTTTGATTTAATTATATTTAAACTAAATTAAGCAAAAAATTTATTACAAATAAAATACTAATAGATATATCTGATTACCTAGACTCACAAGCAAAATACCTCAATTTACCATTTACTAAAAAACCTAAATTGATTAGATTTTAAACCTTAACACTTTAAACTAAACTAAACAACAACTTTATTAGAAAGCAAATCCTCAGAAACATGTTGAAACTCAAATTGCAACATTTCTATATGTGCATTAAGCAACAGGTATTAGCTACTCTGTCATACTTATATTAATGCCAAAAACAAGCTAAGCATATGTAGCAGATCTAATCTATACATCAAATGCATATGCTCATGGGTCATGCTAGTAATTATCAATTGGTTACCATCATCAACACAAAAGTTTTTTTACTATAATTTAGATAGATTTAAACTACTACTATATAGCACATAAATTCTTATTTTTTACTTTAATTTAGTTATATTTAAACTAAACTAAGCGAAAACTTTATTACAAAGAAAATCCTCATAGACATCCTTTAATTCAAATGGCAACATTTAGCAAATCATCATAGACATGCTCAAACTCAAATTGCAACAATTATTTCTAATTTAATTTAACTATCCTTTATTACAAAACAAATCTTCATAAACATCCTCAAACTCAAATTGTAACATCTCTATGATTACATTAAGCAACATGTAATAGCTGTAATAGCTATCCATAGACATTTTCCAACATCACATTGCAACATTACTATATTTAAACTAAGCGGCAGGTAGTCGCTACTTGTAGCCTTGTTTTAGTAGTGTGCCATTTAAGTGGGGCAGATCATATGAAGAATGGAACCTAACGTCATAACCTTGGACGTGAATCGAAGCCCTATTGGGAATATTTTACATGTCAATGGAACCCTAACTTCATAACCTTACACGTGAATCAAGGCCCTGTCGGGAATATATTATATATCAAGACTTTTTTTACGATGGCCTTGAAGCTGATTTTGTATGATGTAATCAATAATCCGATATCTAGCCAGGTAGGTCATTTAGACCCTAATATACCAATTCTAGCAGCAGCGTGCCTTTTCTCTGCAATATGCATTTACGTAAATACTGTTTTATAAATAAAATTCCAGAAGCATACTTAAGGAAATATTTATATTGGAAGCATTTTTGAAAGGACCATTTTATGTTTTGGATTGAACCTTCTCATCACATTCCAAAGACTGTTTTTTTGTTGGTGTACATGCACTTAGATTAACATTAGTTCAACTTTAGAGATTGCATGCAATATGCACTTATCTTTAGCTAGTTAACTTGAGTGCTTTACATGCACATAGTTAATTTAATTAGCTTTAGTTCAACTCTAGATAGTGCATGTGATGTGCACTTGTTTTTAGTTAGTTAACTCTAGTACTTGCATGTGGTGCATGTGCACATTAGAAAAACATAAAGCACACTTAGCTTCATTTAGCTTTAATTATCCATATTTATTGCATGTACAACTAAGATTAACTCAGTTTATTTTATGTATTGATTCCAAAATTAATATCGATGAATTAATTTCATTCTTTTCTCCATTCTTGCTCACTCCTTTGTTCTCTTCCAAGTTTGTTCATTGTTTTGCAAATCTAGATTTTTGTGTCTCAAAATTTCACATGATATCAGAGCGCAGGGATTTTTAATTAGTGCACAAGAAATTTTTTTTTGCAGGTTCAAAAGATTGAAGCAAAAACAAAGAATGGATTCTAAATTGGAGTTTCCACAATCGGCAATTCTTACTCCATGTAATTACTTCGAATGTAAGCCAAAGCTTCTACTTCATCTCATAAGTAGAGGCTTATTTCGAGTAACCATGGAAACTGAAGTTGAACTAACATCGAAAGTGGAGAAAACAAGATATTTCAATCACATGAATGAGGCCTTCGGCATCCTATGTTTATCTATTTCTCCAGCACTGCCATTTCATGTTGAATCATGTTCAACTCCAAATGAAGTATGGAAAAATTTGGAAGGATTGTTTGGAAAACAAGATGAAATGCAGGGTCACATTCTTCAAAATGAGTTAAACTCATTAGATCCGAGAAATTTTGAGAACATTAAAGATTTCTTCACAAGGTATAAATCCTTGTTGCTTCAGCTGAAAGAATGCAGGATCGACAAATCCAAGCAAGAAAGTCAGTTGATTCTTTCCATTTTATCAAAACTTGGTCCAAAGTATGCATTATTCATCTCTACATTCCACACAGTAAGATCTGCAACCGGTGCATCTTGGAAGATGCCCTCACTGGATTATTTTATTCATTGTTTGATGCATGAGAAAGATAAGCTCATCAAAATGGGCACACTTAAAAATTCCAAAGCACATGCACTTACTGTGAATGCAAAAGGAAAGGAAAATTCCAAAGACCATCAGAAAGGGAAAGGGAAGAAGGATCCTGATCCAAGAAAGGGAGGAAATCCCAAACCCCCTAATGGATCATCTGGCTCAAAAGAAAGGAAAGGAACGAAAGGGAAATCAATGTGCAATTATTGCCACCATGGTTTTCACCCTGAATCTGCATGCATGAAGAAGACTATAGATCTTATGGAACAGACACTCCAACAACATAATCTTGGATACCACATTCCTGAGAATTCCAAGAAGAAGTCTGGAGAAAAAGCACCAAAACCAAGAGGTAATGGGCATTCTTTGATTGATTTTCATTCTGCACCGCAAGAATGGATCATCGATTCAGGGCTTCACATCATATGGCTTCTTCAAATAAATTCTTTTCTTCTCTACATGCATACTGAGGACCTCCTATTCTCATGGGGGACAATTATGCAAGTGCAGCAACTAGACAAGGAAGAGTGAAATTCGAATATGGAAGTTTTGAGAATGTCTTGCATATTCCAAGGCTTTCTGTGAATCTTCTCCTAGTGTATCAGATGACACACACAGGTAGCGGAAGGAAAGTGGAATTTACCCCAGATTCCATGAGAATTTATGACATGAAAATCAACTTGAAGATTTCATCTGGCAAGGTAAATGATCAATCTCATCTGTATACATTTTCTGATTTTGTTCCTCAATCAGATTCTATTTTGCTACTTATGCATGCAAATGAAGAAAGTAGGATTTGGAACAAGAGATTTGGCACTTTAATTTTAGATATATGCAACATCTTAGCAAGTAAGGTATGGTCAAAGGATTTCCGACTATTGAATTTTCAAATGGTGTTTGTAATGGATGTGCTCTTGGAAAGCATCCACAAGACAAGTTCGAGAAGGGGCATGCATGGAGAGCCTCTTCACCTTTGGAACTTGTACACAGTGATCTCATGGGTCCATTTCCAATGCTTTCAATGAGAAAAGCAAGATATGTCTTGTCATTTATAGATGATTACACGAGATTCACTTGGGTTTACTTCTTGAAACTCAAGTCTGAAGGTTTTTCAACATCTAAAGATTTTCAAAACACATGCGGAAAATTAGTCTTGAAAACGCATCAAGATACTTCGCACAGATAATGGGAAAGAATATGTCAACATAGATAGCAATAATATTTGTAATGAAGTAGGCATACACTTGCAGTATAAAGTTCCTTACACTCCACAACAAAATGGGGTGGCTGAAAGGAAGAATCGATCTTTGAAAGAGATGGCCAATTGCATGTTGCATGCAAGATCCCTTTCATCAAAATTGTGGGTTGAAGCTATCAATTGTGCCTCATACATCCAAAACAAATCTCCTCATAAATCTATTACTGGAAAAACACCTTTTGAGGCTTGGACTGGCATGCAACCTGAAGTCAGTCATTTCTGCATTTCTGATCTCGAGCATGGGCCCGCATTCCTCCAGAGAAGAGAAAGGCTTTGGAGCCTAAAAGTAAAGCATGCATGCTTGTTGGATATTCTGATGAAGTCAAAGGGTACAGATTGCTTGATATCAACACTGAAGAGCTCTTTATTGAAAGGGGTGTAAATTTTGACGAAGATATTTTGTATGCACCAGCGAATGAACTTGTTACGAAGTTTCCATCACCACTCATTGATGAGTATGCAGATGAAACTTTAGATCAGAATTCTAATGAAGATGATTATTTTCCTGTGACACCTGTTGGACCACCAGTTGTTGAACATCGAGATCATACTTTCACATGTAGTTTGAAAGATTCTCGACCACCTTCAACACAAAAATGGCATAGCATGAGTGATATCCTTGATGATCCTACCTCTATACCTCAGTTTGAGGAAGATCTGCAAGAACTCTTAGCTATCGATCCATGCATGCCCATGCATGCTTATATGATGCATGCATATGATCCATGGAATTATGCAGAAGCAATTGAGCATCCTGAATGGGAAGCAGCAATGGATGAGGAGTATAACTCTCTCATTGAGAACCAGGCTTGGGATTTGGTTCCACTACCTTCCAATCGTAAATTTGTGAGGTGTGATTAGGTTTACCAGACCAAGAAAGCAACAAATGGCCAAGTTAGTTGATATAAGGCACGGTTGGTAGCAAAAGGTTTTCAGCAAGTACATGGTGTTGACTATGATGAGACTTTTTCTCTAGTGGAAAAAATGGATTCCATTCGGCTAGCTCTCTCCATTGCAATAGCAAGAAGATGGGAGGTGCATCATATGGATGTGAATAATTCCTTTCTTCATGGTGATCTCGAGGAGGAAATCTACACGGAGCAGCCACAAGGATACATGCACAATTCATCTCTAGTATGCAAAATAAAGGAGCAGCCACATGGATACATGCACAATTCATCTCTGTTATGAAAACTAAAGAATTCTCTCTATGGCCTCAAGTAGGCACCTAGAGCATGGTATGCAAATATTGATTCTTATTTGTTATCTCAAAATTTTGTACGATGCAAATATGATTCCAATGTTTATTTTTTGAATAAAATTGACTCCTTGTTGATCATAGTACTCTACATAAATGATCTTTTGATAACAAGTAGTTCAACTTCTGTCATTACTGAGATTAAAACTGCATTGCATAAGCAGTTTTCTATGACAGACATGGGCTTGCTAAATTTCTTCCTTGGACTAGAGATCAATTAGAGCGATTATAGGATTACCATTTCTCAACCAAAGTATGCTAGAGATCTTTTGGCACGATTTCACATGAGTGACTGAAATCCAATAGCCATACCTTTCTTATCAGGGATAAAGCTTGATAATGGCAAAGACACACCATTGGTTGATTGCACATTGTATCGTCAGCTTGTGGGAAGTCTTCTTTATCTCACTCACTCTCGTCCTGATCTCTCATATGTTGTAGGAGCAGTTTCCAGATACATGCAGGAGCCACATGAGTTACACTGGAAAGCTGCAAAGTACATCCTTCGATATGTCCAGGGGACAATCACCTATGGGATTCATTATGTAGCCAATTTTTCTTTGAATCTCATTGGGTTCACAGATTCAGATTAGGATGGAGAAAACATTGATCGCAAGTCCACCTCCGGTTATGTACTTAGTTTGGGATCTGGCCCAATTTGTTGGTCAAGCAAGAAGCAGGATTCCAATGCTTTATCATCAGTAGAGGTCGAGTATAGAGGAGCAGTCAATGCCACTATTCAGGCCATTTGGCTACAACATTTCCTATTTGAGCTTGGGATCAGTGTCCATCGTCCAACTGTCATCTAGTGTGATAATCAAAGTACACTAAAGTTTTGCAGAGATCCAGTGCAACGACATCAGACCAAACACATCGAGATCCCCATGCACTTCATTAGAGAACTCATTCATGATGGGATCATCGATCTTCAGTACTGTCCTAGTTCCGAGTAGACTACTGATATCTTCACTAAGACTCACTGAGCAGAAGTTTCGATTCCTGCGAGATCATCTCAGGGTGAAAGACATGACTGCCTAGTCGTTGTCTTTTCTCTACTTTTGCATTATATTTTGAGGGGGGGTTTTTCTTCCCACTGGGTTTTCCCTCTTTCCTCCTTTTTATGCATTATATATGGGTACCTAAAATGGTCGTGTTGCCGGGACTCATTCATTTTGCATCACACTCACCTAAGTTATGGTTAAGGGGGGGTGTTGGTGTACATGCACCTACATTATCTTTAGTTCAACTCTAGAGATTACATGCAATGTGCACTCGTCTTTAGCTAGTTAACTTGAGTGCTTTACATGTACACAGTTAACTTAATTAGCTTTAGTTCAACTCTAGATATTGCATGTGATGTGCACTTGTTTTTAGTTAGTTAACTCTAGTGCTTGCATGTGGTGCATGTGCACATTAGCAGAACATTAAACACACTTAGCTTCAGTTAGCTTTAAATATCAAAAGTTATTGCATGTACAACTAAGCTTAACTCATTTTCTTTTATGTATTGATTTTCATTCTTTTCTCCATTCTTGCTCACTCCTTTGTTCTCTTGCAAGTTTTTTCATTGTTTTGCAAATCTAGATCTTTGTGTCTCAAAATTTCACACTCTTTTCTCTCTAATATGTTTTTATTTACATACTAAATAAAATTTCAAAACATGAGTAAAATATGAAATATTGATATTGGAAGTTTTATTACATCTAATATTTTTGTGATCCATAAAGTAGATAAATGTCTTTCGGATTAATCACATCATTAGGACTTGGTCTTAGGAAGTTTTGTTAAAAACCCTAATGTTTTGAACCAAACATTCTCATCATATTCTAAAAACAGTCTCTGAGATATATAACTAGCCTAGATCTATCTAAATTCAGATCTATCATGGGCCTAAGGTATCAAATCACTGGAGGTGTAAAAATTTCCTCAAATTATACACTCCAAAAAGAAGGTAAAAAAGGTTTGCATGAGGGATTTTTAATTGTTTATTTATACACTTATTTAAAAAAAATTATGAGCCCACATTATTTAAATGCAATTGTTTATTTATACAGTTATTTAACTTTTTTTTTATTAGCCCACATTATTTAAATGAATGTTTTGTATAGTTATTTAAATCTTTTTATTTTTAGATTTTTAATTTTTTTTACTTTGAGAAAAATTTCAACTTTGATTAAAGAACACCCTAACACATCATATTTAGCTTATTTAGCTGTAGAATGCAACTCTCAACCCAATAAATATGTAAATAAGTCAATAAATCTAACACTAACACTAGGCACATTAAATATGATGAGATGAGAAAATATGAAAATTTGAGATACCAATAGCCTCAGGAATATTTTATTTAGAATGATATACTTTTGATAATGGCCTTGGAGCCGTTTTCATGTGATGTAATAAATAACGGATCAAGCCAGATAGGTACCAAGTTCCAACTGTCTCTTTTTTGTGTGGTATGCTTTTCTATATCGCATCGTTTATACATAATTTTCAAGAAGAGCGGATATTATTACTGCAAGAATTGCTAAGAATCCCATTTCATGAAAACAAATGTTACATATGTCAAGTCGAATGAATTGAGATACCACGCTTATATTTGCTAAGCAGAAATAATTACCCTAATCATATTGCACATTATAAGAAATGTGAAGTTCTTTCCCAGTTCCATTTGTTCATTTTTTCCTTTTTAAGTCCATGATATCATGATCTCTCTTGTGAAACACTATAGAGAACACCCAAGATTATCATGGTTCTTGGATAATCGATTTAAGAATATATTTACACATTGACCTCCTTAGAAGTGATTGCCAATAAAATCAAATCACAAGGCTTTCGTTCAACCATAGCACTTAACACGAGATTCCTGGTTTACATTTCTACAACAAGATATCACCTCCAAGTATTATCTTAACTGTTGATAATTAAACTTTACAATCAATGTTGCTCTGTATGCCTTTCAATATTCATTTTATTCAAACAAAAATTTTCCTTGGAAAATTAAAATAAAATTCATTTTATTGGTGATAGCGATCACAAATGCAAAATGTTTCAGGACAGAAATAATGGCAACACTAAGCACGATTGCTATTTGGAAAACCTTCTATTATCACTGTAATAATTCCCAAAGTTGTGAGATTTTAGTTTATAGTTTTAAGAATATTAGAGGTAACCACAAACCTACTTTTAAACTCTAGGATATAGCCATCCTAGGGTTCAGAGAGGGCTCTCTCTATAAGATTTTACTTTGTTTTTATTTAGATTTTAGGCTAGTTATAAAGGACAAATTGGTTTTGATATTTGGTTCTTTTTGGTGGGAAAAATAAATCAATGAGATGGATAGTGCTAGATCTGTTTTTCCATTGGGAAAATGGAGTCAATATGTCAAGCAGATAGGTCAGGATCAAAGTCTGAAGTCAAATATTTTCAGGGCAAGATAACAGAGTCACTCAAGATCTTTGATGTTGATTGGTGAAGTGGTTTAATCGAGATAAATATCAATCAAGTATTCTTTGATCTGGATAAGAAGTGAAGAAGGAAGAGGTCATTTGAAAGGGGGAGCAATTAAGGGTTCCCTACTCTGGAAATCAGCAGAAAACATTAAAATAAAAACCAGTAAATAACAGAGTGCTATTAACAAATTCTGATATATCACTTCCTGATTTCACATTAAAATTTAGAACACATGTATGTATGAATGGAAAACATATGAAGATTTAACAAATAACAGTAGAAAGTACTTCACTTAAGTTGGCCCAACACATGAATCCTGAAACATGATGCTTTATTAATTTGATCAAGCCTGCTGACTTAAAACTTGGTACAAAAGCCCTTCAGGTACAAAAATATTGACTATAGAAATCTTCAGCAATTTATTCCACACTAATACTTCAAAGAGTGAAGTATTTATAGAAAAAGTGTTACAAAATATCCTAGAATACTCATAGGATTTTTCTAAGGAAAATAAAATATCTTTTACAAAAGTATAGTGAAAGCTGCTTAACAACTAGAAAGTTGTCTTATTTATTCAAATAAAATAGAAATGTTGTTTGGATTGGGTGCAGCTGGCTGTTGTGTTGTCTTAAATGCTAGCTAAATAACTTTTAATCTGTTTTTAAACTCTATCTTCTCATCTGATACACTTTACCATCTGATACTCTTTCATCCGCTGTTTTGACTACTTTACTGCTATAAATTCTATTTTTACTGTGTAAAAACATCAATATGTTTTTCTTCCTCTTTCACTGTAGAACTGTCTTTTATAGCAAATCAGTAAGCTTCTGCCAAAATTCTTCATTAGGTAATTTGATCTTTGTTCTGTAACCAGCTCCAAAAATAGAAGAAAAGAGATATCAATGCCTTAGAAATAAGCCACTTCGAGGGGGCAACCTCCAATACATTACATAAATGAACAATTCTTGGATGATACAATTTACAAAACCTCCTTTCTATATATAGGAGTCCATGGGGCCATAATGTAATCCTAGTGGGCCACGATGTAATCCTAGCCGACCTAACAATAATAATTTAAGGGCACAATAATAACAAAATGGGGGTTACAAGGGTACAATAATAACAATAAGGGGGTTACACTAACAACAATAAGGGACTATACTAGTAATATAGGGACCTAACATACCCCTCTCCTTCAAAAAAGTGTTGTCCTCAACACTTGAGTAGCTCTGGGTGCTTCTGTATAAAATTCTCATCCTCCCATGTAGAATCTTCGGTGGGTAAGTTCTTCCACTTGATGAGATACTCTGAAATTGATCGATTCCGTAGTTGTCGAGTTCTTTTTTCCATGACTGCTTCAGGTTCCAATATGATTTTCCTTTCCCCATCAAGTTCTGGCAATACTGTTTGAACTGGAAGATTTTCACCTATAACCTTCTTTAAGCATGAAACATGGAAAACTGGATGTACTCGCGAAGAAGCGGGAAGCTCCAATTTGTATGCCATAGTACCAATCTTTTGCAACACCTTGTAAGGACCATAGTACTTTGGCGATAATTTATTATCCTTCTTTGCTTGCTTGAGGGACATTTGTTTGTATGGTTGTGGCCGTAAAAATACCCAATCTCCTACATCAAAACTTCTCTCGCTACGATGTTGATCTGCCTGTTGTTTCATTCGATTTTGTGCCAAATTCAGGTTATCCTTTAAGAGTTGAAGAACTTCTTGCTGATGCTCAATGTGATCTTCCACTGCTTGAACCTTCGAATTTTCCCTTAAAGATGATGTGATGGATGGTGGATGATATCCATAAAGTGCCATAAATGGGGTCATTTTTGCTGCGGTATGGAAGGAAGTGTTATACCACCATTCAGCGAGAGGTAACCACTTGACCCATTGTGTTTGTTTATCAGATACAAAACAACGAAGATATCCTTCCAAACATTTATTTACTATCTCGGTTTGACCATCGGATTGAGGATGATAAGATGAGCTATGAGCTAATTGAGTACCCAAACAAGAAAATAACTCCGTCCAAAAATTTCCAGTAAAAATGGGATCTCTGTCGCTCACAATAACCCTTGGTCTTCCATGTAGCTTTTGAATTCTGTCCATAAATGTAGTAGCAACTGTACTTGCTTTAAATGGATGAGATAATGCACAAAAGTGTGCATACTTGGTAAGTCTGTCAACTACCACCATGATGACATTCTTTCCTTCGGACTTAGATAAACCTGTGATAAAATCCATTGAAATCTCCTCCCAACGTTGACTTGGAATGGATAAAGGTTGTAGAAGTCCCGGGGTCTTAATTGTCTCCACTTTATTCTGCTGGCAAACCAAACATTCCGCTACAAACTTTTGAATATCAGATTTAAGGCCATCCCAAAAAAATTCTTTCTTCACCCTGTGGTAAGTTTTTAAAAATCCTGAGTGTCCTCCTAAAGGAGAAGTGTGCAATTCCAGAAGAATCTTTTGTTTTAGTTGGGAATTCTTACGAAGATATAAGCGATCTTTGTACCATAAGGAATCATTTTTCCAACTAAATGTATCAGATGTACTAGGATCTTGCTGCAACTTTTGAATGAGTATCCATACATCTTTGTCCTTCTTCCATTCATCTCTTGCTTCAGTTATCCAATCTGGTTGGATAATAAAAATGGCACAAAGCAATGCTTCCACCTCTTCATTATTTCTTGAGAGTGCATCTGCAACAACATTAAGCTTTCCTTTTTTGTAGATTATTTCAAAGTCATAACCCAACATCTTTGTGACCCACTTTTTTTTCTCTTCTGAAGATAGTATTTGTTCCCAAAAAGTGTTTAAGACTATCATGATCAATTTTTACCTTGAAGTGTCTTCCCATTAGGTAAGTTCGCCATTTCTTAAGTGCATGCAGTTCTGCTAACATTTCCTTCTCATAAATAGGTTTCTGTAAATACATTCCTTTGATTGGACAACTTTCAAAAGCAATGGGTCTTCCTTCCTGCATTAAAACAGCACCAATCCCATTTCCTGAGGCATCACATTCCACAATAAAGGTTTTTGTGAAGTATGGCATAGCTAAGACCAGTGCTAGGCACATTGCCTCTTTAAGATGTTCAAAGGCCTTAATTTCTTCAAGAGTCCATGAAAATGCATCTTTCTTCAATAATGTTGTTAGAGGTGCTACTATTCTCCCATAATTCTTAACAAACTTGTGATAATACTATGTTAACCTGAGATATCCTCGCAACTGCTTTATGGTTGTGAGGACTTTCCATTCCTTAATGGCTTTAATTTTGTTAGGGTCTACTTTAACACCCTCATGAGATACAATATGACCCAGCTATTCCACCTCTTGTACTCCAAAGAAACATTTGGATGTTTTTGCATATAATTGTTTCTCCTGCAATAGTTTGAGCACCTTGTCAACATGTTCAACATGATCCTTCCAAGACTTTTTGTAGATTAGTATATCATCAAGAAAAACTAGCACAAATTTTCTAAGGAAGGGTTTGAAAATGGAATTCATCGACCCTTGAAATGTAGAAGGTGCATTGGTAAGGCCAAAAGGCATGACAAAAAATTCATAATGACCCTCATGAGTTCGAAATGCTGTTTTTGGAATATCTTCAGTCTTCATTCTAATTTGATGATATCCTGAATGAAGATCCAACTTGGTAAAATAAATTGCTCCATGTAATTCATCCGATAATTCATCAATCATAGGAATGGAAAATTTGTCTTTAATGGTGAGCTTATTGAGCTCCCTATAATCCGGACACATTCGCCATGATCCATCCTTCTTGTGTACCAATACTACAGGAGCAGAGAAAGAACTTTGACTAGGTTGAATTATACCCGCCTCTAACATTTCTGCAATCATACGTTCAATTTAGCTCTTTTGGAAGTAAGGATATCTATAAGGCTTGATGTTTGGAGGAACACTTCCTGGAATCAAATGAATAGCATGATCATGATCATGAATAGGTGGGAGTCCTTTGGGAGTTTCAAACACCTTGGAATGATTGTCCAAGACTTGTTGGAGATCTGCAGAAATAGATGATTTGATGTTGGAACTTCTAGTGAGCATAATTGTGAAATTACGCCTCGTTGTTCTTTCTTTAGAAGCTTTGTCATGACATTAGAGCTTATTATCCTTCCTGACTTCCCCGCAATACCCCGTAATTCGACTTCCTTTCCTTATGAAAAAAAATTCAAGAAAATTTCTTGAAAATTAAAAGCTACCGTCCCCAAAGATTGTAACCATTGTACTCCTAGTACAACATCAGCACCTCCCATAGGAATGGAAAGCATTGGACTAGTCAATACATATTCCCCCATGGTTAGCTTGATATTATGGCATTTTCTCGAGCAATTTATAGTTCCTCCATTTGCAACCATCACTTGACATTCTGGTGCTGGGTATAGGAAACAATTTAATTCCTTGGCTACCTTACAATGAATAAAATTATGGGTGCTACATGAATCAATCAACACTATTACCTTTTTCTTCTTGATTTGTCCTTTTATCTTGAGAGTTTGAGGAGTGGTAATTCCTGCCAGTGCATTACACGATATGGTCGGATTCATTTCTTCCTCTTCTGGGGCTGGTTCCTGGTGTATATCCTCTTCTTGTTCATTTTCTTATTCCTCTTCACAATCTATGTAAAATAATTTCTTCTCAGCACACTTATGACCTTTAGTTTATTTGCTATCACAACTGTAGCAAAGCCCTTTTTCTCTTTTTTCTTCCAATTGTTGTGGTGTCAACCTTATAGGTTTGTGGAAATCTAGGCGTAGAAACACTTCCTTCTTTATAGAATTGAGTGGTAGGCTTCCTTGTCGCCATAATTTTACATTCAACTTTTCTTGCCAACCTGAATGCCTTCTCCAATGAAGTAGGTTCCAAAACGTGAACTTCATGTTAGATGTTATCCTTTAAAGTGCCTATGAAGAGATCAATCCTGTGTTCCTCTGGAATATCAGTTACCCTTATATTCAATTTTTGGAAGTCCTCAATGTGCTGCCCCACTAAACCCTTTTGTTTGAGATTTATCAATTGGCTAAATAAGGTGTTGCTCTGTGTATCCTCATAATGTGCTATCATTTCCTCCGTAAAAATTGACCAAGTGACAATTTTTTTATGGGAGCAAAGCCATCAATACCATACAAATGTATTTTGTTCTAAATGTAAAGTTGCAATGCGTACCTTTTGTGTGTTTTGCACGTTATGGAGATCAAAATATTGCTCCATCTGTAGTATCCATGTTACAGGATCCTTTCCATCAAACTTCCTCATATCCATTTTTGGAATATGGTGGTTCTTCCCGCCAACATTAGAGTTTATGAAATCACGATTAACATTTATTTTGTTCTCATTATGAGGTTCTTCTACTATCTTTTCACCATTAGGAAACATTTCTTGTATCAACTTTGTCAAACCTTCGATGTCTGCTTTTAGATCATTCTTCATGTTGTCCATGTTGTCTTTCATGTCATCCATCTTAGCTTCCATGCCAGCTTCCATGCCATCCATCTTAGCTTCCACGCCTTTCTTCAAACCATCCATCTTCGCTTCCATGCCTTTCTTCAAAACTTCCATTTCATTTTTTGTTGTTCTTTGCGAGAGCGAAATTTGGTGCACTCTTGCTCTTGTAATTTTGATAGATCATGTTGCAATTCTTCATCTTCATAAGTCATCGTATAGCCTTCTGAAGGCTTAATGGGTGTTGAATTATTTTTACGGGGCATATTTTAGAACCCAATACTTATATCTATTCAAAAATATGCCCTTGGAATCAATTCAAATTGATTCGTCAAACAAGACTTATGCAATTCGGAAAAAAAACACACATTTTTCTTGCTTTTGAGGAGCTCGATATTGAAATTGGATTATCCCTATGATTGCAGCACTTCAATATTTGAATTTTAACACAAACTTAGCCCTCTGAATTCTCTTTAGAATTCCATAGGTCTGACTTGATTTGGATTCTCCAAGACAAAGTTGTGTCCAATCTCCCACAATGACCTAATTATGGACTGGTTCAGTAGAGCGAACTTGTATGAATTGCCACGTGTCATTTTTCTTCCTTCAGCTCTGAACTTGATAGCCAAGAAACTACAATCTATGTACTTGCGACCAATTTTTACGGCAGTCCAATCCGATGCTCAGAGAGAGAGTTATGAATATTTTCCCACGATCACCTCTTTGAGATGAAATTAGGGAGCCTGACAAAACACTACCTTCCACAGATCATATCTCCAAAAATGTTGTGAACCAAGATCTGAAATTTTTTGACGAGTTTCCGCAGGATTTTAGCTTTGCACCCTAAAAATTTCAAATTCTGAAACTTCGTAGAAAAAAATTTATAGAGAAAATTCCACGATGACCTATTTAGAGCAGCGAAACCCTATAATCCAAAGCTATAATACCAAATGTTGTGTAACCAACTCCAAAAATAGAAGAAAAGAGATATCAACACCTTAGAAATAAGCCACTTCAAGGGGGAAACCTCCAATACATTACATAAATGAAAAATTCTTGGATGATACAATAATAATTTAAGGGCACAATAATAACAAAATGGGGGTTACAAGAGTACAATAATAACAATAATGGGGTTACACTAACAATAATAAGGAACTATACTAGTAATATAGGGACCTAACAATCTTGGTAAGTTTTCTATAATTTTCATTAGCCTCTGTTTATCTAACGAAGGTTGGTTTGACTACAAAGAGATGTTTTATTTCGTGCTGCAAATAAAACAAAACTTCAATTCTTTTGTGCAACACTTTGTCTGTAGGTACTCCTTGCCAGTCTGCCTTGTTTACCTATTCTTTGGCAAGATCTCTGATCTTCTTTTTGTAATCCTCTTGCTTCATTAATTTGTCATTAAAACAAGAATGTTTGGCAAGCCTTTTTGCCTTAATATCTCAAACTTTACCATAAATCTAGTTATGGCCAAATCCATGTTTTGGCACTTCTCTTCAAGCTGCTTCATAAATTTTTTCTTTGTAATTACATTTCTCACTTCAAGAATTGTTTCAATTCTATTAGTTATGCCTATCTCATCCAATTCTTGTTTGTTTTTGGTGTTGAGAAACTTGATTATTTCTTGGGCCTCTTTAGGTTTGGCACCAAGCTCTTCTTTTGTCTTCACAATTTCTTCTTTTGCTACTTTAAGCAAGTCCTTTTGTCCATAAATTACCTGAATGGAAGGTCAAGTATCATTGATTGACTCAATGATCTTGGACCACAACTGATTTTTTATAAAAGCCATTGATTCTTTCAAAGTTAACTCTACTTCAAATTTCTTCAATTGTTCACTTTCCCTTTTGTCTTTCTGCTCCTCTGTTTTAGCATTAATTTGAGCTAATTTCTTGGCATATTCCAAGTTCTTGATTTTTTCTTTCAACCTATTGATCTCATTACTATGTCTATACATCTCTTCCATAGCTTTAATGAGCTTGCTGGCTTCATCTGTTTGTTGCACTATCGATGTAGATGGTTATGTAGCTAAAGTAGTGGAAGATGTCATTGGCACAGTTGTAGCCAATGGGGCTTTTGGTACCAATTATTCTGCTAATGTTAAAGGAACTGTTGTAGTTACCATGGGGATGATTGTAGGAGGGACACTCTGAGTTTTGGCAGTTTCTTTCTCTTGGAGAAGCTTGTCCATTTCTATCTCCATGTCCTTAATTTGTGTTGTCATTTGTAGTATGAGACTCATCATCTCATCTTTTTGTTTTTTCCTCTTGCAGAATCTCTTTAGTTTGTGGATCTTCTATTGGAGGAAGCTTCAGTTGTTTTCTAAGTGATGCTATGTCAGCATTTCTCTTCTTTATCATCTCTTCTGCAGCTTTTACATTTTCAGGTTCATACGCTACTTCAATTACCAATTCTTTTAAAGACTTGATTCTAGTGTCTTTAGCATGAGAAGATGCTTTTTCAGTCCTAATCTAATCTCTCAAATTGGTTATGTTATTCTGAAGCTTCTGGGCACTCATTTCCTTTGTAGTCATAGTAGAATAAATAATTTCATAGCTTTGCTTATGAAACTCAATTTGATCTAAAGGACACATGCTTTCCACTAGTACTTCAAAGTCAACTTTCTTATAATCTGCTGTTGTTTGAGGTGTTTTGGCAGTAGGTTGAAGTATTGACATTATCAATTTCTTATTTGTATAGTCAAAAGCTGAGAGAAACCTGTTTTGATTGCATCGAGTTTGCTTCAAATACTATGAATAAATTTCATTCTTTATCTCTTCATTCTTGGCCTTGATCTGTTTGTATTTTTTTTGATATCAAGGTCTGTATTCTCTACTTGTTGTGAGGAGGATGCCTCCATGCTTTGCTGTTTTTCAATCATTTGAGTGTCTGAAGTATCATTTTCTTGTTCATTCACAATAACTGTAGCAACATCTGTGTTTTTCTCTGTGTTTTCTTCATCTAGCACCTCAATTGTTTCTTTTTCCTTATCCACTGGATTGAGCTTGGGTTTCTTGTTATATCTGAGCTTGAATCTGGTCTCTGTTGTTGTTTCAATTGTATAAGTGCCTTCTTCTCTGACTCTTTTGGTATTTTTGTCCTCTTGATTTACAGTTTTCAAGGTGTGACTAGTATCACCTTGTTTAACTGTTTCCATCAAGGTATTGTCCAGCCACTCTATTTGATTAGAAAATTGTTTAATCTCAGGCCTTTTATCATGGATATAAGGGGTTAATTTTCATTTTACCCTCATCTTACTAGGTATTCCATGAGGATCATAATTCCATACGAAACTTTCTTCAAATTTATATTCCAACAACTGTTTTGCTACCTCTGTATCTGCATCCCTGTGATTGCAAATGAAAGGTCCTACCTGGTTCTTCAACTTGAATTGAGTCTTCTTTTTGGCAGCCAAGAAGTTTATAGAGTCTGAATTGAGATTTTGTCTTATGTACTCTAAGGCAAAAAATCTCATTGGCAAGTATTTTGGCAATTTATATAGCAGAAGGTTTGACCTATTGACTCTAATATTTGTATGATTTTGGTAAAGGTAACAATCTCCAGTTCTGCTTTTTTCTGACAGCTGTAACACTTTCTTTATTTCATTACTTATCCTTGGTTGTACACTGTTTGTAAGAATTTTTATCACTGGATGAACAAAACAATCTATGAAATCCACAAAATTGAATTTTGTTGATTCTTTTCTGATTAGTGAGGTCTAGAAGATGACTGACAATGGATTACCTTCCACATCCAATTTCTAAAGGTTTATTGGGAATTTTTCTACTTGGAAGAAAAGGAACATGTGAAAGAAGAAGGATGTATATCTGAAAACTCCTTTAGTGGAAAATTTCACAAGTTGATCATAGATACTATCAGCTATGTATTAAGCATAATTGTAAATGACAGAAGGAGGTTGACCAGGCACAAAGGTAGATAGAAAACCAAGAATTGACTCATCAGTGTGCTCATCAGTAAAATAACCTAGGATGAAGGATAACATTGAAATGACATGCCTTAATCATTCAGGAAACTTGGAAGATGAGTATGGAGGGTTTATCTTTGGGATTTCAACATATACAGGCATGAATGTTTGGAAGATCTGAAATCTCTTAGGAAAGTCTAACTAAATGTAAAGCTTTGTAAGAGCTTCTATGGATAATGAGACTGCATTGGGATCTGGTTTCAGCTGAAGCATTAGGTTTATAGACTCTGTAGTAATAGTGAAAAATGCTTCTTTATTAGCATCAACCATAGCTCTTTGGTCATGGGAATAGTAGGTTTGACACAGCCTAATGACTTCTAGACACTGATGAGTATGTGGAACTACATACTTGGGTAAATTTGACTCCCAAATTTGTACTTCATCTCCCTGATCTAAGGATTTTTCTAGACTCCAGCAGTGGAGGTCTAAAAGATTGAATTCTATCACTGGATCAGTTATTTTGTAATCAACATCAGCTAGGGGTGTATGCTCAATATCTACAATAGGAGGCTGTAGTGGATTTACAACAAAAGTATTTTTAGAAGCCATTTATGGGTTCATTTTTGACAATGTTGACCTTTTGAATGTTAAAACTCTGTTTTTAGGCTTTTTATACTCTTATGTAAGTTTAAAATATTTACAGAAGGTATTTTTGGTTTAACAGAGGTCTATTAAATAGAAAAAGGTAAAATCATGCTTTCTTTTGGTTTTAACCTTCAATTTTGTTCTAAAATTGGTCTTCAAATTCTTTTACAGACTCAGAAAATGTATAACAAGGGGTTTTTCTGCTCTTTTTGGATAAACTGGACTAAAAACAGTTTAATTCATGCATAAAAGAGGTTCTGAGTATTTTCAAAGGATTTCGAATTATTCAGAGGTTCTCTAAGGTCTATAAAAAAGGCTTAAAACTTCTTCAATTTTTATTTAAACAAGTTACAGTATTTGAAACTAGGGTTTCATCAAGGTTTCGCATCAAATACATTCTTTGAGGGTAAATATAGGTCTTTCTGTTGACAAACAATCTTCACAAGGTTCAAATTGACAGAAATAGTTGTTTTTGATGACAAGAAGGTTACTTTTTTCGAAGAATACTTGTTTTTTGCAGGTATTTGGTCTCGAAATAGGGTTTCTGAGGCGTCAGAGAGCTTTTGGAAGCCGTTGAAGTCATTCGAAGTAGAATGGAGGCTTCAGGCGGCTTTATATAAATTTAATAGTTTTTAAGGTTCTTTGGGCATGAAAATGGGGTACAATGCTTGTTTCTTCAGTCGGAAGGGTTTAACATGCAGAAAACTCAGAAAAAACTTAAACTGAGTGTACATGCAGTTTTATAGATTTTTTACGTTTAAACAGGTTTTGTAATTAATTTTGGTCAAGTCAGAATGGAGGTGGTTTAGTGTCGGGAGGAGAAAACCATCAGCGATTATTATATGAGCTCGAAATGGTAAGTGGTTTATTTGGATCGGATGCGATCGAATGATTTAGCACCTCATGGAGGAGAGAGAGTGTGGCAATACTGCCCATTTCACAAATCTCAAATCGATTAATGATGGTGCTATTGAAATTTCGATATTGCATATGGATCATCGGATTGGGTTAAGGCAATGCAAACGGTGGAGATTGAGCGGTGGATTAGCTCGGAATATGGGGCGTGGGGCCCAAGAGTTTATATGTGGCGGGGTTAATAAAATATGTTTAAACATTGTTTAAACATAATTTTAATGTTTTAATGTGACGGGCAGGATATGCTAATTTACACAACAAATGGGTGATATTTATGTGTATTGCGAAGGGCAGTTTATATTATATATAATATGTTTTAACCTGAGGGGGAAGCGGGATAATATTTGGCACATGGGTATTAAAACCATAGGTTAAACATTAATATAGTGGGTTTGGGGTATTTAAATAAATGAGTTAATATAACTACGGGGAGGGGTATTATAATGGAATTAATCAAATATGTTAAAGTTAATATGAAATGAAATGTGATCTGAAATGCATATAAACACTAAGTAAAGTGTATTTAAGTGTTGTTGGCACATTTTTCATAATGGTGACCCCTTTTTACACTTACACTTAGGATAGATATCATTTTATGGGTTTTTGAAGGTTTTTTTGCATGAAATGAGATTAGTTAAAGGGGATTTTTACTTTCCCTAAGCAAAAAGTTGTTTTAACTTAGGAAAAGGGATTATATCTTGGGAAAAGGGTGATTATGTTTGAGGAAATGGGTTTTTATGAAAGGAATCCAATACTTATTAACAATCAGTGATTAAGCCTTGGGTCCGGTCCCAAAAAAAGTTAGAGAAATGCTCTGAACCCTTTTAACAGAAGGTTTTGAGTATTGAATACTTTGAGGGGAGGGAAATTAGTAATTTTTCTATATGATGTTTGTACATGCTTTGTGCAACTACTTTCTACCTACCCATCATTATTCTAACATTTTTTCATTATTTGCATGGATGCATTTAAGCTTGCAACCCTAAATCCACTTTTTCTTTTAAAGCAGGAAAATATCTAATTCTAACCTTATTTCATCCGATGGCTCAGATTAAACTGTTGAGCTTCTCATTTATTCTCTAACTATCTATTGATTTGTCAAGTTTAAATTTTTTGACATATCTTTATTCTCTATCTATAAACATGAAATTCAAAACATGAAAAACTTAAGATTAAACTATTTAACTCATCATGGATTATGGCCTTTTGAACAAGTTGCACATAATCATTATTTTTGCAGTAAAAGTAAAAGTAGTGGCATTTTGACTTGCATCACTTTAATGTGTTATTCTTGTCTCTTTTTACTTTTTGGGGTTCAATTTTTATTCTTTTTTATCTTTTATTTTCAAGCCCTTTGATCTCTCTTTTAGGACTTTTACGCTCTTTTCATTTTTTATTATTTTCAAATATGGGAAAACAACTTGCAGAAAGCAAGGTATGTACATATTTACAAGACTAATCATAGTCAATTAAAAAATTATGAACCCTATTATTATATGACGCTAACACTTTCCACTACTACGCTTAAATAACAAGCACTGCATGCAGATGCAATGGTAGTCCCTGTTGGAGCGATCATTTGGAAGCTTGGTTTGCTAGCCTTGCAGGTGTAGTAAAACTTTTTTAAATTGAAATGTCAAAAAAAATGAAGACCTTGTTAACACAAAAATAAATATATCTTAAACAGTTGGTTAAAGAAATAATTTCTTCATCATTTGAAAAAGGAAATATTTCAAAAGAGAAAAAGTGAAGAGTTAAAATGTTTCACTCGAAATTTTAGAAAATGGTGTTTATATCTTTAGTGTTGGAAGTGGATTTATCCTTAGTTATGTTTTTTAATTATAAATAGAAATTACAAAATTTTACTTATAAATCAATTTTCATTAAAATTCGTCATTTATGATGCTTCTAAATTTGCTTTCCAATAAGAAAATATTTTGCAGTTGGCATTTGAGTGTCTTTTTAAACATTTTTAACAAAACCCATAAAATATTAAAAATTCAAAAACAAAGTCGATTCTACTCATTTTTCTTTCTACTATGAGACACTTTATGGTCAACGAAATTAAAATATTTGAAAAATTAATTTTCAAATCTTATGCTCATCATGTGTAAAGTTAATTTTACAGATTATCTATATATAAAGAGTGAGTTCTTGTTTTATTAAACCATCGTGACCATTATATATGCAGGGCATATTTTCCAATATTTAATCACCTCTGGGCTATTGGAATCCAACCATTATATTACTATTACACTAAACAAAAAGACAATTACTCAGCCTCTATGTCTTATATTTAAAAAGTAACTAAATTTGTTCTAGTCACGTGTGCAAAAGAGAGAAGCAATTGAAGCGATATCACCACATTTCGGCTTTAAAAATGCGATGGAAGTGCCATCCATTCAATCAATGCCCAGAACAGATGTCGACATTATTAGGGCCACGTTAATGAGACTTTCCCGAATATGCGGATAGAATGTTCATCCAAATAGAAGACGACAAAACACCTGCATAGAATGCTAGGGAGACATTGTTACAGGGAATCTCCAAATTTAAAATGAAAAGTGAGTTCATGTTCCTCTCTATTTACTCCTGATGATAAAATTATTTTCATATAATATTTTACTGTGCATCCTCCAATTTATTATGGTGTTTATATTAGGCTTATCTACTTTTTCGGTTTCCACTCTTTACACAATGTGCCTGTATCCTTTCTTCATGGTTGAATTGGCTGTGATATAATGCTGCTTAATTGTATAATTGTGCTAGGGAATCTCCAAACTTTAAACGAAAGTGAATTAATGTTTCAGTCTGTTTGAGTTTCAGATAATATTTTATTGTTCCTCGTCCAATACTTTCATTCTAACCTATTGAAATGGTAATTATGTAGGGTTTGGGTATCTCTATATTTATTTAGTGTAGGTTTCGGGAATATCAATTTGATCTTGAGACTGTTTAAGATATTCCAAAAATCTTTCGTTAAGTTGTATGTCAAATTTATAATTATATAATATGAAATTTAAATTTATAACTATATAATATGAAATTGATTTTAATTATATTATAATTAACGAAGATTTGAACCAATAAAGTGGCTAGAAAGCAAACTAATTTCTTCTTATAGCATTGGAACTCATTAATTAAAGAGAGAACAGGAAGAAAAATTTCGATCACCTTCCCTTTCTAAATCGAGCAAGGAAAACTTTCGATCACCCTCTCTTTCGGTGGTATTTTGGATCAATGGCTAGTGGTATTTTGTATCAACGGCCTGGGCTATAGCAGGTTTAAGTAAGAGGGTGTGGGAATGAAGCAGCTGGAATTAAGGAAATGTGGTCTGAGTTTGTAGGCTTCAATGGAAGCTACCATCGTGATGTTGGTGTGAGGATGCTAATAGTGTCTCTAGTAGTGGCAGTCCTATTTTTGAAGAGTAGGCCTCTGAAGAAACATCTATGTCCAGTGTCGAGGGGGTGGCCTCTGGTTGGAAACCTTTTTTAGGTTGTATTCTCTGGGAAACCCTTCAAATATGTGGTTCTATACATGAGAGATAAGTTCAGCCCCATTTTCACTCTCAAAATGGGGCAGAAGAACCTGATAATCATCTTATAATCATCAACTGACTAGAGGTATTACATGAGGCCCTTATTGAAAATAGGGAACTCTTCTCCAATAGGTCACCCGATACTCCAAAAAAAATGTTCTTCAATGAGAACAAATGCTTTATAAATTTAGCTAAGTATGGCTCATGTGGTGCACCTATAGAAATTATATAACATATGCATTATATATCCAGATTCTCCTGATCTAACAATATTTATCTTCTTGCTAAATACATAATCCTTCCACTATTAATCTTTTGCGGAAATTATAAACTCAATTGCAAACACATGAAGCAATAAAAACAATCGCACATAACACAGTTGTTTAACGAGAAAGCCTGGAGCTGAAAACCCCAACTATCATATATTATGTATCATGGATATCATGTAACAATCTCATACAAAGCTTAGTACATCAAGCTCTCAGTACAATCAATCGTCACACACTAATCAGAGAAACTCTGCAAATCCATGCACTGATTTCTTGCCACCTGATAGCCTGCCTCCACTGCGCAATCCCTGCTAAAGAATAGCTCTGAATGAATTCGAATTACCCTTTCCTTTACTATGCAATCCTCATTGGAAACTCCAATGTGTGTGTGATGCAATCAATGCATCACTATAGTCACAACAGATAGTCCATCTCACCCTTTCACCTATCTTTCCACTGGGTCTCCACTGGAACTAACATGCACTGTAGTTAACTGTTGTATTGGTTCAGTTGATTAATGAGTTATTATTTGTGAATTAATTAACTAATTAATTCACTCCACTCTCACTAGTGTATCACTCAATTAGACTAGATACAACTAGCTCAACTGATTTTAACTCCAATAACTGAGTTAAATTGAATAACAACTCCAAGAACTACTCTTCCAACTCTGTCATAAATTTTCCACTTCAGTTCTAACTGAGTCCTCCATGCATGAACTACCAGTAAACCCTAGGAATTACATAATTACTTCAGCACATTGATTTGCCAAATCTGTATGCCGAAATTAAGTGCTCCAAGAGAATAAGTTGATATTTAGAGTCTGATTATTATTAAGGGCTAATAATAATCGACACTTCTATTTTTAGATCGGCGATCTATAAATAGACTTCGCCCAATATTATAAAAATAGAATTTCATCTATTTTTCCAACTTGACCAACCATCCACAAATAGCATCCTACAACTTCTGCAATATGATCACCATGTCTAAAAATAGACATAGTATAAAAATAGACTTACACCTAAAAATAGCCTGTGGACCCACTTAGTGAAGGTGACTGATTTTCACTAAGCTCCATCATCTTTTTGAATCTCAACACTCCCTCTCAACAAGATAGGGATTATCCTTCACCCTGATCCTGCCTCTATGGTATTCGAATTTTCTCTTGGTGAGCGCCTTCGTCAGAATATCTGCATCCTGATCTTCCGTAGGAATGTAACGAAGCAACATGATCTTCCGCTGCACACACTCTTGGATATGATGATACTGAATATTAATATGTTTAGATCTATCATGAAACATAGGATTAATCGAGAGTTTAATGCAACTCTTATTATCACAATGTATCACTGTAGGATCTAAATGTGAACCGAACAAACTGACCAGGATCTTCCTCATCCAGATAGCCTCACATGAAACTTGACTTGCTGCCATGTATTTTGCTTCCGCTGAACTGAGTGCCATGGATCTTTGTTTCCTGCTGTACCAAGAAATTGTTGTAGATCTGATACTGAAAATCCCTCCTGATGTGCTCTTTCTATCCGTTGGGCTGCCTGCCCAATCTGCATCCGTGAAGCCATGCAAATTCACCTCATTCGTATGTTTGTACCATAAGCCATACTCAGATGTGCCCTCGAGATACCTCGGGACATGCTTGCGTGCCTTCCAAAAGAGCGTGGTAGGCTTAACCATTGCTTGTGAAAGATGGTTCACCGCATAGCATATGTTTGGTCTTGTATTAACTAAATACATGAGCGAACCCACCAACTGTTGATAAACAGTGGTATCCACTACCTCTGCCGATGTAGCATCCTCTTTCCTCCAATTTCCTAGAAGAGGAGTGTCGATAGGCTTGCAACCTTGCATGTGAAACTTCTCCAGTATCTCTCGAGCATATTTTCCTTGAGACAAACAATTCACCTTCCCGCTGCCATATTTCCAATCCAAGGAAATAATGAAGGAGGCCCAAATCCTTCATATCAAACTCCTTTGCAAGATCTGCCTTGCATTAGTGTATCAACTGCTCATCACCGATTAGTATTAAATCATCAACATAAAGAACAATGATTAAAAGCTTACCCTCCACCACAATTTGATACAAGTTTGCATCTGCCTCACTCTTGGTGAAGCCAAGTCCAGTGAAATAGTTGTCGATCCGTGTGTACCAAGCATGTGGTGCTTGCTTTAGCCCATACAACGCTCTTTTGAGCCTACACACATGCGACTCGCTGCTGAAGATCTCAAATCCTTCAGGCTGCTCAATGTACACCTCTTCCTCGATGATCCCATTAAGAAACACAGTCTTCACATCCATTTGATGAATGTGCCAACCCATCTGTGCTGAGAGAGCAAGGATGGTCCTTATGGAAGAATACCGTGTGACAGGTGCAAAGGTTTCTTCATAACCAATCCCCTCGATCTATGAGAATCTCCAGGAAAAAAATATTGCCTTATACTTCTCAACACTCCCATCAGCAGCTTTCTTTACCTTTTAGATCCATCTTGATCCTACAACTGATTTACCCACTGGCCTTGGAACAATCTCCCAAGCTCTGTTTCTGACAATGGAGTCATACTCCTCCACCATGTCATCTACCAATGTGGGCTCTTGCACTGCTTCTTCAAAAGAAGATGGCTTTGTCATGATACACTTGCTCATAAGAGCCATGTATCCATCAAAATGGTCAGGTGACTGTCTCTGTCTGCGCTGTGATGTAGGGACTCCTACATTCTATGCCACATCAAGCTTCAGTCTCTCAGCTTATGTGATACGCTTTCTGCCTTGTCTGATGTTTGGATCTACATGAGTGGACTCATCCACTCCATGAATCTCCTCCTGTGGCTGATCCACATCTAGAGGCTCATCTTTGGGAATAAGAAGTTCCTCCTCTACATGCAAGTGTAGCTCCCTCTCAAGCAACAACTTCATGGATTTCACCTCATTGAATTTTATATCCCATTGCACCACAGTCATTTGACTGTCTAGAAAACACACACGATAATTATGGGGTGTTTCTGTGTACCCCATAAATATTCCAACTTCTGCAGTCGACTCCAGCTTCTTCCTGGCGTCCTTTGTCACATGAATGTAAATAGATGAGCCAAACATTCAAATGAGAAATATCAGGCTTCTTACCAGTAAAAGCTTCTTCAGGTGTAATCATGCCAAGTACTATATGAGGACAACGGTTTTGCACATAAACTGCAGTGTTGCATGCTTCCGCCCACAAGTGCATCGGTAGGCCCTGGTCATGCAACATAGCTCGTGCAGCACCCACGATCGTTCTATTCTTCCTCTCCCCTATTCTGATGTGGGTTATGAGGCGCTATGAGTTCTCTTCGAATTCCTTCTTTTCTACAAAAGTCTTTGAATTTTTTCAAGATATATTCACCACCATTATCGCTCCGTAGAGCCTTCACTTGCTTCCCTAACTCCTTCTCCACCAATGCTTTAAACTCATAGAAATTTGAGAATGTTTCACTCTTCTTCTACATGAAGAACATCCAGCATCTATGAGAATAGTCATCAACAAATATAACATAATACCTGTGTTTTGCTGTTGAAGCAACCAATAAAGGTCCACACACGTTTGTGTGAATTCTCCCCAGGATCATCGAAGCACAGTTCTCCTTCTCATGAAAGGTGGTCTTCAAAAACTTACCCATAGTACATCCCTTGCATTGATGTGACTGCGCAAGAGTACCCTTGGGAAGTCCAATAGAAATCTGTTGCAAAATCTTCAAAGCGCCATGGTGAAGATGGCCCAATCTCCTGTGCCATAATTCGCCTCATCTCGGCTCACCACTTCTTCTGATTTTCCCATCATTGCAGCGCAGCCATCTACCTCCATCTTATAGAGATTCTTAACTTGAAACCCTATCTTCTTGGTTTGACCCATTGTTCTATGTCGAAGGAAAGCTTTTCCCTCACTGAAAACAACGTCATAACCTTTGTCTTCCAACATTGCAATCGAGACCAAATTCTTCCTCAGACCTGGAACATGCATAACTTCTTTCAAAAAAAATGGATTACTTGCCTCCCTCTCAAAGGTAATGGTCCCAATTCCAGTCGCACTATATCGACCATCGTCACCCATCTCTATATGCATTTGGAGGTCTTTCTCCTCTTGATCACTAAACAACTCCTTGTCTCCCGTCATATGGAAAGATGCACCACTATCAAGATACCACACCGATCCCATTACGCTTGAAACTAAGCATGTGATCAAGGAGAAATCAAGTTCAAATTGTGAGGCTAAGGCCTCTCCAGCTGCAACTCCAGCAGCCTTCTTGTTCTTCTTCTTTTGTGGGCAGTTAGTGGCGAAATGCCCATGTTCGTGACAGTGAAAACACTTCACCTTGGACAAATCCTGCTTCTTGCCTTTAGCCTTGGATTTTGAAGGAAATTTCTTCCCCTTCCCTTTCCTTGCTTTGGCAGCCAAAGCGTAATTCTCTTCATCTTCATTCTTCGATGAAGAGCCATCCCTGGTACTTCGCCTTATCTCCTCCCGCACAAGATCTGACCAAAGTCGCTCCCATCCTAGCAATTTCTCCTGTCCATTGAAAAAGTCTTTGTAGCTATGCAAACTCTTCGGAAGCCCAAGGAGAGCCAATCTCACCAAGTCTTCATCATCAAAAGTAATCCCCACACTTCCCAATTCATCCTTACAGTGGAAAAACTTCGTGAGATATTTTGAAATATTTTCGCCCTTCTCCATTTTTATTTTTCTGAGCTCATCTTTAAGCGCCAACTTCCTCTGGTCGCTTCTGCTTTGGTACAAATATTTCAAAGCCTTCCACATTGCAAATGGAGTGGCTTTCCCATGAAGGCTGGACACAATATGGTCCTTCACACCTTCCAACATAATTCTTCTTGTCTTTGCTACCTTCTTTTGCCATGCGTCAAGTCCTAGGGCATCACTAGAATCTGTCTTAGGAACATCGCTATCAATGAACTCCTTCAGCCCATTGATTTTCCAAATATGTATACTGAAATTAAGTGCTCCAAGAGAATAATTTGATATTTAGAGTCTAATTATTATTAATGGCTAATAATAATCGACACTTCTATTTTTAGATCGACGATCTATAAATAGACTTCGCCCAATCTTCTAAAAATATAATTTCATCTATTTTTCCAACTTGACCAACCATCCACAAATAGCATCCTGCAACTTCTGAAATACGATCACCATGTCTAAAAATAGACTTACACCTAAAAATAGCCTGCGGGCCCACTTAGTGAAGGTGAATGATTTTCACTAAGCTCCATCATCTTTTTGAATCTCAACAGCACCCTGCTCCGAAATATAGCGTCTGAAATGCTCACCCTCTCACTAATCAAATAATTCATCTGGATTCACGATTAATCCATGGAGCGTCTCATTCATAGGTTAGATGTTGAGGAAAGAGAAAAAAAAAGGGACTGTGAGTGTATGGCCAATGTGATGTTCATAATTTATAGCATGTTGTTCTGTATGTACTTCGAGAAGCAACTAGAGGAATGCAATATTACCCATGTGGAAGAGGTTATGAAGGAGATTTTGCTAATTTTTTTGGATGAGTTTATGAAGGATATTTTTCTGATTTTGGAGCCCAAAATACACGATTCCTTTCCCATTCTCAGGGGATGATCCCCAAACAATGGAAGTGCATTAGGGAGTTGCAACGGATCTAGATAGACAACATATTTCATCTCATCAATGTTTGTTGCGTGGTTCTGAAACAAGGGCTTCATAGTCAGCTCGGGATCCCCTGATGGTGCCAATGCCTATATCGACTCGTTCATGAAGATGGAGTTGTGAGAATGGGCGAGGGACATCCACTAGTGAATTATTAGTGACCCTGTGCTCCAAGCTAGGGACAACTGGAACTAATAAACACAACAACTACTATGTTGGAATGGGAAATTCTTACCGAGTTAGCATGGTGATGCAACAAGATATTCAAGAAACCCTCCACCAAGAGATCTGAAATGTCGTAGAAGAGAGGAAAGTGGAGAACAAGGAACACCATGTTGAAGGAGACCCTGCGAGGACCAATGTGGATTTCTACAAGGCATGGATGTAAGTAAGTCAATACCATAAATTGCTATCAATGTCTATTTCATATCATCAGAGCTAGAAGCTTAAGTTGCTGTGGTAGAAAGCGCAGAAAGGGATTGCAGGTCAGACCTTAAATTCTAATCAATGTGTTGTAGGTAAGACCCTAAATTTCTACCAATGCCTATCTACGATATATGACATGTATGATCATGAATGAAGAGAATGTGGCAACAATTCAATCCTGTATTCACAGAGCATACTGTAAACAAGCTTGAGAGAAAATCTTAGATGAACTATTAACTGTATTTTTGCAATTGTTTTGGTTAAAGCATAGTAGAAGATAACTTACTATGCATGCTTCCCTTAAGAGTAAATTTCTTTGGCATATTCTCAAACTATTCAAGAGTTTCAAGAGTCTCGGTGATCTTCCTCAAGCTTCAATTTGTGGCTATGGTTCTCTGTTTCTTCATTCCTCACACGGTTGCATTAATATTCAACATTAATTCTCCATTCGAATTAGCTCTGTGTACTGGCAGCGTTTGGAAAGGCAATTAATCTAATCAGACAGTGACTCAGTCAAAACTTGAGTAACTTTTGTTCATACGCAGAGATGCTTCTGTTTATACACATAGAGGTTATTCGTTTGCAATTTGGCCACAAAAATGTAGTATTGTGTCCAACATGAGGGAGGTGAACGACATGCGGCTTGCCACGAAGTTGTGAACTGCATAGGATAAGCTGGTTGTGAACTCCATGGGATATGTTTTGCGGTGGGTGAAGAAGAAAAACATTAAATTTTTACCAAGTAATGTTAAGTACAAGTTAGCATTAAATTATAATTTAAGTGAAATTTTAAACGACTTGAAACCATTATCCTAAATTTTAATAAAATTATACACTTTTCTCTGCAATAAGAGGTCCAAGTTAAAACTTTGCAAAAAGAACTGTTTAATCAAATAATTCTGTTGAAACATTGGTTAAATGGTGAATGTACAGCTTCATTGAAGGAATTTAATACTCGATAAAGGCCCATTGATCACTATAGTCCCTTGTTGCCGAAGGCAGGGACTAATAATGGATCATGTTCCAAGTTTTTGATAATCAAAGAGCTATATGCCAGCTAACGTTTTCAATAATAAAAATATGTTAGGATCTCCGTGAAATATGAGATTTATTTATATAATATCCATGCCCTAGCCAAGTCAACTAGCATATACATTATTTCAAATTCATTAGCTATTTTATACCCTGGTTATAGTATATGTAGTGACATAAATTATTTTGATTTTCTTTTTTCTTTCTATGATAACTTTTACAAAACTGCATTGGAAAGAAAAAAAGCTTGTGCATTCAAAAGATTCTACCATCTTAAGATTTTAAAAAAAAAACTAGAGACGTGCCCAGACATAGCCAATTTATCTCTGCAACATTCAAATGGTATTGACAATGAGCTTTGTAACAAAATCAAATATCAAGAAAGAAAGACTTTAAAAGCCATCTTACATATCTTATTCTTGTAAGATTTAAACATTTGCAACCTACTTGAGGAGGGGAAACTTTGAAGCCAACTTACATATCATATCCTTTGAAATCCTTAAACATTTGCAACCTTCTTAACGAGGAGATCTGACACCTTGTTTGTGTAGAAATCTGGCTGAATATTGTTAACAGGATTTTAAAGCATAGGCAGCGTAGTGACACCTGGCGTATATGAATCACAAAGGAACATAAAGGAACAATAGAAGAAAAGAATTCACACATAGATACACTAGGGTTGATCAGAGACCAAGGCAAAACCCCACAAGGGGAAAAACACTTTCAAATTCTTCTTCTTATTAGATTGTCATTGAATGTTTCAACAAAGAGAGAGAGTACAATGATCCATATCTTCAACCACAAAACTATCAAACTAAATCAACTAAACAACATCCAAGAGATGAACCCAACAATGTCAATAATCAAAACCATGATTCAGAAGCCTGTGGTTAATTTTCATGTACTGTCAAAATTTGTGGTCAACTGTCAATATCAAACCCTAGGTTCCAATCGCACGGAGAGAGAAATGTGTGTGTGGCTAGAACCCTACAATCGCACTCATAGGCTTGTGTGCATGTGATTGCAACTGAAAATATATTATAGCATCCTTGTGGCAAAGAACCAAAAACCCTAATCACACATGTGAGCTTCAGACCCTTCAATTTCAAACATGTACGAACCAATATCTGCGAACCACTTCAAACCTGTGCGAGCCAAAACAAATAAGAGAGAAGAAGAAGATGTTTTATGATCATATCCTAATGAGGGCCACTTGGCTTGTATTTATAGCCATCCAAGGGTGTCCAGATTCTTCTTTTGGGTCGACCTGTGCTTTTGTGCACATGTGGGTTTTCATATTAAAAGTATATGTTTCCTTAATCAAATTAAATTCTTCCAAGGACTAGTAGGGGTCTTCCTTGATGAGGAATATTGTCCAAAGTGCTGAAAAGTGTAACTAGGTTTGGTCTTCATAATGACGTGTAATCATGATTTTATGTAATTGATGTAAAGAAGAAAAATAAAATTATTTTAATTTTTGAGTTGTGGGTTTCATGCTCAAGGAATTTTATTTTTATACTTGAAGCCCCCATTGAGAGCTATTAGGTTTGGTCATCAAGTCATAAGTCTATTAAGTCAATGTCATGTATTTAAGACCCATTTGGGCATGTTACACATTGTAAAAAGAGAAGTTGTTTGAGTCATTAACCCTCCAAGACCATGTCACAATCACCTCTTGAAGTCAACCTACAAAAAGGAATAAAGATGACTCTAGAAAGCCATGTCGAACTAGGCACAAGGACAAGTCGACCTATATCAAATGGACAACCCACCATATATAGAGCAACTCAACATCACTTGAAGCACAGTTTGGTCAAGCAATATGAACTATAGAAAAGTGTGAAGATCACAAGAGAAGAGCCTCACCACCAAGCAAAGGAAAGAGGAATATAACCAAGTCATTTTCTAATCAATTTTGGGAAATTACAATCCACACATGCGAGGAATTGATGTTATATGTTGCAGGAGGATCTGAGATATCACAGTCTCATTAGGAGGGCAGATTAAGGAAGAAACAAGTTGATTCTTAAGCCAAATTAACAAAGAAATGATCTCCATCTAGAGCGAAGGAATTTAAGAGACAAAATCTCTCACACGTGTTGCAACTAGGATTTCTGAGGAGGCTGAGAATTGCATACCTGATCCAAAAGGCCGAAATCTGAAGGGTAGCCGAAAATCAAGAGAAATCAAGCAGTTTGACTAGTGTTGACTTGGGAAAGAAGAAGAAGCAGTGAAGAAGGATCTTGGAGATGTTTTGGCCCTGGCTGACCGCCTACATTTTGTCTCTTGTCTCATTATTGTTTATGGTTTGGTAGTTGTTTGATGAAGAATAACACTATAATAATATAAGACAAAAGAAGAACCAAATCTAAAGAAGTAAAAAAATTTCACATGCAGTTATCATCAAAGAGAAATCACCTAATCCTAATGCCCTAGATTTTTCAACACAAAGGAGGAAATTTGTCCCTGAATTGCCAAAATAAACATGTTAGTTTTTGTAGCATCGGATGTGTTCTAGCCACGATATTTGGCAGAGAGGCTAGAATACATGTATTCTCCAATACCCATAAATATTTTTTGGAAATTCAACCTAGAGACGACTTAATTAAATTAATTAGTCAGTTTTTAATATTTCCTAAGTCTAAACTTAGGAAATATGATTAATTAAACATAATTAATTAAGTCATGGTGAGAATGTTCTAGAAAAGTGCATGGATCGATTTCTAGTTAATCCTATCATCGAATAAGATTTAATCGTGGCCGTTGAAGTCTCAGCGTAGGATTATAAGAAGAAGTCAATGGGGCTTGGAGAAGAGACACCAAATCAATTCAACATTTGATTTTCCTAAGAAATCGTCTCCAGAGAGTTGCACCATTTAGTTGCCAGAGGTGATTCAGTGAGGTCGCAACAATGAGAGGGGTGGAGATAATGAATTCGGAGGAAGCTTTTCCAAATCCGATGAGGAAATTGCAGAGAGGCAATGATTGCCACAGTGAGGCAACACAAATCCCTCTAGAGGATATTTTTGTTTTGCTGGGGAGAAGGCGAGATTCTGAGCTAGAAGCTAGGTAAGGGGTCCAACAGTAGAGAGTATCAATTTCCCAGACAGCAGCTAATGAGACAGTAAGAGGAGATGCAGTTCCAAGCTCGAGGGGCACAGTAACTACGTAGGCTGATGTAGGGACTGCATAGAGGTAGCAAGGGACAACTCAATTCGAGTTGAGGTGAGTGTCGAATCGCCTGTGGAGTGAGGAATTTTCCTCACTAGTTATTTTTGCCAGTGTTTCTCTGTTTGGATTGCCAATTTGGTCACCCATAGTTTGTACTCAGATTTTCACTACTACATAATATTAAAACCCTCAGTTGTTGCACCAGTTTTCCCAAGTTGGGTTTTTCCGGGGACTTTTGTCCAAAAATAACAGTGTTATTTTGTGTGTGTCCATATATTTGTCCAACATTTATTTTCTTCCGCAATTTATTTGTGAAGGTTGCAGTGTATTTATTTCGATATTTATCGTATGAAACAACATATAAATTGTTTTGTTAATTAAATAATTAGAAGAAATAATATTAGTTGTTGCAATAGGATTTAGGGTTTTTCGAATTTTCACATGGTATCAAACCATAAATGATCAGCTACAGACCTCAGTAGTGAAGGAAGGACTTTTGTTGTTCATTGAGGAGCAGCAGTTCGAAACCCCAGATGCAGCACAGTCACCTTGGCCAAGAGGTAAATTTCTTGATGAGAATCGATTTTTCCGAGGGACAAAAAAATAATCTCTCCAAATCAAGGGATTCCAGAGGCAGAGGGAGCAACCAATATTTTTCATAGAGAAGATCTCTAGCTAGACGCAATAGTTTTGCAGCAATTTGCTAGAGAAAAAATAGCGTCCGGTCGAAGAAGGGCACACACTGAGGGAAAGTTTTTCTCAGGGAACGTCTAGTCTCAAGAAGTTCGATTTCCCTTGCAGATCAACAGTCGTTGTGAGAAGAATTTCTCATTGCATAAGGGAGTGTGAATAGCCTAGCAATAGTTGAGCAGAAGGGAAGAGGAGGGTTTTTACATTTTTTGAGATGGCATCAACCGGGCTG
Organism: Pinus albicaulis; assembly: GCA_034641835.2. Lineage (NCBI taxonomy): Eukaryota > Viridiplantae > Streptophyta > Pinopsida > Pinales > Pinaceae > Pinus > Pinus albicaulis. Next base: position 185,865,628 of record CM076583.1, on the reverse strand, counting down.
CGTGATGAGGATAGGTTGGACAGATCATCCAACTATGTGATTTGAAAGGTAGGTATTTCCTTTGTTTTAGATGAGTATGATCTCAAAGCGTATATCGATAACGTGGTGGTTGTTCCCATGGATCTAGATCAGTTGAAGGAGTACAAGAAGGAGATGGTGAGAGAGAAGAGATTGATCCTCGATGGGGTTCGGGATCATGTGGTTTATCACATAACGGGCCTAGGAATGGCTAAGGAGATGTGGGACTCCCTTTCCACGTTGTACGAGGGATCCTTCAAGCAGAGGAAGATGTACTTAGAAGAAAAACTTAGATGTACCTGGATGCAAAACGAGGAGCGCATAGACCCCTTCCTTACCAAAATTTAGTTAATCCGAGATGAGATGTCAGTTGCAGGGGTAGTGCCTCAACCTACAGAGTTGGTACGAGTAGCCCTCAACAAAGTTTCCGAGGAGTGGCAAGTGTTTGTCTTGTTGTAGCCTAATTGATCCTTCGAGCAGAGGAAGATGTACTTAGAAGAAAAACTTAGATGTACCCAGATGCAAAACGAGGAGCACATAGACCCCTTCCTTACCAAAATTCAGTTGATCCGAGATGAGATGTCAACTACAAGGGTAGTGCCTCAACCTACAGAGTTGGTACGAGTAGCCCTCAACAACGTTTCCGAGGAGTGGCAAGTGTTTGTCTTGTTGTAGCCTAATTTGACTCAGCTAAAAGTCAAGAGAGGTTCTGCGCAATTCAAGGTTATTGAGAAACAGTTGTTAAAATTTCAAGAAGACCTGTAATATGCTCGAAATGATAACCACAAGATCAACAAGGATTCATCGTCACATGTGCACTAGAACCAAAATCAAGGAAGCAACAACATTGGAGGTGTACTCTAAACTAGAGGAGAAGCAAAGAGAAAAACGTGTCGGAGGGGTCAATTCAGGCTTATTCGCGTGTATAACAGTGCAATAGTCAGGCTGATTGAAGTGTTCAGAAAATTGCACATAGGTCAGGGTCGAGTCGGGTGTATTCACAAGCTCATGAGAGACTAGCGGTGCATAATACCGAATAAGCTCAGGAGGGTTACACTGTGGAGAAACAAATTAATTTCCCAAAGGCAGAGAAATGGCTTATTTCCCTTAAAAACTTAAGAGTTTTGGAGGAGGCGCAAAGGGAAAAATAGACAATTATGATCAAAGCGCAGAACTAAAACATAGAGATGGACAGCGGAGGTCGTATTGCATATCGCATTTGGACATAAGAACTAAGTTTCCTACAACTATTGATGATGATTCGTGTTTCTTGTGTCATTTTGTGTCCCTTTTTCTTTGAATGAAGTGAAGTAATGTAGCAGCGGGTCTCTTAATTACATCTGTGAGTAAGAGTTAAATAACCTTAATTTGCGCTCCTTCACTCCCTCTCTTCTCCCTTCACAATTTCTCTCTAAAACTTAAAAGTAATAGATGCTATGTTTACAGCGTATTATTTTGAGTTTCCCCTTCTCTTCACAAACTCGTGATGAAACTTTAAAGTAATAGATTCTGTGTTTACAACATATTATTTCGAGTTTCCTCTCTCTCCATGAATTTCCTCTGAAACTTAAAAGTGGTAGATTCTGTGTTTTCGGCATATTACTTTGAGTTTCCCCTGTAGTTCTTCTTTTCATTCAGATATCAACAGTGAATGGAATTATGAAATCTTTTATTATTCCAGATCATTAAGGGTTTTAGAAAACTAGTCTCCGGAGGGATAGAACAAAGACCTCATGATAAAATCATTTCTGTGACACACTTTTAAAATGCCTTAAGCATTGATTCCTTTCACAACCGAGGGATCGTCTCTTAAGATACAACATTTTTTGGCGTCGTTGCCGGGAACGAGGGCACGAAGTTATTTTTCCCTAGGTATTGAAATCTATTTCTTTGTGGTGAAAAAGAATTAGATACAAATTTGGTTTTTTATTACTCACCTAGCGACTCCACTGATGAAGGTTTCATTAGATGAGGTATTCTGCGGGCAAGAAATGATAAAGCATTGAGGAAAATACAGATATCAGAGTTTAAGTCTTTTAAAGGAAGTTTTATTTTTCATTATCAGTTTGGTGGTATATTTTCCCTTACATATCAAGAGGATTGATTTTCTTAGAAGATTATAAGGCCCAAAATGTACATTCTTTATTGGAGAAACAAGATTTTTCTTCTGATTGTATTATTAATCTTGACACAACTTTATCTCCTAAATATGAAAGGAGAGATGATTGTTTCATTACAATTCCTGAAGGTAATATGTCATAGTCCGGACGTAAAGGTGAGGATTCATCATCTTTGGGTGATAATATTATACCTCATAAGGAATCCGCTTCATTCCAGCTTGGAACCAGAGTGATTTTCAAACCCTTGGTGCTGCCCACAATCCTCCATCAATATCCTTCAAAAGGATTCAAATTTTTGCCAAGTTTTTCTAGAGAGGAGGAAGATATTTCCGCTGAACAACATATCTTGGAATTTGAGTACTTTCTGGACAAATTTCAAATTATTTATGAAGACGTGGCTTTAAGGATGTTTTTTCATTCATTAAAGCAGGGTGCTCAGCAATGGTTCCAATGTTTGGAAGCAAGTTCAATTAGTTCATGGCACGGTTTTCAACATATATTTCTTAGATATTGGGGCAAGCATAAGTCATATGAAAAACACCTTTTGGAAGTATATTCTATCCAGAGGTAGAGCAATGAATCAATCGCTGAAACTAGTGGAGCTTCTCAAGTGGGTTTGCAGGAGGGGGAAGATTTTTTTCAAGAGTCGGCATTATACGAAGAACATCAGCATTATGAGGAGTCAAACAGTGAAGGAAGCTGCCCTATTCAAAGAAGTCAACGTCAACAAAACGTTCAAGATAAGGAGGTAGCAGAAAATTGGTCTCATCAGTGCTATGATCCAGTAGAAGACTATACGAAAACTTTCTTTTGTCAGCAACAAACATTTATGCAAAGGTATGTGCAAAGCTTGGTATCTGGAAAACTTTCATGGTATCTCCCTATTATGATCTTCAAATTTCAACAGCATGGAGGCATTAATTGGTGCCATTGGAAGGATGACTTCACCCGATTCAGTTCATAAAGGAATACATACATAGGAGTTGTGCATAAATAAGCTCAGAAGTTGAGCATTTTTAGTTGTAGTATTTCTAGTTTAGTATTTTTAGTTTAAGAATAAAGGAAGAAGTCCAAAGTGTAGCAGGTTTCGGGAGGATTTCATACTGGATCAACTCCCATTCGGGATTGACTCCATGCCCAATAAAGGTTATTGATCTACAAGTTCTCTTTGACTCCATGCCCAATAAAGGCTACTGATCTACAAGTGATCCTTGACTCCATGCCCAATAAAGGCTATTGATCTACAAGTGCTCTTTGACCCCATGCCCACTAAAGGCTACTACTGATCTACAAGTTCTCAGCACTTTGTTACCAAAGTGTTGTCCCCAATTGGAGCCAGATGTTGTAGCCTAATTTGACTCAGCTAAAAGTCAAGAGAGGTTCCAAGAAATTCAAGGTTATTAAGAAACAATTGTTAAAATTTCAAGAAGACCTGTAATATGCTCGAAAGGATAACCACAAGCTCAACGAAGATTCATCATCACATGTGCACTAGAACCAAAATCAAGGAAGCATCAGCATTGGAGGTGTAATCTAAACCAGAGGAGCAACAAAGAGAAAAGTGTGTCGAAGGGGTCAAGTCAGGCTTATTCACGTGCAAAACAGTTCAAAAGTCAGGTCGATTGAAGCGTTCAAAACATTGCACACAGGTCACAGTCAAATCAAGCGTATTTGCAAGCTCCGAAGAGACTAGCGCTGCAAAATAGTGAATAAGCTCAGGAGGGTTACAGCGTGGAGAAACAAATTAATTTCCCGAAGGCCAAAAAATGGCTTATTTCCCTTAAAAACTTAAGGGTTTCGGAGGAGGCACAAAGGGAAAAATAGACAGTCAGGATCAAAGCGCAGAATTGAAACAGAGAGATGGACGACGGAGATCATATCACATATCGCATTCGGTAAAGGATGCAAGTTTGAAATATGGTTAAACTTGCGATATTGCGATGCGATGCAATCGCATATCGCACATCGCAAGGTCAAGGGAAAAGGCACTAAAGGAATATGTTATGATCACCGAAGTGCGAAGTGCGGTAAAGTTTCATATCACCGATTGCGATTTGCGATTAGCCCCACCTCTGCTAACAACGCCACCTTCTGCCCGTCGCACTTCGCACATCGCAAAGTTTAACACTTACCTCCCATATTTCATAACAGAATCCCCGATTACAATTTGCGAGCAGATGCAATGTAGTTTCGAAAGTGAACTCTAAAGGTTTTCAAATCCAGAAGTAAAGCATTTCTTGTGTTAAATCGCATTGGAGGAGGAAAGGAGGATTATAACATAAAACTGGTGAAACGACGAAATGCAATAGAAGGCAGACGCGATGCGTTCTTTAGAGGTGAATAGAATATATTTCAAGTCCAAGTCTTGCGACGGTTTAGGGAAGAAATTTTGAACGCATGCATAAATACTCGAGTATGTGATCCGACGCAAGGCAAAGGAGAAGAAAAGACATAACGCAGCAAACACGAGCAGAAGAGGCAGAGCCGGGTAGCAAGTGACATGATGATAGCATTCAAAACGCAAAAGCATGGGCAGAGTCTAGTGGAGATGCGTTTATGCAGATTGTTGGGACATCATAGCCAAAATAGACAGAGACACATCAGTGACAAATCAGATCGAGCAAATAGATTGATACTTCTAATTTTATTTTGCTTTCTTGTTTAAAGATCAACATTGTAATGAAGTCTTTAATTGTGATGTAATAGGTAGTTTATAGATTTTTAGGAACTTTGAGTAGTTACAAGAAGTTCCAGCAGTTACAAACTGTTTTTGATGTATTTAAGCAAGAGAGAAAGAAAGAAAGAGGGGGCATGAGTTCTTGACCTCTTGGGGATTACATTTTGTACTTCTTTTTTTTATGGGTAAATGAAAGAAGCAGTAAGTTTCCTGCAACTGTTGATGGTGATTCGTGTTTCTTGTGCCATTTTGTGTCCCTTCTTTGAATGAAGTGAAGTAATGTAGCAGTCAGTCTCTTAATTACATCTGTGAGTAAGAGGTAAATAACCTTAATTTGTGCTCCTTCACTCCATCTCTTCTCCCTTCACAATTTCTCTCTGAAACTTAAAAGTAACAGGTTCTGTGTTTACAACATATTATTTTGAGTTTCCCCTCTCTTCACAAAATCCTGATGAAACTTTAAAGTAATAGATTTTGTGTTTACAACATACTATTTTGAGTTTCCTCTCTCTCTATGAATTTCCTCTGAAACTTAAAAGTGGTAGATTCTATGTTTTCAACATATTACTTTGAGTTGCTCCTGTTTTTCTTCTTTTCATTCAGATATCAGCAGTGATTGGCATTATGAAATCTTTTATTGTTCCAGATCATTAAGGGTTTTAGAAAACTAGTCTCCAGAGGGATAGAACAAAGACCTCATGATAAAATCATTTATGTGACACACTTTTAAAATGTCTTAAGCATTGATTCCTTTCACAACCGAGGGATTATATCTTAAGATACAACATGTCCAAAGCATTTTGGGAAAAGAAACATTACCAAGATGGGAAAAAATGTGGGAAGACTTGCAACAAGAGGAGTTGAGGCGAGACTTGATGAAGAGCACCATCAGCAGTAACAACAGTAGTGGATCAAAGGAGGTTAAGGAGGAGGAGAATGTGGCCCTCGCATCGAAGGATCTTAGTTAGGGATAGGGGAAGTGTAGGAAGAAGAAGGACTTGTCTAAGGTCAAGTGCTTCAGGTGTGGTGAGCTAGGCCACTACAACACTCATTTTTCTCTCAAGAAGTAGGACAAGGAGGACAAGCAGGACCAGCAGGAAGCTTCAGATAAAATCAATAAGTTGTCCTCCAAGTTGGAAGAAGAATTTTCCATGATAGCAGACATCCCTCTAGGAGTGAGGTGGGATGACTTGCTTTTGTAGCCCCAAAGGGCTACAAGTTGGGCAGCATTCTTGAGGAGGTCCACCTCATGAATCAATACCTTGCTACGGGAGCCCACAACACGTAGTATCAAGATGGACAAATGGAATTTGGTGCAGTCAAATGCCAGAGTGACAGATGTAGTGGCTAGTAGTGGTCAGATGTTGGGCATCGCAGTGCAATTGGCACATTACAGAGTCAACAGCAGCGTAGAGGCTTTAGTGACAGTGCAAAGACTAAGAGCAGTCAGGACTCTGGTGACAAAATGCATCATACTGAACACAGATGGTTCAGTATTTTGGATAGTTCTCAGTTGCAGCAACAACAGATGAGAGGGAGTTATAGATGTTGCAGTAGCAGCAATGACAAAGTTGCAGTGCAAATGTAGTGTTAGCAGCAGTTCATCAGGGTCAGGAACAACACATATGCAGTGCATATCAGAGTTGTGTAGTGGTTCGTGGGTAGCAGTAGCCAGACATCAGCAGTGTGACATGAGATAGTGCAGGGACAGTGTATTGTTGCAGCAATTGCAGTACTATAACACATTCCTCACTAAGAGGGAGTGTTAGTTTTTGTAGCATCGAATGTGTTCTAACCATGAGATTTGGCATAGAGACTAGAATACATGTATTCTCCAAAATCGTTTTTGGAAATTCCACCTAGAGATGACAAAATTAAATTAATTAGTCATTTTTTAATATTTCCTAAGTCTAAACTTAGGAAATATAATTAATTAAACATAATTAATTAAGTCATGTTGAAAATGTTCTAGAAAAGTGTATGGATCAATTTCTAGTTAATCTTAGCCATCAATTAAGATTTAATCGTGGTTATTGAAGTCTCAACAGAGGATTATAAGAAGAAGTCGATGGGATTTGGAGAAGAGACACCAAATAGTTGAGCATTCGATTTTCCTGAGAAATTGATCTCCAGAGAGTAGCAGCCTTCAGTTGCCGGAGGTAATTTAGTGAGGTCGTAGCAGTGAGAGAGGGGCAGAGATAGTGAAGTTGGAGGAAGATTTTCTAGATCTGGTGAGTACATTGCAGAGAGGCAGTGATTTCCACAGTGATGCAGTGCAGAGCCATCTAGAGGAGATTTTCGTTTTGTTGGGGAGAAATCAAGATTTTGAGCCAGAAGATGGGCAGAGGGTCCATAGGCAAAGAGTATCAGTTTCCCATACAACAACTGACAAGACAGCAAGAGGAGATGCAGTTTCGAGCTTGAGGGAAAAAGTAACTACGTAGGCTAATGCAGTGACTGCATAGAGGTAGCAAGGGACAAATCAATTCACGCTGAGGTCAGTGTTGGATCGCCTATGGAGTGAGGAATTTTCCTCACTGGTTATTTTTGCCATTATTTCTCTGTTTGGATTGCCAGTTTGGGCATCCATAATTTGTACTCAGATTTTCACTACTGCAATATTAAAACCCTAAGTTGTTGCACCAGTTTTCCCAAGTTGGGTTTTTCTGGGGAATTTTGTCCAAAAATAAAGATGTCATTGTGTGTGTCTGTGTGTATGCATATATTTCTTCCAACGTTTATTTTCTTCTGCAGTTTATTTACGAAGGTTGCAGTGTATTTATTTTGATATTTGTCAGAGGAAGCAGCAGATAAATTGTTTTGTTAATTAAACAATTAGAAGAAATAATATCAATTGTTGCAGTAGGAATTGGAGTTTTCCAAATTTTCACATAACATTCTCCCCTCCCTCTCTCCCCCTCCAAGTCCATCTCTCCCATTCTCCCGCCCGCCCCACCTCCCACCACTCTCTCTCTCTTTTCCCTCTAACTCTATCATTATCTCCTTCTCTATCTCACCTTCTCTCCCCCCTCCATCTCTGTGTATCCCTCTCTCTCTCTCATTTCCCTCTCCTTTCTCACTTACTCTCTCTCTCTCTCTACCCTCCAACTCTGTCATTATCTCCATCCCTCCCTCCTCTCTCTCCCCCATCTCTCTCTCTCTCTCTCTCTCTCTCTCTCCTTTACTTCTTTCCATCTCTCCCTTGTCACTTCCTCTCTCTCTACCTCTATCTCTCTATGTATTTGCCCTTCCCTCCCTTTCTCCCCCTCTCCAACTCCATCTCTCTCCCTCCCCTCCTCTCTCTCTTCATTCTCTCTCTCCCTCTCTCTCACACCTACCTTTTGTTGTCCTCCCCATTACTCTCTCTCTCTCTCTCTCTCCGCCCTCTAGTGTTGTCAATATCTCCCTCCCTCTCTCCTTCTTTCTCCCCTCTTCTCTCTCTCTACCACTTTCATCCATATGATATACAATTTTCATTCTATGTAATCATTGATATATGTAATGTCTAATATATTTTACAATCTAATTTCTTATTGTGAAATGATTTATGGTTTTTGGCCATGTGATATTGATAAGCCATGGTATTGTAACAAAACCTATTTACAAGTTAGTAATATCCATGGTAAAGTGGAGGTGGACATCTATGGCAAGCAACTTTTTATATTGTAGGTTTATTGTAAGTACTAAATTTTTATTTGCTTATTAATTAAATTTAAATATGGTTATGGAATCATTGTTAGTCCTTTCCAAGGTAGGACTATAACAATCAGTGTATATATTTTTCAATCTATTGATTACTATTATTTTAGCATTTATTGAAAAATAAATATTTATTTTTCAATATTGTTAAAAAAAATATTTTAAACATTTAATTGAACCACAACTTGAAGGGTCTTATTGCACCCTTCGCACAATATAATGCCACATGGATAACTGGCTTACATATTTTATGCCATAATTTATGGATATGGTTGCCATATTCATGCATAATTTTTTGATATTTGTATAGTGATTTTTTATTTTTAAAACCATTCAAAAATAAAATACTTGAAAATAACTTAATAACATATTTATCATCAATTACTTCCCACCATAATTTAAGCAATTCTTTGCATAAGTAATGGATAGGAAAAAGATGTAAAAAATATATTTACATGAGTTACTTACCACCATTATTTATGTTTTTTTTTAGCACTTATGTAGAAGTAAACTTGTAAATGTGCAAACCTACTAGTGGTTACTACCCACCAAAATTTATGCAAGTTCTTTATTTACGCAAATTTTCCCAAAGCATAATTTCTTCTATAAAACATTCACTAATGTAACTTGTAATTATTTAAACATTTTTTTCCAAAACATAATTTCTAACTTGAGTTGGAGAAGCAACTCAAACAAAATTACAATATAACAAATTGAATTTTATATTTTTTATTACTTTTAAGTTTTTATTATTAATTGAGCCAAGATTTAAATGTTTACACTCATTTACATACACTATCAATCTCCCCCATAGTAAACTTTATCTTACTTTTAACTTTTTATTATTCTGTAATTAAACCAACATATAAATGTTAAATGTTTATGTTATACATTAACCATTTAGACTTACACATCTACCTTTAAATTAGTTTATAGAGCATCTCTTTATACAATCACTTTAGTATAGTATTTTGTGTGTCACATTAAATTCATTATATTTTGTCTTTTTTCCCTTGCTATTTTTCTAAGCATTAAGTTCATTATATTTCGTCCTCCCCCTTTTTCTAACCAATCATAAATTTTCAAATTAAATAGTGGAAGTACTTAAATTTGATCATTCAGCAAAAATTATCTCTTATCATAATTCTTTTAAATAGACCGAAAAAATCTACGTAAACCAACTACTACAATACTCGTGATTTACATGAACGAGCATTAACAATACCATATGATAATTGGGTTTTCTCTCACATTTAACAAATGTCCAAGCCAATGTCTCCAAGCTAAGCATTCTCAAATCCGTACTACACTTCTGATTGAGTGCCTTGAGTTGCAACCTGAGATTCGCTAAATTGTTGAAGTTGCAGCCTCGGTCTCCTACAAAATCCATTTGTCATTAGTGTGACATTCAAGTGGGACAGATCATCTCTTATTTTAATAGTGTGCCGTTTAAGTGGAGTGGATCATACGAAAAACGTAACCTAACGTCATAACCATAACCTTGGACGTGAATCGAAGTCGGGAATATTTTAAGGAGTTGTTTATGGCGAAGGAATTTTTTGGATGGTTAAAAGTAGATGGAATTTAGTTAAAAAAAATAAGAAAATTTGTTGTAGTATTGTTTGAATCATGTATTTAATGGTGAAAATAGATTTAGCACTATCAAAAATCTCTAAAACATTCTAAATATTAAAAATATTAAAGTTCGATAACTATAATTTAAATTTACAAAAACTTCTATCTAAATTTTTTAAAATCTTACCAAAATTTCCATCATATAAAAAAAACAGTTTAATTACACTACATATTTTACATGTCGATGAAACCCTAACTTCATAACCTTACACGTGAATCGAGGCCCTGTCGGGAATATATTATATATCAATACATTTTTACGATGAACTTGAAGCTGAAATTGTATGATGTAATCGATGATCCGATATCTAGCCAGGTGGGTAATTTAAACCCTGATATACCAATTCTAGCAACAGCCTGCCAACTGCCTTTTCTCTGCAATGTGCATTTAGGTAAATACTGTTTTATAAATAAAATTTCGGGAGCATATTTGAGGAAATATTAATATTGGAAGCGTTCTTGAAAGAACCATTTTATGTTTTGGACCGAACCTTCTCATCACATTCCAGAGACCGTCTCTTTTCACTGTAATGTGCTTTTATGTACATACTGTTAGATAAAATTTCAGAACATGAGTAAAATAGGAAATATTGATATTGGAAGCTTGGTTAAAAAGCCTAATGTTTTGAACCGAACTTTCTCATCACATTCTAAAAAACAGTCTCAGGAATATATAACTAGTCTAAATTCATTCTGTAAATTTTCTTTAAATTCTATACTCTGAAAAGAAAATTTGCACTATAGATTTTAAATTTTTTTTGGTATGAACTCACATGTAATTGTTTATTTATACAATTATTTAAAAAATATGATTTTACATTATTTAAATGTTTAATATAGTTATTTAATTTTTATTTTATTTTTTTGACAAACATGAGCAAAATTTCAAAAGCACCTTTATACATCATACTTTACGACTATAGAATCACCTCAATCACCTCTTGATGCAATAAATATGTCCACAAGTCAATAAAGCCAGCACTACGCACATCAAATATGAGAAGTTGACATACCAATAGTCTGTAGGAAAATTTTATTTAGAATGATATATTTTTTATAATGGCCTTAGAGCCGATTTCGTATGATGTAATATGTAACGGATCAAGCCAGAGAGCTACCAAGTTCCAACGGCCTCTTTTTGTGTTATAAATTTGTATGCTTTTCTGTATCGCGTCGTTTACATAATTTTCAAGAAGAGCGGATATTATTACTGCAAGAATTGCTAAGAAGCCCATTTGATGAAAAAAAATGTTAGGTACGTCAAGTCGAATGAATTGAGATACCAGTGGCACGCTTATATTTGCCAAGCAGAAAGAATTACCCTAATCATATTGCACATTATAAGAAATGTGAAGTATTTTCCCAGCTCCATTTGTTCATTTTTTCCTTTTTAAGTTCATGATATCATGATGTCTCTTGTGAAACACCATAGAGAACACCTAAGATTAGCATGGTTCTTGGATAACCGATCTAAGCATACATTTACACATTGACCTCCTTAGAATTGATTGCCAATAAAATCAAATCACAAGGCTTCCGTTCAACCGTAGGACTTAACAAGAGATTCCTGGTTCACATTTCTACGACAAGATACCACCTCCAAGAATATTATCTTAACTGTTGATAACTAAACTTTACAATCAATGTTGCTCTGTATGCCTTTCAATCTTCATTGTATTCAAATCAAAATTTTCCTTGGAAACTTAAAATAAAATTCATTTTATTGGTGATAGCAAATGCAAAATGTTTCAGGACAAAAATAATGACGACATCAAGCAAGGCTGCTATTTGGCAAACCTTCCACTACTACGCTTAAATAATAATAGATCATGTTCCAAGTTTTTGATAATCAAAGAGCTATCTGCCAGCTAACGTTTTCAGTAATAAAAATATGTTAGGATCTCGGTGAAATATGAGATTGCTTTATATAATATCCATGCTCTGACCAAGTAAACTAGCATATACATTATTTCAAATTCATTAGCTATTTTATACCCTGGTTATAGTATATGTAGTGACCAATTATTTTGATTTTCTTTTTTCTTTCTATGATAACTTTTACAAAACTGCATTGGAAAGCAAAAAAGCTTGTGCATTCAAAAGCTTCTGTCATCTTAAGATTTTAAAAAAAAAACGAGAGACGTGGCCAGACATAGCCAATTTATGTCTGCAACATTCAAATGGTATTGACAATGAGCTTTACAACAAAATCAAATATCAAGAAAGAAAGACTTTGAAAGCCAGCTTACATATCTTATTCTTCTAAGCTTTAAACATTTGCAACCTACTTGAGGAGGGGAAACTTTGAAGCCAGCTTACATATCATATCCTTTGAAATCCTTAAACATTTGCAACCTTCTTGATGAGGAGATCTGACACCTTGTTTGTGTAGAAATCTGGCTGAATACTGTTGCCAGGATTTTGAAGCATAGGCAGCGTAGTGACACCTGGGGCATATGAATCACAGCTAGAATTGATATAATCAAAGCATTCAATATATAGATATATTACAATTACAGCAGAAATTGCCCACTTTGTTGTTTAAAGAGATTGTGACATAGACAAACAAGCGAAACATAGTCACAGGAAAATCCCAGATTTAGATGACACAACATACAAGTTATGCCAGAAATGATATGAAAATTTCAAATGGAATGCAATGTGAGAATTCTAAAATATCTGAACTTAATTCGCATGCACATGCACATGTATGAGAAATTATGAAACAGAAACAAGTTTTCAATGTACCTGAAAGGACAAGAAGTGTTTTGCAGCCACCATTTTGACCAAATAAAATGTCAGTGTCCAATCTATCACCGACCATGCATATCTGTGACTTACTAATCTGAAATCTGCAATACAATCCAAATGACGAAGGATTAGAAAGAAGTGAGATGGCCTTAAAAGAGAGAGTACAATAGGACGACATGTTCATCTTATTTCTGATAACCCAAAACACAATGCTAGAGCTTGAAATTTAAACATCCACAGCTATTTGCCATTGTCACTGGGGGCTTTCTTTTAGAAAATAACAGATCTATGCTTTATTAGCAATCATGAAGCGATCGAGACGTTTTTCCTTTTTTGCCCAAAAGTACATTCTCAATCATAAAGGGATCAGGACATTTTCTTTTTTCGGAAAAACCTCAGTGACTATATCTCAGAAATAATAAATATCAATTTTCTCTGCCGAAACTCAATTGGTTCCATATAAAGCCCTGTACAAAAGCTTTAAACCATTTTCCATTTCATGCCATTACGTGAAACTAGAAAGCATCCATATTCATGGCTCTAATATCAGTTTGCATTAGCACTATCCTTATACATGATTCTAGGTTTGCAATAAAAGGTATTGCAACATAACTTTAACACCGCTTTGGATCAACTTGCGCCATGACAGAGAGGGTTTATTATGGTTAAGATGGTTGTGTTCTTGTTTATGTATGTGCCCGATTAATTGATGACATGCATACTTTAATACATTTAATACGTTTGGCAAGTTCATTTCAGCGGAATAAATGAATTTATACATTTATCTATGTTATTTTATGGTATAGCGTCGACATGATTGTGCACCACCAGCCCTAGCTACAAGGCCAGCATAGTCAGGAGTATTCACAGTGGTGTGTGTATATATAGCTATCGTGGTGATTTGAACAGCATGTTCACTTCCCTAGCGTGGTATCTAACAGCATAGCTAGGGTAGCCATGCTAATTGCTCAGTAATATCGAGGAAATCTCGCAACTATATGGACGAATCCAGCTGTAGCCTGGTATCTACCAGCATAGCTAGGGTAGCCATGATCACTGCTCAACTATATTGAGGGAATCTCGCAACTATATGGACGAATCCAGCTAAGCATCACATGACACCTTGATGAGGTCGAAATTGTTTGACATTAATTAGAGAAGGGTAGAAATATGAGAAATAATAGGAAAGTACATTGTCATAGTTTTAAACTTTTTAATTAATGAAATACATTGAAGTTTGGAATTAGGGAGATGTGTAAGTTTGTCGGAAGTCAAAATAGTAAATTTTTTTTAAAATATAATTCAAATAATATTGATTTAAATATTAACTTATATAATTATATAAATAAACAATTAAAAATAAATTTAAACAATATAAATTTAAAATATGAAGTGTTTTGGGAACGCTCAAAAAGAAATATAATAAATAAATACAAATATTAAAAAAAACTAGAGATATAGTAAAAAAATAAAATCTCATTTTATACTTATTCCAAAAAAGATATGATAAATAAATAAAAATATAAATAAACTATAAGTACGGTAAATAAATAAAACATAAAGTATGGTAAATAAATAAAAATACAAATAAACTAGAGGTATGGTAAATAAATAAAATATTTTTTTATATTTATTTCATAAATCTCTTTATGTTTACAAAAACTTTAAAAAAAATATTTTATTTAGGTGAAGCCAATGAGCCAAATACTATGGAACACATTATTATTAATACCATAAGACAAATACCATGGGCCAAATACCATATTTATAAAAGAGATATGATAAATAAATAAATATAAAAGAGGTATAAAGAGGTAAGGTAAATAAATAAAAATATATCAAATAAGATTAAAAATAAACATCTAATTATATATGAAGCCTGTGGGCCAAATACCATGGACCAAATTATTATTAATACCATGCCAAAAAAACAATATTAACCCTAACATTAATATTAAAATATTATTATTATTATTATTATTAAATCTAATATTCATATTAATATTATTAAATTTAATAACTTTAAATTAATACAATATTAAATTTGTTATATTGCAATATACATTAATATATCATGATTGATATATATATATATATATATATATATATATATATATATATATTAACTTTAGATATACATGGAAGGGAAGAAAAAAGACATGATAGAGGTTGAGAAATAGGGGGACTGACAAGGGAGAGATGGAGATAAACTGAATGAGAGGGGAGAGGAGGAATGAAGAGAGAGAGAGGAAGAGGAGTGAGAGAGGTAGAGAAGGAGAGAGAGACATAAAGATGGAGGTGGGAGAGATAGAAGGGGAGAGGGAGAGGAAGACATAAAGATGGATGTCGAAGAGATCGAAGGAGAGAGGGAGGAGAGAGGATTGGAAAGGAGAGGGGGGGAAGAAGAAATACATAAAGGGTGAGAGAGGGAGTGACAAGGGAGAGATGGGAAGAGAGTGTGTATGTTTATGGGTCAAATAAAGAGACATAGGAGTGATGGAGAGAAGGACAAAGAAGAGGAAAGGGAGGGATATAGTAACATAATTGGAGAGAGATAGAGTGATGGGGGAAGAGAGAGAGAGAGGATTGAATGGAAAAGAGAGAGGGAGAGGGAGATGGTGGGAGAGCAGGTAAATAGAGGGTGGGAGGGGAGAGAGGAAGAGAGTGATGGGGGAAGATAGAGGATTGTAGGGGAGAGAGAGAGAGAGGAGGGAGAGAGAGTGACGAGGGAAGAGAGAGGTAGGTAGGAGAGAAAGGGAGAGAGTGGAAGGAAAAGAGAAGGGACTTGAGAGAGAGGAAGAGAGAGTGAGGGATAGAGACATTGAATTGGAGGGGGGGGCAGAGGCAGGGATAGAGAGATGGAGCTGGATGGGGAAATAGGGAGGGAAGAAGAAAGACAAGGAGAGTGAGAAGTGTAGAGAGAGAGGGGGAGTGACAAGGGAGAGATGGAGAGAGATTGTGTATGTTTGGGGGTGAGATAAAGAGACAAAAGAGAGATGGAGAGAAGGAGAGAGAGAGGCATATAGTAACAAAGTTGGAAGGTGAAGAGAGAGAGAGAGAGAGGTGGGAGAGAAAGGAAGAGAGAGAGTGGCGAGAGGTAGGGAAAGAGAGATGGAGATGGAGGGGACAAAGAGGGAGGTAAGAAGAAATACATAGAGTGAAAGGTGGAGAGAGAGAGAGAGGGAGTGATAAGGAAGATGGAGGGAGAGGATATCAGGAGGGAAGAGAGATGGAAACAGGGGAGAGAGAGAGAGAGAGAGAGGGAGGAGGCGGAGGGAGTGATATATAGATGGATTGGAGAAAGAGAGTGTATGTTTTGGGGTTGATATAGAGAGACAGAGGGAGATAGAGATATAGATGGAAGGTGAAGAGAAAGAAGAGATAGATGGAGACATGGAGGGAAGGACAAAGAGATTGATAGATATGGAGTGAGAGAGTGCATGTGTTTGGGGGGGTGAGATAAAGAGACAAATAAGGTGAGATGGATGGACATATAGATATATGTGGAGGGGGGAGAGAGGGAAGAATATTGTTTGTAATAGATGCATTGATTTCAGTGTAGATGGTGATTTCTAATCCTATTTGTTTGCACTAGATGCATTGATTTTAGTGTAGATGTTGATTTCTAATGATATTTGAATACTTGCACTAGATACATTGATTTCAATGTAGATGATTTCTATTCCTATTTGATTGCTTGTACCAAATGCATTGATTTCAGTGTAAATGGTGATTTCTAATCCTATTTGATTGCTTGCACTAGATGCATTAATTTCAATTTAGATGTTGATTTCTAATTATATTTGATTTCTTATTCTAGATGCATTGATTTCAATATAAATGATTTCTAATCCCATTTGATTTCTTACACTAAATGCATTGATTTCAGTGTAGATGGTGATTTATAATCCTATTTTATTGCTTGCACTAGACGCATTGATTTCAGTGTAGATGTTGGTTTTTTTATCCTATTTGCTTACTTGCACTAGTTGCATTGATTTCATTGTAGATGTTGGTCTCTAATCCTATTTGCTTACTTACACTATATGCATTGATTTGAATGTAGATGTTGATTTCTAATCCTATATGATTATTTGCATTAGATGCATTGATTTTTAGTGTAGATGTTGTTTTCTAATCTTATTTGATTTCTTGTATTAGATGCATTGATTTCAGTGTATATGTTGATTTCTTATTTGATGTAATTGGATGGATGATTATACATTAATTTTAAAGTCATTGGATTAATAGTGTGCATTGATTTTAGTGTAAGCACAAAAATTTATTGACAATGTACATTGATTATTGTGTTATAGCAATTAAACCTATTAATATTGGAGAGAAAGAGAGACATGGTATGATGTTTACTACAACAGCTCGAGCAAAATATTTAAATGGTTTATGATTTCAATTGTCTTTTTCATATAATCGATATGAAAAGATGACAAAACTAACAAGGGTGACAATAAGAATAGTAGAAGAAAATAGTTTGAGATGATCACAATGAAGACTATTTGTAATTGTCTACATTCTTATTATTCATATTTTATCTCATTCAATATTATTACAGTGCCAGTTTGCATTCAAAAAATTTGTTTCATCATTACAGTTATTTAAAATGACTGGATAAATCTCAGACATATTTAGCATATTTAAAATGGTTATATTAATATTAGATGTATTTACATATTATTGATCAAATTAATCACATGTTGCTCATATTATTAATAGATTTTCCTTGTTTGCACATGACTGAAACCAGCGTAAATCCATCTTAACTCTAGATCTATCAAGCATGAAGAGGGATCAAATCTCTCGAGGTGTAAACCTTTCCTCAAGTTTTGCACTCAAAAATGAGGTTTGCACCTTGAGAGATTTGATCCCTCTTAGCGCTTGATAGATCCATAATTAAGATGGATCTAGGCTAGTGGTATAAAAGTTGATAGTAACTTCAAGATTTGTTTCATTCTCTGTTGATATGACTCAATCATATTCTCTGCAGGCCTGACATCTGATCCGTCATTACCCTTTTTCTTTCCATTTCTTTGCTTGATGCCACAAAGACCTTAGTTAAATGTCATCTCTTTCTCTCAGTGTTGGAAAAACCGTAACTCACGGCCGATGCCCATTTTGTCTCTACGCATTGGTATCTTGCCCACTTAACCCTCGTTTAAATCTCCTCACGTGGCTAGAGAAGGTTGTTGTAGGAATTTACAGGGCAAGTTCCTACATGGTATCGGAGCCGTTTTGAGGGCCACATCCATTGTTGATTCAAATCCGAAGACGGTTTGACTTCATGCGAATGTTGTTTTCCAGATCTATTGTTTCTGACCATTTTTGGGCCGGGATAACTACTATGTTGTGTCCAGAGCCTTTTTTACAGTGAACCCCTTTCGTTTCATGCGAAAAGGTTTTTGGTTGCCAAAGTTATGTCATTTTACATATGGAGGTATAAAGCATTGTTTTTTGCAATTATATTTATTAATCCCTCTGTTTATTTCAGTTTATAGTTTTTTTAATTACCTGATCTATACCCTCTTCTTTGCGTACGCTCTTTTCTCTGCACTGCGTGCGATCTAGAAAATCAGAAACAGGAAGACGAGATTTTTTTGCTACGTATGCTCTTTCCCCGCGACTTTGTGCAATCTCGGGAAATTAGAAATAGTGAGAAAAATATATAGTTTTCGGACGGACTAACCGGAGATCTAACGTTTTGTCGTAAGACTTGTATTTTTTTGTTGTTGTTGTGTGCATAGTTGTGTTTTTTTTGCAAGGAAAAGCACTAACACTAAAGAGCACAAAAAAAAAACCCCCTTCCTCCTTTCAAACAATTACAGAATCCTTTTACTAGCTCACTTCGTGTAAAGTTACTTTACGAGAATAGAGGTCTTCGGTTCAAGTGTCTTTGTCAAGCTTATTTTCTTAAAAAGTTTTTTGTCATGTTACTTTTTCTTAAAAAAAAATTTGGCAAGTTGTCTTTTAAAAAAAATAGGTTTTACTTAAAAAACACATGTAAAAGTAACATTGTAAAAGCGACTCACACTTATTTATAAAAGCGAGTCACATAAAGTAGTATTTTTTTTAAAAGTGAGCTTATTATATTAAGTTTGGAAAAGGAGGGGGATTTTTTTTTAAGGTACAACTTTATCATCAACTTTCAACCTATCACGTAACTACTCAACATCTACTCCAACTTTTCTTCAAAAAGGCATAACTTCATCTAGAAGTCGTTTTCAGAACCATTTTTTTTTACTGGACTAATTTTTCAAGAGCTTTCCATTGGAGCAGTTAGTTTCAACATTTTCAGCTTCAGTTTTTAAAAATGGAAAGTGCATGTCCAATTATTCTTAACAACACCAATTATTTTCAATGGCTATCCTACATGGTAGACTTACTTAGAAGTAAAAGGCTTTATAGAATAGCTACAGAACAAGAATCTGAACCTACCGATGGAGATAAAAAGAATAAATGAGAAAATAAAGAAGATCAAGCACGAGGGTTGATAGGAATGTCCATTGCTCAAGATCTTAGATTTCATATCCAAGAAATTGACCCCCCTGTTGAAGCTATGAAAAAACTAAATATTATTTTTGGCATTAAAAATGAAATCAGAGCCCACCAACTTGAAAATGAGTTGCTTACTTTGGACCCCAATAATTTCTCCTCTATTGATGATTTTTTGTCCAAATTCAAGACCCTCAAACTTCTTTTAGAAGGTTGTAAGGTCAAAAATGAAGATGGTAGTCTTATCTATTCCATTCTTGCTAAGCTAGGCCTTGCATACTCTGTATTTGTTTCCACCTTCCATTCCACTAGAGAAGCCCTCATTTTTCAAGAAACAGCCTACAAGTACCCCTCTTTTGATGTCTTTTGCGATTCTTTGATAAGAGAAAAAGAAAAACTCTTACACCTTGGTCTTATTAATACTGGAACTCTTCTAAGAAAGCCTTAGCAGCCTAGCAGCAACCACATCCAAAGAATCCTAAGAAACAACATCCTAAAAAGAATGGTCCTAAACCAAACAAAGGTCTTAAGAAATTTCAGCCGCAAACTGAAAAAACAACTCAACAAACTGATAAGGAGACTAAAAACAACGAGAAGAAGACAGATAGACATTGCAATTTTTGTAATCATGATGGCCACGTAGAGTCAAAATGTTTTAAGAAGATGGAAGCCTTGGAAGTAGCAATGAAGAAGCACAATATCCATTTGGAGAACTCTTTAACTTCATCTTCGGGGATGACACTTTCTGCATGTGGTTGTCAGGCATGAATATCTGGTTATGCATTGAATGTATCTTCTTCTTCTCATTCTCATGAGTGGCTCATTGATTCTAGAGTCTCTTACCACATGGCCAAAAATAAAGCCATGTTTTCTTCTTTAAATGATTGTAACACCAAAAATATTTATGTTGGTGATGATAGATCTCTTAGTGTTGTAGGTTCTAGAACTATTCATCTAGATAAAGGTCAATTTAATGATGTCTTATGTGTTCCTACCTTATCCTGCAACCTTCTATCTGTTTATCAGATAACTCATTCAGGTGAATGGAAAATCGTAGAATTCTCACCTCATGATGTTGTAATTAAGGACCTAATAGATCCTAGACATATTTTAGCTACTGGCATTGTTGATGATTCCACAAGGTTCTATAAGTTTGACAACTTTGGGTCATCATGTCTTCCCTCTGTTTTGTTGCTCATAATGATGAACTGAGCAAACTTTGGCATGAGTGATTGGTCACTTAAACTATCGCTTTCTTCAAACTCTATGTAAAGAAAATATGGTGACACGTCTTCCTATGGTATCTTGCTAAGATGGTGTTTGTTCCGGTTGTGTACTCAGAAAACATCATCGAGACAGTTTTGACAAACGTGCCTCTTGGCACACTTCAACCCCTTTGCAGCTTGTGCACAGCGATTTATGTGGTCCACTTCTAGTTGTTTCTTTCTCTGGCTACAAGTACTTCTTCACTTTCATTGATGATTTTTCCAGACGCACTTGGGTATACTTCTTAAAACTCAAGATTGAAGTTCTTAACAATGTTTTGGCCTTTAAGGCCTTTGTTGAGAAACAATCTAGACATCAAATTCTTAAGTTAATATCTGACAATGGAGGAGAATATGTTAACAACAAATTTATCAAATTTTGCACTGAGCATGGCATTCAATTGCAACATAATGCTCTGTATACTCCACAACAAAATGGTGTAGTTGAAAGGAAGAATAGCACTCTAAAAGAAATGGATAATTGTATGCTTCAATCTAAAGGACCTAGTCTTAATTTTTGGGCAGAAGCAATTAACTGTGCAAATTACATAGTAAATTGCACTTCTACTAAGGTTTTAAGGAATATCACTCCAGAAGAAGCTTGGAGCTCAATCAAACCAGATGTCAGTCACTTTCATGTTTTTGGAAGTGAAGCTTGGGCCCATATTCCAGATGAGAAACATAAAGCCTTAGAACCTAAGAATGAAAAATGCATTTTTGTTGGATATTCTGAAGATTCAAAGGATATAGACTTCTTCAACCCAAATCCAAAAATGTAATCATTAAAAGAGATGTAAAATTTGATGAAAATATATCGGCCTGTGAGCCTAGTTCGGTGGGTCTGCCACCTTTGGCCTGCGAGCCAGATTCAACATATGTGCCACCTCTCTCTATCTCTTCTACTTTTGACAGCATTCCTTCTAGTTTAGATGATGACAGCGAGGATGACAATCCTCCACCTCCTCAAGATCTTCCTTCAGCTCCACATCTTCCAAAATGGGTTTGCTCCACTCAGGATGCAGCAGGTTCTTTTGCAGGTGATCATGTAGATCAATGTCGTACATGTTCTCAGTTCAACAATACCTCTTCCTTATTGGCTTAAGTTCCAGAAAATCCTGATCCAAACACCTTTGAAGAAGCTTCAGGTCATCTAGATTGGGATGCAGCTATGAATAAAGAATATCGTTCCTTATTAGCAAATGATACTCGGGATATTGTTCCTCTTCCAAAGGGAAGAAAACTTGTCAGATGCAAATGGGCTTATAGAACAAAGTTTGGACTAGATGGAAAAGTGAATAAACATAAAACTCGTCTTGTTGCTAAAGGATTTTCACAAGTTGAAGGCATTGCCTATACTGAAACCTTCTCCCCTGTTGCCAAAATGAATTTTATCCGCCTTATTCTTTCCCTTGCTGCCTCCTTTAAATGGGAGTCGATCAGATGGATGTTAAATCTGTCTTCTTACATGGGGGTTTGCATGAAGATATCTACATGGAACAACCCCCTGGCTTTATCCAAAATGAATCTAGCCTTGTTTGTCACCTTAGGAAGTCTCTTTATGGTCTCAAACAAACCCCTCGAGCTTGGTATGCCAAAATGGATAGCTTTCTCTTAGATAATGGCTTTTCTAGATGTCATTCCAACAACACTATCTACACCAAGAAAGTGGGTAAGTCCTTAATCATCCTTGTTCTTTATGTTGATGATGTTATCCTTACTGGTAGTGATCCCAACCATATAAACCATGTCAAGTCTAGCCTCAAAAAGAAGTTTGAAATGACAGACTTAGGACACTTGCATTATTTCCTTCGTCTTCAAGTCTTGCAATCCAAAGAAGGTATTACCCTTTCTCAGTCCAAGTATGCCTATGATCTTCTGCGCCACTTTCACATGGAAGGCTGTAAGCCAACCCCTTCTCCCTTTCAATCTGGAGTCAAGCTTCCAATCACTTGTACTTCCACTGAAGTTGATGCTACCTTATACCGTCAACTTGTTGGTAAACTTCTGTATCTAACCCATACCCGTCCTGACCTTTCCTTTGTCGTTGGTCTTGTTGCTCAGTTTATGCACAAACCTTATGAAAGTCACTGGAAAGCAGCTAAAAGAATACTTCGATATATTCGAGGTACAGTTCAATTCCAGGTTCATTACAATGCAGAAGCATCTCCATTGTTGATTGGTTTCACTGATTCTGATTGGGCTGTTGACCTCGATGATCGAAAGTCTACTGCAAGTTATGTATTCACTCTTGGTTCAGGACCTATTACATGGTCTTGTAAGAAACAAAGTGCCATCTCTCTTTCTTCGGCAAAAGCAGAGTATCGTGGAACAGTTGAAGCCAACATGGAAGCCTTGTGGCTTCGTCAAATCCTGTCCAAATTTGGTCTTCATCAACAGCGTCCAACTACACTTTGGTGTAATAATCATAGTGTCATTCAGCTATGCAAAGATCCAGTTCAACATCAGTGCATGAAACGCATTGACGTACACATACACTTCATTAGAAAGCTCATTCATGATCATGTTCTTGAAGTGCAGTATTGTTCAACCAATGATCAAGTTGTTGATATCTTTACAAAGGCTCTCACAAAAGCGAAGTTTACCAAACTTCAATCTATGCTTGGAGTTCAGGAAAGTTATCATTAAGGGGGGATAAGCTCAAATGCCTCCTTCTCCTATTGTGTCACCTTTATAAATCCTTCAATCCTATCCCAAGTTGTTCTTAAGGGGGGATTTTAGGATATTCCGACACATAGGAAATAGTTAAGTATAACTTGGTCTAGCTTAGAGTTAGGTAAAGTGTGTTTCTGTACTATGTACATTTGTAACTTATAATCTGACAGTCATGATATGTAGTGATCTGATGGGTCATTCTCTCCTTGGTATTACCAACACTTGATCCGTGGCTTAACACCTAATTGGTCCATGATCTCTATTTAAAGAGCATGGAAGGTCATTTGTCCAGTGACTGTTTATGAGAGAAGCTTATGTAAATTTTCTCTATTTATATTAATAAATTCCCTAAAGTGGCCGCATTGGCTCAGGCCGTGGAATGTTTCCCTCTTTGAGGGTTTTAACCACGTCAAATACTGGTGTACTAATCTGTGATTTGTTTGTGAGTGGTGACCTTTGGTGTTTGATCTAAGGAACTTACCTTGTAAATTCCTATAGTTGTTGTCTTTTTTTTTCACTAAGAGCTCGTCACTCACATTGTCCACACGCTTCCTTTGTCCCACGTTCGAACAGATGCGCTTTCATCTGGAAAATTCAAGAAAAGAACTAGCCTAGTGCTTTACGTGTGAAGTTCAAGGAGAAGTAGATATTTCCCTGCGAAAAAATTGTTAACAAGGTAGCTACTCACTCTTGTTTTCCCTAAACCATGGTAAATTGATACCTTGGTGAATTGATAACTCTTTCCTAAACCATGGTAAATTGATATTGTGGTGAATTGATAACTTAGTTAAGTAATTTGGGCAAGGCTAATTTTTTTTTTCCTAAACCATAGTGAATTGATAATTGGTTGGAGTAATGTAGGTGAGGCCAAAGATCAAACCTCATGGCTTCCACTATAACACCAAGAGTATATCCAACAGCCTGTAAGCTAGATATATTATAAATTTATGATTTAGCAAGAACAAAACTCTACGAGAGTGGGAGAGCCTACTCCTTGAGCCTTATTATAACGGACCAAAAATGTCCTTGTGGAATTTGAAACAAGTAGAGGGGATAACATCTCATTGTAACAACCACACGATCATTCCACGAGGAAACTTGAGAGTACCACTTTTTAGTTACAAAGGTTAAGGGTTCATGTGCCTTATGCTAAGGTACGTGCTTTCTAGAGGCTACAAGAAAGGCCTCTAAGCAGAAGTCTTTCTTGAATCACCAAACATTTGAATCATCTAAGTGCTTCGGAATATAATGACTTCTTCACATTTCTTTGGAATTTTGTTCTTTGGTAGATACACATTACTTTTAGGGATACCATATTAAAATCCATGGTGTTGAGAGATTCATTTAATTGGAAACTGCATTTTTTTATATTTTCAAACGATTTGGTGCCATTAATCATCATCACTTATCAAAAGTGCATCACTATTATTGCATCTTTATTTTCCTTATCTAGAATTTAGCTTAGAGCTTTGCTAAAAATGCCTTATCTCATCTCCATTGTTGGTATGGTGCTCATTGGCAAAGATAAATACCCAGAGTGGTATAGAAAAATTAATAACACATTGATTTTAAATTTATGGGATGAGATTTGTGAAGGAGGGAATAAAGAAGAAGTTGAAGGAGAGGTGCAATGATAACCTAGTGGACCCACCAAGCCTACAGCAGGAAAGGAGCTTAACATTTGGAAGAACAAAGATAAGAGAGCTTATGACCTAATTTTTGCGACAATAAGTGAAGAGGTAAGTCGCCATATAGTTCACATTAATGATTCGTATGGAGCCTTAAAGAAATAGAAGGACTTGTATGACTCACTTGGAACTGGAACTTGTACAACTATTAGTGAAGCTCTTCAACCGAGGGTTGAAGGATGATGATCTCCAGACTTTAGCCTCTGAGATCTGTTACCACTCAAACTAGCAGGGGACCTAAAAGGGATTCCTAAAGGGACAACTACTAGGTCAAGGGCAACGATGGAGACTTAGCCCACTATCACCTCAGCTAAGGCTCCCTACTCTTTATGGACTTTCACCGATGGGAGGAGACTCGGTATATAGGAAGTCACTAATGAAGGATAGATCAACAAATGGATATGAAGTGACCTCAATGATCCTTACATAGAAGAAAGTCAAAAATGGGGCCCGCTTGCTCCTTAAACAAGGTACAAGGCTTTCTAGGGGAAGGAGGTGAGGATTTAAGAGCTTGGTTGAGGGAATGTGACTTGTAAAGGAGTTTCCCAATCCCTAAAATCCTTGCAAAACTTGGATTCCCAAGTTGTCTTTGAAGAATTGTCTTTGATAAGAAATGGGACCACACGGGGCCAAGTGGACCCAACTTAGGTTAAGGGGAGGGAATTTATCAACCGATGATGACCTTAACCTAAACAAGGGGAAATGATCAAAACAAGAATTTTCACTTAAATTTGTCAAATTGATCCTATTAGTTGCTAGCCTAGGGAACACCAGGGAAAATTTTGATCTCAGAGCTAGGGATTGGGATATCTCGCAATCCCACCATCGGAATTTCTTCAACTTTGGAGGAGACCTTGATGACACACCAGTGCAGTGGAGGCTAGGAGATCAAACTTTTTCTATGGCTACTTTGTCGGGAAAATGATGCCCTAGGTGGTCCTGTGTGGCTAGACCCAGAAAAGAGGGAGAAAAGGTGAAAAAAAAAGGTTTTAAGGTGATCACCTTACAGTGGATTAGTGCCTAATTCCTTTGGGGATATGGAGTCAAGAAGAATTATGAGGAAGGGTCTTGTTTTCTAGCGCAAGGAGGCTCCAAGGGCAACTTCGTCCAATGTTAAGGCAAAAAAGTAAGCGACCTTAAAGCGTTTATACTTCGCTTGCAAATGAAGATGGCTTATCAAGATAACTTTGATCTTTAGGACAATTCATTCAACAAACATGAATCATACATAGAGACATGTTATATAGAAACATTATTCCACAATGACGCAGTAAATGCATGCAACAATTAGCCCTAAAATAGCGAAAATCTCATGATCAATGTATGTGACAAAGTAAAAGAAAATAGCATCAATATCGTACTTGCATGTAAGAGAATATATCCAATGCTCAATACATTTTGCAATAAAGAAGCTCCAAAATAAGAAAATCCAATCCAAACATCAAAATTCATCCATGCTCCAATTTGTCATCCAAGAAAGAAATGTGAAGTTCTCAAGAGAGATAATGATCCAATCCAAGTCATGATATAAAATGAATTCATGTCTCTCCTATTTATACACTCATTAGGAGTTCGAATTACCTAATTGGGCCTACATTAGCCCCTAGTATAAATTAATGTGCAAAGTAACTAACTTTCAGTGACAAGCCCACCAAACTAGCTCACAAATAAAATAATAAGTCTCTCAAGAAGTCAAACGATAAACAATGCCTGTTGTTGGGCACTACAAGAGGCCTGATGAGGTCCGTAAGTGCCATAATGATGAATAAGACCCTCAAAAGTGATGGAAAAGGGGTGGGACTGTTGTGAAACCAGCTCCAAAAATAGAAGAAAAGAGATATCAACGCCTTAGAAATAAGCCACTTCGAGGGGGCAACCTCAAATACATTACATGAATGAACAATTATTGGATGATACAAATTACAAAACCTCCTTTCTATATATAGGAATCCATGGGGCCACAATGTAATCCTAGTGGGGCCACAATGTAAACCTAGCCGACCTAACAATAATAATTTAAGGGCACAATAATAACAATATGGGGTTTACAAGGGTACAATAATAACAATAAGGGGGTTGAACTAACAACAATAAGGGACTATGCTAGTAATATAGGGACCTAACATGCCCCTCTCCTTCAAAAAAGTGTTGTCCTCAATGCTTGAGTAGCTCTGGGTGCTTCTGTATAAAATTCTCATCCTACCATGTAGAATCTTCAGTGCGTAAGTTCTTCCACTTGATGAGATACTCTGAAATTGATCGATTTCGTCGCTGTTGAGTTCTTGTTTCCATGACCGCTTCAGGTTCCAATATGATTTTTCCTTCCTCATCAAGTTTTGGCAATATTGTTTGAACTGGAAGATTTTCACCTATAACTTTCTTTAAGCATGAAACATGGAAAACTAGATGCACTCGTGAAGAAGCAGGAAGCTCCAATTTGTATGCCATAGTACCAATCTTTTGCAACACCTTGTAAGGACCATAGTACTTTAGCGATAATTTATTATCCTTCTTAGCTTGCTTGAGGGACATTTGTTTGTATGGTTGTAGCCGTAAAAATACCCAGTCTCCGACATCAAAACTTCTCTCGGTGCGATGTTGATTTGTTTGTTGTTTCATTCGATTTTGTGCCAAATTCAAGTTATCCTTTAAGAGTTGGAGAACTTCTTGTTGATGCTCGATGTGATCCTCCACTGCTTGAACCTTCGAATTTCCTCTTAAAGATGATGTGATGGATGGTGGATGATATCCATAAAGTGCCATAAATGTGGTCATTTTTGCTGCAGTATGGAAGGAAGTGTTATACCACCATTCAGCGAGAGGTAACCACTTAACCCATTGTGTTTGTTTATCAGATACAAAACAACAAAGATATCCTTCCAAACATTTATTTACTATCTCAGTTTGACCATTGGATTGAGGATGATAAGATGAGCTATGAGCTAATTGAGTACCCAAACAAGAAAATAACTCCATCCAAAAATTTCCAGTAAAAATGGGAACTCTGTCACTCACAATAACCCTTGGGTTTCCATGTAGCTTTTGAATTGTGTCCATAAATGTAGTAGCAACTGTACTTGTTTTAAAATGATGAGATAATGCACAAAAGTGTGCATACTTGGTATAAGTCTATCAACTACCACCATGATGACAATCTTTCCTTCGGACTTAGGTAAACCTGTGATAAAATCCATTGAAATATCCTCCCAACGTTGACTTGAAATGGATAAAGGTTGTAGAAGACCCGAGGTCTTAATTGTCTCAACTTTATTCTGCTGGCAAACCAAACATTCCGCCACAAACTTTTGAATATCAGATTTAAGGCCATCCCAAAAAAATTATTTCTTTACCCTGTGGTAAGTTTTTAAAAATCCTGAGTGTCCTCCTTAAGGAGAAGTGTGCAATTCCAAAATAATCTTTTGTTTTAGTTGGGAATTCTTACAAAGATAGAAGCGATCTTTGTACCAAGGAATCATTTTTCCAACTAAATGTATCAGATGTACTAGTATCTTGCTGCAACTTTTGAATGAGTGTCCACACTTCTTCGTCCTTCTTCCATTCATCTCTTGCTTCAGTTATCCAATCTGGTTGGATAATAGAAATGGCACAAAGCAATGCTTCCACCTTTTCATTCTTTCTTGAGAGTGCATCTGCAACAACATTTAGCTTCCCTTTTTTGTAGATTATTTCAAAGTCATAACCCAACATCTTTGTGACCCATTTTTGTTGCTCTTCTGAAGATAGTCTTTGTTCCAAAAAGTGTTTAAGACTATCATGATCAGTTTTTACCTTTAAGTGTCTTCCCATTAGGTAAGTTCTCCATTTCTTGAGTGCATGCAATATTGCTAACATTTCCTTCTCATAAATAGGTTTATGTAAATACTTTCCTTTCATT
The DNA here is from genome assembly GCA_034641835.2 of Pinus albicaulis. Lineage (NCBI taxonomy): Eukaryota > Viridiplantae > Streptophyta > Pinopsida > Pinales > Pinaceae > Pinus > Pinus albicaulis. Next base: position 185,836,703 of record CM076583.1, on the reverse strand, counting down.
GGACGACTTTCAAAAGCAATGGGTCTTCCTTCTTGCATTAAAATAGCACCAATTCCATTTCCTGAGGCATCACATTCCACAATAAAGGTTTTTGTGAAGTCTGGCGTAGCTAAGACCGATGCTAGGCACATTGCCTCTTTAAGATGTTCAAAGGCCTTAGTTGCTTCAGAAGTCCATGAAAATGCATCTTTCTTCAATAATGTTGTTAGAGGTATTGCGATTCTCCCATAATTCTTAACAAACTTGCGATAATACCCTGTTAACCCAAGATATCCTTGCCACTGCTTTATGGTTGTGGGGACTTTCCATTCCTTAATGGCTTTAATTTTGTTAGGGTCTACCTTAACACCCTCGTGAGATACAATATGACCCAGATATTCCACCTCTTGTACTCCAAAGAAACATTTGGATGTTTTTGCATATAATTATTTCTCCTACAATAGTTTGAGCACCCTGTCAACATGTTCAACATGATCCTTCCAAGACCTGCTGTAGATTAGTATATCATCAAAAAATACTAGCACAAATTTTCTAGGAAGGGTTTGAAAATGGAATTCATCAACCCTTGAAATGTAGAAGGTGCATTGGTAAGGCCAAAAGGCATGACCAAAAATTCATAATGACCCTCATGAGTTCGAAATGTTGTTTCCGGAATATCTTCAGTCTTCATTCTAATTTGATGATATCCTGAACGAAGATCCAACTTGGTAAAATAAATTGCTCCATGTAATTCATCCAATAATTCATCAATCACAGGAATGGGAAATTTATCTTTAATGGTGAGCTTATTGAGCTCCTTATAATCCGAACACATGCGCCATGATCCATCCTTCTTGTGTACCAAGACTACAGGAGCAGAGAAAGAACTTTGACTAGGTTGAATTATACCTGCCTCTAACATTTCCGCAATCATACGTTCAATTTCGCTCTTTTGGACATAAGAATATCTATAAGGCCTGATGTTTGGAGGAACACTTCCTGGAATCAAATGAATAGCATGATCATGATCACGAATAGGTGGGAGTCCTTTGGGAGTTTCAAACACCTTGGAATGATTGTCCAGGACTTGTTGGAGATCTGCAGAAATAGATGATTTTGATGTCGGAACTTCTAGAGAGCATAATTGTGCAATTACGCCTCGTTGTTCTTTCTTTAGAAGCTTTGTCATGACATTAGATCTTATTATCCTTCCTGGCTTCCCTTCAATACCCCGTAATTCGACTTCCTTTCCTTCTGAAAAAAATTTCAAGAAAGTTCTTGAAAATTAAAAGCTACCGTCCCCAAAGATTGTAACCATTGTACTCCTAGTACAACATCAGCACCTCCCATAGGAATGGAAAGCATTGGACTATTCAATACATATTCCCCCATGGTTGGCTTGATATTATGGCATTTTCCAGAGCAATTTATAGTTCCTCCATTTACAACCATCACTTGACATTCTGGTGCTGGGTATAGGAAACAATTCAATTCCTTGGCTACCTTACAATGAATAAAATTATGGGTACTACCTGAATCAATCAACACTATTACCTTTTCTTCTTGATATGTCCTTCTATCTTGAGAGTTTGAGGAGTGGTAATTCCTGCCAATGCATTACACGATATGGTCGGACTCATTTCTTCCTCTTCTTGGGTTGGTTCCTGGTGTATATCCTCTTCTTGTTCATTTTCTTCTTCCTCTTCACAACCTATGTAAAATAATTTCTTCTCAGCACACTTATGACCTTTAATGTATTTGCTATCACAACTGTAGCAAAGCCCTTTTGCTCTTTTTTCTTCCAATTGTTGTGGTGTCAACCTTGTAGGTTGTGGAAATCTAGGAGTAGAAACACTTCCATCTTTATAGAAGTGAGTTGTAGGCTTCCTTGTCGCCATAGTTTTACATTAAATTTTTCTTGCCAACCTAAATGCCTTCTCCAATGAATCAGGTTCCAAAACGCGAACTTCATGTTGGATGTTATCCTTTAAAGTACCTATGAAGAGATCAATCCTGTGTTCCTCTGGAATATCAGTTACCCTTATATTCAATTTTTGGAAGTCCTCAATGTGCTCTGCCACTAAACCCTTTTGTTTGAGATTTATCAATTGGCTAAAGAAGGTGTTGCTTTTTGTATCCTCATAATGTGCTATCATTTCCTCCGTAAACATTGACCAAGTGACAATTTTTTTACGAGAGCAAAGCCATCGATACCATACAAATGTATTTAGTTCTAAATGTAAAGTTGCAACGCGTACCTTTTGTGTATTTTGCACATTATTGAGATCAAAATATTGCTCCATCTATAGTATCCATGTTACGGGATCCTTGCCATCAAACTTCCTCATATCCATCTTTGGAATATGGTGGTTCTTCCGTCCAACATTAGAGTTTATGAAATCATGATTAACATTTATTTTGTTCTCATCATGATTTTCCTCTACTATCTTTTCGCCATTAAGAAACATTTCATGTATCAACTTTGCCAAACCTTCGATGTCTACTTTTATGTTTTCCATCTTAGCTTCCATGCCCACTTCCATGTCTTCCATCTTAGCTTCCAAACCATTCATCTTAGCTTCCATGCCTTTCTTCAAACCATCCATCTCAGTTTCCATGCCTTTCTTCAAAACTTCCATTTCATTTTTTGTTGCTCTTTGCAATAGCGAAATTTGGTGCACTTGCTTTTGTAATTTTGATATCTCATGTTGTGTTTCTTTGTCTTCATGAGTCATAGTAGAGCCTTCTAAAGGCTTAATGGGTGTTGAATTCTTTTTAGGGGCCATTTTAGAACCCAATACTGATATCGATTCTTCAATATGCCCTTGGAATAAATTCCAACTATTTTTTTTCAAACGAGACTTATGTAATTCGAAAAAAAATAAACACCTTTTTCTTGCTTTTGAGGAGCGCGATATTGAAACTGAATTATCTCTGTGATTTCGGATCTTCAATATCTAAAATTTGGTCCTGAGGTAGCCCTCTGAATCCTCTTTCGAATGCCACAAGTCTGACCTGATTTGGATTCTTGAAGGTAAAGTTGTGTCCAATCTCCTATGATGACCTAATTATGGACTAGTTCAGTGGAGCAAACTTCTATGACTTGCCACGTGTCACTGCTTCCTCCTTCGGCTCTGAAATTGATAGACACGAAACTATATTCCGTGTGCTTGCATCCACTTTTTACATAATTCCAATCCGATGCTCAGAGAGAGACTTATGAAGATTTTCCCACGATCACCTCTTTGAGATGAAATTCGAGAGCCTGAGAAAGTCCTACCTTCCACAGACCATATCTCCGAAAATATTGTGAACCAAGATCTAAAATTTTGCGACGATGTTCCTCAGGAGTTCGGCTTCACGCTCTAAAAATTTCAGATTCTGAGCCTTCGTAGAAAAAAAGGTATAGCGAAAATGTCGTGATGACCTGTTTAGGTTAAATTGAGGAGCCTGCAAAAAGACCTAACTTCCATAGATCATATCTCCGAAAATATTCTGAACCAAGCTCTGAAATTTTGCGACGATGTTCCTCAGGAGTTTGTCTTCTTACTCTCAAAATTTCAGCTTTTGAACCTTCGTAGAAACAAAGTTATAGTGAAAATGCCACGATGACCTGTTTGGAGCAGCGAAATCCTAGAATCCAAAGCTCTAATACCAAATGTTGTGAAACCAGCTCCAAAAATAGAAGAAAAGAGATATCAACGCCTTAGAAATAAGCCACTTCAAGGGGGCAACCTCCAATACATTACATGAATGAACAATTCTTGGATGATACAAATTACAAAACCTCCTTTTTATATACAGGAGTCCATGGGGCCACAATGTAATCCTAGCCGACCTAACAATAATAATTTAAGGGCACAATAATAGCAATATGGGGGTTACAAGGGTACAATAATAACAATAAGAGGGTTGAACTAACAACAATAAGGGACTATACTAGTATTATAGGGACCTAACAGGGACCCTTGTTCTCCAAACAATAAACCTGTGGTGCTCCCAGTGGGTGTGGGGCACACCAATAACCTCATGGTTCTCCAAGTAAGTCGAAGATGCCTGTAGACCATCTGTAAGAGCTCATATGATGGAATAAATGATGTCACATCAGTGTAGTTTTCCTTGCCAATGTAGCCCTCTAGAGAGTTAGGACCCCGTATAGGGAGACCAAACTTAGGATGGGCACCATCTGCAATCCTGAATAAGATCCAATGCGTCCCCTAGCCTTCCAGCACAACAAGTCATTAAAGTCAATCCTGAATAAGATCCAATGCATCCCCTAGCCTTCCAGCACAACAAGTCATTAAATTAATCGAGTAAAAGAGCTTACGAACCATGGAAAACAAGTGGACACTTCATAATGGCATGCCCTTCCATAGTGGACTTTGGCATGTGTTAATGTCTCTAAGCTCCAAAGGGGGTTAGCCAAGTACCTTATTAGGTGGTTTCTACCTTTAGAGGGGATGACATGTCCAAGGTACATCCCACAATTGGTGGTGGCAAGTGATAAAGAGGTGAATGGAATAGGGAATGAGAGGGGCAATCCTAGGCCAAATATCAGGGTACAAGGGTAGCTAGAAGAAGGGAAGCCCACACCTGGGTATATAATGTATAGGAGAGAGAAATCATGGTACATGAGGTGCCACGACCTTGATTTTTCCACCTTTCTTTATATGTCTTTTGTCTTTTATGATTTTTCTTTGATTAACTGTTCGGGGCTCAAAGGATAGGAGCATGATGTGTAAGATATAACAGTGGATACCCCCTCTTAGGTAGGGTGGTTCATTTCCCTCCAGGGGTTGGGAAAATCATGGGTTCCTGAATGATAGAGGCTCATCTAGGGCCTATGGAACTAGGGTGATGGCCATGGGTATGGGGTAGTGCTCATGCATTAGCTTTTGCCCACATGCTAGATATGTTTGTCCCGACCATCTTTTGCATCTTGCGGTACATTTTCCTATTGAATGTGGCAATTTATGATTTTAATTTTTCTTTTCAGCTGCTTCAACTTCCAAGGCATCGTTCCAAGCCTGACCCAAGGTGGGGGCAAGGGAAAGGGGAGGCTAACCCTATGTGGACCCAATGATGAAATGTGGACCCAGGTGGGAGAGATGATGAGTGGGGTTATAATGAATTGAAGGGAAGTGATATATGTGGAGAGGGAGCCATACCTTTGGGGTCAGGAGGCCCACCTTCAAACATACGATCATAATAGATGGACAAGGGACCACATGGTTGGCTTAGGTGGCGGAGACAATGTCACATCAAGATATCTGATGGCTGCAAGGGGTTGTTGGTTGTCCGTTGAAGGCCATCTAGGAGAAAAAACTTCTCCTATGGATACTACCCATAGATGGTGGGTAATATCTGACTCCAACTGGGACATGAGCTCTTGAAAAGGTGCGCAAAGCTACTCGAACGGGAGGTCATGAGAACACCAACAATCTTTTGGTACTACAGACCTATTACCTGCATATATCAAAGACTAGGCATAGGGGGAAACATGTTTTGTGGTATCTTATGATCACCCATGCTTAATATTAGTCCTTAAAATCAACAAGAAAACAAAATTTATTCTAAATGCAATTTTAATCTAAATGCAGCTACTCTACCATGAAAATATCATATGATGTTAGTTCTAATCATAAAATCAGCATGTAATGCAACCTAACCTAACATGCATATTACATTGTACAAGTACTAAGTGTAATCATAGAGCTAATGCAACCAGGAAATCACCAAATCAATATAAAAATATTTTGACCAATCATTACTTATGCAACAAATCCAAGAGCAAGGATAGGAACAATCATATGGATGGTCATCAGGACGGGAGGTGGGAAAATAGAATTCCCATACATGGAGGATTAAGAGAGAAGAGGGAACAAAGGGATGTAATCTACTCCACAATATCCTCTCTTCTAACCAAAAAGATAGAGATGTCAACAATCAGGTTCATAAAATTTTTACAGATGGCAACCTCAACCATATCACCTCCATCATGGTCTTTGTTATTTATTGTCATGCTTTACGACCATCATAGGGTCATGGTTAGTAGGAAAGGGAGACTGATGAGGTAGAGAGACACAAGCAGGTGGCCCATGATGATCACACTTAGGAGATATGGAAGATTCCTCATTATTAGTGATAATGTTAGAAAGGTTGAGGTAAGGGTCCACATGGGGCTCTACTACAATCCTATGATTGTGAGGAAAAACAAGGGTCCTATAGATATCTTCATCATCGGTGTCATAGATAGGGTCCTTGTCAAAACAAACCTCCCATTTCCCTTCTTGAATATGTAAGTAATCATTGATATCAATGCTTGAAGGGGTTATGGGAACACCTTCTTCAAGGTTTTCAAAGGGTAGATCATCAGAGATAGTATCCTTGGAAATGGTAGGGCTAACCTTAACTTCACTCTCTATAGACTCACCCTCCCTATCACATGTGCTTTCGGAATTATCATCATGCCTATTTTCGTCATGTGGACCCAGGGAGGACCCTCTTTCCTACCCATCATCCAGATTCCCAAGGTGATGATGATGCTCAATGAAGGCTTCCTCCTGAATGTTTAATGTGGGGCACACTTGAAAATGTCTAAGAAAGCCCTCAAAGAACTCTTCAATGGATGATATACTCATAGGTTCATGATCATGCAACCATGAGTTATGACCATGGAGAGAGCTCATAAAAATAACATACGGACATCCCAATGGGACACATAAGTGTGCGAAATAAATCTTCCTACATGATCAATTGCGGAGAGTGGATCACCATCAAACATGGGCACCCCACGTACCATCCTTCCTGCGACATGATTGGGGTAACCAGGGATGCTAGTGATGTCCAAAGCAGGAAAATCGTCAAAGAAAGACATCCTATTGGGATACACATGTAAATTAAGTAGGAGTCACTAGGGTAAATTTAAATATGCCTAGAGAAATGCTTGTTTCACCCTACAAGCATTGACTTTAGAGTTCAATGAAGAACTAGGGCTCCATTCTTCCAATGGAGTCACCAATAATAATATATCAATGATGTCATAAGGGAAACAAGACACACGTCTCGTGTCCCCAAAAACGACGACAAAAATGTTACCGCTCAAATTAGCAAGGGTCCAAGGAGGGGATCCTATAGAGCAACTACTAAGTCAAGGGGCAACAATGGAGCGATAGCACACTGTCACCTCAACTAAGGCTCCCTGCACTTTACAAAATTTGACCGATGGGAGGAGACCCAGTATAAGGGGAATCACTAGACGAATGGATCAACAAGACGATAAGGAGTGATTCCAAAGGTCTATTCACAAGAGAGGCTCAATTATATGGCTTTCTTGCTTGAGAAGCAAGGTGATATGGTCTCTAGTAAGGGCTACAAGGATTTTTGAGGCTAGGGTTTGGGAATATAACTCGTCAAGAGGTTTCCTAGACCCAAAAATCCTTATAGAGAATTGGCCTTTAAGTGATCTTTGTGAAATTAGAGTTGTAAAGCTATGGGGCCACACGAGACCAAGTGGACCTAGAGTTAGGTCAAGGATGTGGAGTTGATCAACAAAGGAGGGTCTTGACCTAATTATGGAAGAGAAGAGAATCGAAGGGGACAAATTTTCTTTGATGAATTGAATGTGATGATCCAAATGAGGACACTAGCCAAGGGGAAACCTAGGGCAAGAAACAATCCTTGACCTAGGGCTTTCTTTATCTCAAGATCCCACCGTTAGAATTTCTCGAAATTTGGAGGGCCTCTACAAAAAACCCTAGCGCAGTTACGGCTAAGAGATTGAACCTTTTTTATGTTTACAATGGGTGAAAAATGATGCCCTAGGTGACATATGGAGGCTAGGCCTAGAAAGAGGAGAGGTGAAAGAAATATTGATTAAAAGTAATCACCTATGGAGGGATTTGTGCCTTATCCTTTGGGAGAGATGGAGTCAAGGAGAATTTATTGTTTGGAAAGGATTTACCCAATCAAGGAGGTCTTCAAGCAACTTCCATGGCATTAGGGCATGAGAGGAGCTACTTATTGTCCTTATACTTCGATATGCAATAATTGATGACTTATCAAAATGTTTTCAATAACAATAATCTCTAGGAACATTCATCCATTCATACATGGCCCATGCAATGATGCAACGCTACAAAGATCAAAATTTCCACAATTTTGCATAGAAAAGCAGTAAATTTCGGACTTATATAGCGAAAATCCCAGCAACATTTCATGTGAAAAAGTAAATAACAATAATAAGCATGAAAAGGATCACTTACATTTACAAATGAGTATATCCAATCATCAAATTATGCCAATAATGAAGCTACAAGATCGAGAATATAGAATGCATACATCAAAATTCATCCATGAAACCAAACTCGTCCTCCAAAAGGGAATGTGAAAGTCTCAAGTAGCTACTAAACCCAAATCCAAGTGATGATGAGAGAAATGAATCACCTCTCATCTATTTATACAATCTCTATTGAGTTTGATTTGCCTAATTTGGCCTAATTGAGCCCCAAAAAATAAAATAATGTGCAATAATAACATCCCTTAGTTACAAGGCCACCAAGATAGCCAATAACACAAGAATAAGCCTCTCAAGAGGGTAGAATGATCAAAAAATGAGTTGTTGGGCCTTTGAGGAGGCCTGATGAAGTCCAGAGTGTGCCATGATGTGAGAATGGACCTCAAACATAGTAGACAAGGAGGGGTTGGCCCCTTTTTTTCCAAGCAAATCCCTGTGGTGCTCCCAAGTGGGCGTGGGGGGGGCAAGGACATCCTCATGGGTCTCCAAGTGGATCGAAAATGCCTGTACGCCATCTGTGAGGGTCAGGATGATGACATAAGCCCTCCCTTTGTCTCGTGAAGTGAGACACATCCTCATCTAGATTGTGGAACATCTGCCAAGTGTATGGTGCAAGTGTGGAGTCGACTGGGCATGGTGAACCAGGTGCATCAAGCTTATCCAAAAGGTGGAACACGAGCAATCAATGAGTGGTGTTGGGGATCCATGAAGTAATCTTTGCTATAATGGATGCCCATGGCTCTCAACGCTCACCCTACAAGTGCCAATGTGGCCCTCTGAAGGGCTTGGACCCTGTATAGGGAGATCAATCCCCAAATGGAGACCCAGATGCAATCTTGCATAAGATCCAATGTGTCCCCTTGCCCTCCAATACAACAAATCATTAGAATGATCAAGTAAAAGCAAGGTTACTTGGGAGCAGGAGTGACATTTTCAGAAGCTCCCGGTCCGAGAGCGAATTTTTACATAATATATATTTTTTTATATTTTGATGCATATATGTCAATAAAAGCACGTAGAATGATGAATTAGATATAAAAACATAAAAATATAGATTGAACCATATAACATCAATCATCAAGAAGTTATAATCTTCCTCAACCATGTCCACAAGTTAGAAACATACAACATATTGACTCTTGAGTCTCATGATTCATCAATCTTAAAGTTCCAAGCTTTAAAAATTCAATATATAACATTTATCATCATTGATCACCAAAGTTGTACTTGTAAGTTAAGCGTGACCATTACAACAAATAATATCTAACATGAAATGAAATGTTATAAAAAGAAACGAAATGAAACAACTTTCAACTTTCACGAAGCATCATATTCATAATTCATAATGAGTTATAAACTTATAACTGCCAACTTCAAAGTTTCAAACTTCAAACTTTAATTGTCATATATTGTTTACAAAAAAATATCATAATAAATATGAAAGAGTCAAGTTTCAACAATTATAAATGGTTAAAAACTACTAGAAACAAGAAAAGACTAGTAAAAATATTTTATCTATTGCTTGGCCCCTTGCCACGCCCACGAGAAATGTCTAATTTTTTAGCAGATCGTGGTAATGGTGGTCTTCTAGCAGTCTCCTCCCGCATAGTAGCACGACCAAAACTACAAGGCGCATGCCCTCCACGTGAGGATGTAGGTGGAGGCGGCGTCAGCAAAGGAACAATAGTTGGAACTCGAACACTGGCACTGCTACTGGATGGTGGGTGTGGCAGTGGTGTGGTTGTTGTTGCTTCATCCTCATCTTCATACGCCCGATCACAATAATGACTCAACAACCTCAAGTTGTAGTACACATAAACCAAGCTTTCTGCTCGGTTTTCATTGAGTCTGTTTCTTCTCACATTATGGATGAAGCTATAGGTGCTCCAACACCTCTCAGCAAAAGAAGTATTTACAACCTGTAAGAACTTTTTTTTTCCAAATTTGGCAAAATTCCCATGCCACCATATGCTTCCCTCCATAATAGAGCATCAAATTTGTCTCTATCTTCCATTGCATGCAAAGAACTAAACAAACCAATGCAACTGAAGTATTTGCCTAATTCAAGACACAGATTAGCACACTCCTCTCTGTCAAGGACCAACTATTAATTTTAGTTAACGATGGTATGTTTTATGCTATAAGAAATTTACTTCAATTTTTCTTATTAGCTCAATTCAATTTCCTGTTTTGCAATCACATTAACATTGACAGTAAATGTTGATAGAACATAATAACCAGAAGACAAGCCAAGACAAGAGGACACAATAATTTGGCAGATGCCCGGGGAAAACCCTTTGATCAAATCTTCTTCTTATTATTCAAATTCAGTAGAGAGAGAAAGTGCAAGTTTCAGCAGTCAACAGGATGCCCTAGCCAGCAAAGTCAACGCTGGTCAAACCAGCAAAATGTCTCCCAATGGAGCTCGGTCAAAGCCAATAAAACTTGGCCTCATGAAATAGTCAAATTCAACCCAAAATAGTCTGCAATTTCTCAATCAAACCTAGTCAACGCTGTGGTCAAACTTCAGTGAAATCTGCAGTCAACGCAGCAGTCAAGTTAGCCCATAATTTCACGATTTTTGTGCTACCAAATTCGGCCTCCCAAAATTGGAATTTGTCCCAAAAATTGAAGTCAAACGATATGAGTTAACCCAAGGTCAACGCTAGTCAACGTTGCAACAGAAACCCTTAAACAATCTGAAAACTTTGGCAAACCTTTCACACGTGCAGGGAAGAGAGAATGTCTCCTAAGGCTATACGAATCAATCAAAAGGAGAGAGAATGTGTGAGAAGATGATGTCCAAAATGAAGTTTTAGTCCCTACTATTTATATCCATCAATGAGGATGTGTGACACATCTTTTGGGGCTTGCGAGCCTACATTACAATTCTAGCCGACCGTGACAAATTGCACATGTGAAAAATAAATTCCAAATCCAACTTCTGCTCATCCAAGAAAAATGATCTTTAGATCAATCTTGCACCTCTCAGAAAGAGGAATCCAACAAAAATATCATCTCCATCATATGAGCAGTGCAAAGTGGAGTTTGGCCCTAGTTGCCAAATTTAACACTCCCTCTCAACTAGGGAGAACTCCACATGTCCATCCATCTGTCAACTTGCACAATCATGTCATCCAATACCATCATGTACTATCATATATCATCATGTTATCCTATGTCATCCTACTGTATTTGTACTTTGCCAGCTTTGTTGTGATCTAGAAGAAATAATGAAGAAGATTTGATCGAGAGTGAGTCACAAAGAACTTGCCACTCTCCACTGAGCCGAAGTCAGTTTAGAGGTAAAAACCTCAACTAGACTTGATCCCAGATCAAGTTGTTGGACACAACCCATCCTAGACATAGAGAGTACGGCAATACATGATGCATCCATCGGTAGCTATGGTCTTTATCCTCATTTCCCAACCCATTGACCAGATGAGAGGTACTTCCCATGAGTCCCAAACTACATGGGTAGGATGTATGTGGGGCATAGATCAAGAGAGGGTGAACCAACTCAATATCATTATAGTAGGGAAACAACACACCAACAAGGTAAGGCGAACCTAGCCTCGTGTTTGCTTATAGCTACAAGAAGTTATCCCCAAGCCCCCTGGAGCTCCCAGAGCTCAAAGTCCAACTCAAGCGGGACCCTCATAAGAGGGTCTGTCCACGATACCAAGATTCTCATGGAAGGTTAAGAATTTGACCTTCCCCATGGACTTCGTGAGAATATCTGCGACCTGCTCATCAGTCCCAATGTGATGGAACGTTACGGTGCCTCGTTGTACCATATCTCAGACAAAGTGGTACATGATATCAAAATTCTTGGAGCGGTCGTGGAACACAGGATTCCCTAAAAGTCGAATCCCACTTTGGTTGTCGCAAAGGATCACGGTGGTATCCAGCACATGCCCAAATAGCTCACTGACAAACTTTCTCAACCAAACAGCTTCACAACAGGCCATACTTGTTGCAATGTATTCAGCCTCAGCGATGCTCAAAGCAACCGATTTCTTCTTCCTACACATCCCAGAGATCGAAGCAAAACCTAAACTGAAGCAACATCCAGATGTGCTCTTACGATTTACCACACTGTCTGCCCAGTCAGCATCAGTATATCCATGGAGCCTCATACTCCCGGCAATGTATCTCAGCCCATGGTTGATTATGCCCCAGAGATATCTCAAGAGATTCTTGGCACCAATCTAGTGAATGTGATGAGACTCGACCATGTTTGACTCAACATGTCCACTGCAAAACATATGTTCGGACGTGAGTTCACTAAGAACATCAGGGCCCCTACGAGTTGACGATACTCGGTAGGATTTCCCAAATCGGGCCCAACAACACTTCCACACAACTTCTTAAAGTTGAGCTCCATCGGAATAGTCACGGACTTGCAATCCACCATCCCAAATCTTTCCAGCAACTTCACAATATATTTTCCATGAGAAAGGAAAATCTCACCTGTCTTTTGCCAGACCTCCAGGCCTGGAAAATAGTGCATCAACCCTAAGTCCTTCATCTTGAACTCAGAAGTGAGATCCCTCTTACATTGATGAATAAGAGGGTCAATACCTGTTAGGAAGAGATTGTCCACATCGAGAACCAGAATGAGAGGCTTGTCATCATCAACCTTATATTAAAGGTTTGGATCAGCATCAATTTGAGAAAAGTCCAGCTTCATCAAGTAGCTATCGATCCTATCATACCAAGCTTTGGGGTCTTGCTTCAACCCATAGAGGGCTTTCTTCAACCTGCACACATGTGTATCTCTATGTTGAACTTCAAACCGTTCCACATAGACCTCTTCCTTGATTGAGCCATGTAAGAAGGCAGTCTTGACATCCATCTGATGTAGACTCCATCCTTGCGATGCAGCAAGGGCAATGACCGAACGGATGGTGGTGTAGCAGGCAACAGGTACAAATATTGCCTTGATTTTTCATCACTTCCATCGGCTCCATGCTTGATCTTGTAGAGCCATTTCGAGGTGACAACAGATTTGTCCTTTTTGTCTAGGGACCACATCCCAGACATCATTTTTCATGATCAACTCATATTCTTCTTTCATAGCATCCTTCCAAACTTGGTGCTTCGCGACTTCTTCAAATGTTCCAGGCTCAGATTGTACGATGGTGCTCATCGCTACTAAGTACCCTTGGTACCTATTCGGCTTCTTACTTTCACGAAATGTTCCCCTTGGAGCAATATGTCTCTCGACATATTCGAGAGTGTCTCTAAGCCATGAGGATCTTCTTTTATTTGAAGAAGGCGGATCTATAAGATCCATGGGACCTTCAACACCGGGCATCAATTCATCCTTCGGTTCTTCCTGCTTTCCTGCTTCTTCTTTGTCTTCCTTTGAGATAGGAAGATCTCTAACCTTCCTGAGGGCAACATCTTCATCAAAGGATACATCATGACATATATCCACTTCTCTTTGACCAGGCACATAGATTCTATATGCCTTTGAAGTTTCACTGTAGCCCACAAATGTTCCCTTCTTTCCAGAAGCATCCAATTTGCTTCTCTTTTCTTTCGACACATGAAAAAGAGACTTCCAAAAATTCTAAAATGAGAAACATCAAGTTTCTTACCAGTGAAGGCTTCTTCGGGAATTTTGGAGTCTAATGCTAAATATGCGCATCTATTTTGAACATACACAGCGGTGTTGGCAGCTTCTCCCCATAGGAACTTTGGAAGACCTTGGCCATAAAGCATGGCACGGGCAGCGTCCAGAATGGTTCTATTCTTCCTTTCGGAAACACCATTTTGTTCGGGAGTATACGCATAATGGTCTCCCTCTTAATGTCAGCTTCTCTGCAATAGTCATTGAATTAATTTGACTCATATTTGGTTCCACTATCGGTCCTCAAAATTTTGATCTTCTTTCCTATTTAATTTTCAACCAAGGCCTTGAAGATGCGGAACCATATGAATACTTCGACCTTTTTCTTCAAGAAGTATATCCATGTCTTGCGGGAGAAGTCATCCATGAAGGTGACATAATATAAACATCCTCCCAAGGATGTTACGAGCAACATACCAGATAGATCAGAATGAATCAATTGTAGAATATCAGAAGTCTTGGTGACACTTGAGGGGAATGGTCCCCTTGTATGCTTTCCTTCGGCACAACCCTGACATACACCTTCATGATCATCTTTGAAACCGGGCATACATGTGACCACCTTCCTTGCTTCGGTAAGGGCTTTATAATGAAGGTGTGCAAACCTCCGGTGCCATAACTCGGATTGAAGAGTTGTGTTACATGTCATGGCTCTCAATGAACTTCCTCCAACCTGATAAAGTGTATCAACCCTGAAACCAAGAGTGAATGCTTCTTTGAAATTCTTCTTCCAAATGTGTACCTTTCCATAGATGAATGCCACCTTGAATCCTTTGTCTTCCATTGCCGAGATACACATTAGATTCTTCTTCAAGTCAGGTACATACAACACATCTTGCAAACGAAGGACTTAACCTTGATTTAGATGAAGGGTCATAATCCCTGTCCCTTTCACGGGATAGGTGGCATTGTCTCCAAGGATAATTTCCAAATTTGTATCCTTTTCAATCAAATCAGAAAGGGCCTCTTTATATCCAGTGAAGTGCCTTGAGGCACCACTATCAATCAACCAGTTATCGAGGTTGTCGGGAGGATATGCAGCATTAAGGGCAAATATGAGAATATATTTGTTTCTCTTGTTATCAACAACATTAGATTCATCATACATGGAGTTCCTCGACCTCTTGAAAGGTTGACCATTTCCATTTCCATTTCGATCAGAGGGATCCTTTCTCTTTCCTTTGTTGTTGAACCTGTTGTTCCTTTGATTTCCATTCCTCCTGAAGTTGTTATTGTTGTTGTAGTCATCATTTTGGGGAGAGTCCCTTTTATTTGGGCACTCTCTAGCATAGTGACGAAACTTGTTACAATCTAAGTTATAGCTTGGAAACGAGCTTGAGTTTCGAGAAACGCGATTGTGATGTGGCAACGACCTCGCAATATTTTGGAAACGAGGAAACCGATATATATATATATATATATATATATATATATATATATATATTAGAATTTAGGACATTTAAGAAATGTTATGTGAAATCATAAAACATACATGATAAATTATAATTTATTACATTCAAAGCATAAACTATTACATCACAAAAGACACTTTCAACAATTAAAAATAATAATAAAACACGGGAAAACCAAAAAATATTGAAAAAAAACAAGTTAAATCGAGGGAAAAGCGGGCGTACGTCTGGAAACGTGTTTTCGGTCGTACTGGGCACGTTTACCCAACGAGAAATGGCCCAGTACCGCCGGAAACACGTTTCTAGGCCGTACGGTATGGCGAAATGCGTTTCTGTTTCACTTCTGGGCTTAAATGAGGGTTGGACCCACGTTTCCTGCAACATAAGTTACAATTGTGACATCTACCCTTCCTTCCTTTCAGACCCACTCTTCCTTGATTTTGATTTCTTGGACCAGCATTATTCCTCTTCTTTGCATGAGCGGTGAAGGCAATAGGTTCACTCCCATTTCCATTTGAGGTATGGTCTCTCTCCATCATCCTCATCTCCTCTTGAGTGCATCTCGTCAGCAATTCATCAAAATCAGACATTATATTATTATTGAGAATAGTGGTATTGAATACATACCATGTCTGGGGAAGTCCTCCAAGAGCAATGAGAGTGAGCTCTCAATCAGCTATGACCCTCCAATAGCCAAGAGATCATTCTTGATTTCGATGAGCCTCATGAAGTAGGATTGGATGGACTCTCCCTTGTCCATTTTGATGTTCTTCAACTTGTTCTTCAAAAAGAGAATTTGATTAACATTGTTAGCCTTGAACATGTCAACAAACTTATCATACATCTCCTTAGATGTTCCTAGCTCGGAGATATAAGCAACCAAGTGCTTGTGAATAGAATCCCTGATGATCTTCTTTGCCTTGTTTTCCCCTTTCTTGTACTTTGTTTTAGTGACAGCCGGTGCATTTAATGTAGGCTCAGTGATCTTTCCCTGCACATAATCCATAACATCTTGTTCCTCCAATGTCAAATCCAAGGAAATTTTCCAAGCATGATAATTAGACTTACCCTTGAGCTTGTCATCAGATTTGAAGTATAATGAGGAAGCCATTGACCCTGGTCCTTATCTAATCAACTTTCAATGATTGCTCTTCTCACTCCTGCATGGGCTTTGTCTTCATCTCAGCTCTGATACCATGTTAATTTTACTTAACGATCTTATGTTCTATGCTTAGAGCAATTTACTTCAATCTTTCTTATTAGCCCAATTCAATTTCCTGTTTTGCAATCACATTAACATTGACAGTAAAAGTTGATAGAACATAAATAAATAACCAGAAGACAAGCCAAGACAAGAGGACACAATAATTTGGCGGATGCCAGGGAAAAAACCCAATGCGGGGAAAAACCTTTGATCAAATCTTCTTATTATTCTTCAAATTCAGCAGAGAGAGGAAGTACAATTTTCAGCAGCCAACAGGATTCCCTAGGCAGTAAAGTCAATGCTACTCAAACCAGTAAAATGTCTCCCAATGGTGCTCGGTCAAAGCCAGTCAAACTCGGCCTCATGAAACAACCAAAGTCAGCCCAAAACAGTTTGCAATTTCTCGGTCAAACCTGGTCAACGATGTGGTCAAACTTAGGTCAAATCTGCAATCAACGTTGTGGCCAACACAACAGTCAAATCAACCCAAAATTTCTCGATTTATATGCCACCAAATTCGGCCTCCCAAACTCGGAATTTGCCCCAAAAATCGAAGTCAAACAATGTGAGTTGACCCAAGGTCAATGCTGCAACAGAGACCCTTAAACAGTCCGAAAACTTCAGCAACCCTTTCACACGTGCAGAGGAGAGAGAATGTCTCCTATGGTTGTACAAACCAATTAGAAAGAGAGAGAATGTGTCAGGAGATGAAGTCTAAGATGAATTTTTGGTCTCTCTTATTTATATCCATCAATGAGGGTGTGTGACACATCTTTTGGGGCTTGTGAGCCTACATTACAATTATGGCCGACCTTGACAAATTGCACGTGTGAAAAATAAATTTAAAATTCAACTTTTGCTCGTCCAAACAAGATGATCTTTAGATCAATCTTGCACCTCTCCGAAAGAGGAATCCAACAAAAATATCATCTCCATCATATAAGTAGTGCAAAGTGGAGTTTGGCCCTAGTTTCCAAATTTGACACCAACTTGTCTAATGCTTTCATATATCCCTCTTGTACCTCTAGATCTGTATGGGGTTTGATCCTAAACCCACCCCCAGGTGCAAGTTGGCCCAACCAAGTTGGAGAGTAGTATTTTGGCATAAGGATATACGTTAAGGCATGTAGTGGAACATTAAGTTTATTCCACCGTGCACATACACAATTGTGAATCATTGAATACAAGTTGGGGTTATTTTCCTTAACAACATCTTTTATTTGCCCCAACATGCTATCCATCTGCTCATACACCTCCCCAATCACTGGTTTATCTGTATCTGCAAAGAGAATCATGCTATAAATGGGCTTGGTGAAATTAAAAATTCCCCTCACACGTGCCCAAAACAGACCATCAAGAGCAGTCTCCTCCACATGTTCAAAACCTTTCCTGTCAACTATTGTTGTTACCCTGTCCTTTAATACATGCCAGTGTGGATTTGATACCATGCTAGCCAATGACTCTCTTACCTTCAAAAGGCGCCTGAATGTGAGGTAATATCTAACAAATCTAGTCTTTGCAATCTTGAACAACTCCAATCTTGAGTGACTATGGAAAAGCCCATGGGTATTGCTATGATTTGTAATAAATATTATCAATTTTTGCCTCTCTTGTAGAAATCACCAATCCATTTGTATTGAGGTTGTTTGTTTTTAACTATATCATGCATCAAAAGTTTCATTGTGTGAACCAAACACCCAAACCAAAATATGTTGGGGTATTTATCCTCAATAATTTCTCCCACTGCCTTACAATTAGCAGCATTATCAGTGATGACTTGAAAAACATTGT
Source organism: Pinus albicaulis (assembly GCA_034641835.2). NCBI lineage: Eukaryota > Viridiplantae > Streptophyta > Pinopsida > Pinales > Pinaceae > Pinus > Pinus albicaulis. The sequence goes on along the minus strand of CM076583.1, from coordinate 185,818,383 downwards.
ATGGCCCAATACGTTCAATTGTTTCAAGTAATGGTTCTGCAATGTTGATGTCGGTCTTGAACTTTTCTGAGTAATCATATGATGAAAGGAAGATTGCACCACTAACAGACACAACAAGAACACTTATTAATGGCTTGCTTTTTACATTTGTCCATCCATCATATACAATGGACACCCCATGCTCATTCCAAGAATTTGTCATTCTACTCAAAGAATGAGTTATTTTTGCTTTTTCATGATCAATTCCCACAGTTCTAGCTTTGTCATACCCAGGCCTCTTGTAGCCTTTGGGGGCATCATTAATGGCAGAAACCATTTCATGCCAATAAGGTGAGCGAAGAACATTGAATGGTACCCCACATGCATAGAGAAACCGGAAATTTTTTTAATCCACATCATTCCTACACCCTTCGTCAAGGAAATATGATATGGTTCTATGCCTTAAAGAGATGTTTGTTCCTGTGCCAGGTGTGGCTCCATATCCACTGCCATGGGTGGAATTTGATGGACTTCTTTGTACATGATGTGCTAGTGGACTAGGTTCTAAGAAACCCTTTGATCTTTTAGATTTGTATTGGGCTTCCTCCTCTTCCCTTATGTATTTAGCTCATCTGTTGTTGACACACTTATACAAGTTTTGATTTATATTCATTTATCTCCATCCCATGGTCTTTTCCCACAAAGGTGCCTTCTGGCATGGGTGTATGAACCTGTGTATTGTTTATTGCAATGGTGGAAAAAAATTTAGTGGTTCCACCCCCTTTCCCTGCTTCAGGACTAGTAACATATTTCCACAATGGTGTTTGGTCAATTTTAGTTGGTGTGGCCTCATCATCTCCACTCTCCCCTTCCTCCTCACCAAGGTACTATCCAGGATTTTCACCAAATCCACTATAACCCACTTCTTCATCCTCCTCTTAAACAACCCTCTTTCTTCTAATCTACAACACCATAATAACAAAAAAAGGAACCAACAACAATAAAATGCCAAGCCATATAGCCATGATGTTTCAAATTTTTAGCTTGCAAAAAAATGGAGGAATTCCAAATGGGAATGGGAAAGAGAGAAGAAAACATTTTCATTTTGCAAATATTCAACATATAAAAAGAAATCTAAATTAGAGTGTAGATCCTACCTTTTTGGCCTTCAATCCCAAGCTACAATATCCCTTGCAAGCTCCTCAATTTCCTTCCTCAACTCAAGATCCAAGCTCTCTCTTCTGCTCTCTCCAAGCTCCAAGCTCTCTCTTGCTCAAAATGCTCAAGCGATGAACAATGAGGGGAAGGAGAGCCTTTTATGTTTTTCACCCCCCCTCCCCTCGCACCCCCCTCTTTCCCTCCCTTCCCCCCCCCTCAGTCAGTCGCACGGCCATTACCAGTCGGGAGCGAAAATTGTAAGGGAGGAGCAATCGAGAGCGATCGCTCCCTAGCCAAAAGCAAAAATTGTAAGGGAGGAGTGATTAGGGGCGATCGCTCCCTGGCCAGGAGCAAAAATTGTAAGGGAGGAGCGATCGAGAGCGATCGCTCCCCGGTCATTCCATCCTTAAAAAATTCACTCCGAGAGTGGATTTTTTGAGGGAGCGATTGGGGAGCGATCGCTCCCTGAGAACCAGGGAGTATTTTTTTCCCCTCGGGAGCGTGTTCCCAAAATTCGCTCCCTATGCACTCTCGAGGGGAGCGCGAATCGGGATCGAGTTAGGGGAGGGGGGGAGGGGCGCTCCCACACAAACCTTGAGTAAAAGAGCTTACAAATCATGAAGTCAATGAGGCACTTGAAGGTGGCATTCCCCTCTATAGTGGGCTTTGGCATGTACAAGCGTCTCCAAGCTTAATAAGGAGGTTAACCAAGGACCCCATTAGGTGGCTTCTATTGATTTTTGGTAGCATTGGATGTGCTCTAGCCTCAAGAGTTTGCAGGGAGGCTAGGACATATGCATTCTATTAAACCCAGAAATCATTTTGGGAAATTCCACCCGGAGACAGTTTAGTTTAAATAATTAATTATTTTTAATGGATGCCTAAGTCTAAACTTTGGAAATTAAAATAATTTAAGGGTATTAATTAAATTGGGTGTGAATCATCTAGAAAAAGGCGAAGATCGAGTCAATATGATCTAAGCCATTGATTAGGATCTAATATGGGCCGTTGAAAGTTCAACGAGAAGATTATAAGGAGCTCGATGGGCACTTGGAGAACACACTAGGCAGATACTCAGTTGCCCAAGCAAATCGATTTTCTCACTGGTTGAAGTTCGGCATGAGAAAATCGAATCAGAGGGTGAGTTGTAGGTGAGAGAGAGAGGATATCAACAATAATCGAGAGCGCGGGAAATGTCTGGAGCAGGCAGCGCAGAAGAGGGACATAGTACATCAGTGCAGAGGCAGTGACGCAGTGGGTCTAGCGTGAGGGCAGCAGGTCCTCTCAAGGGTCAAAAATTCATTGTGGAGCGTGAGAAATTTTTTTGTAAATTTCTCTCAGTGATTTTTCATCTATTCTGCTATCCGTATCTTGTACATGAGGTTTTTGCTGAAGATTAATAAAAGAAACCCTCATCTGCTGCACTGGTTTTCCCACTTGCATTTTTCTGGGGACAATTGTCCAAAAATAACTGTGTCAATGTGTTTATTGTTGTGCTAGTATTTTCCATACATTTATTTTCCACAATATGATTTGTGAAGACTGCAGTGTATGTATTTCGATATTTCCCGTAGATAGATGCAAATGATTTGTTTCAATAATTTAAAAAATAGAAGAAATATTATCAGTTGTTGCAGTAGGATTCGGAGTTTTCGAATTTTCACAGTTTCAGCCTTTAAAGAGGATGAAATTTCCATGGTACATCCATCAGCTGGTAGGTGGCAAATGATGTGGTGAAGGAACAGAGTGGGGATTAGGGGAATGCCCCAGACCACATGTCATGGTACAAGGGTAGTTGTGATGAGGGAAGCCCACACTTGGGTGTAGGGAGTGTAGGAGGGAGCAAATCGTGGTAAATGAGATACCTTAGCCTTTGTTTTTCCACCTTTCTTCATATGCCTTTTGCCTTTTGTTGATTTTTCTTCATAACTACTCAAGGCTTCAGGGAATGAGAGCATGATGTGTGGTATATAGTAGTAGGTACCCCCTTTTAATGTGGGGCATTTCATTGCCCACCAAGGGTTGGGACTATCATAGGTTCCTCAATGTGGAGGGGGACATCTAGGGCCCATACGAACTAGGGTGATGGCCATAGATAAGGGGGAGAACTTTTTCCCACGTGCTAACTTTATATGTCCTGACCATCTTCTGCATTTTGTAGTACATTTCCTGTTGAGAGTGGCCAAATTATGCTTTTTCTTTTCTTTTAGTTGCATCAACCTCTGGGGCATTGTTCCAAGCCCGACCCAAAGTGTGGACAAGGGGAAGGGGTGGCTAACCCTTTGTGGACCCGGATGAAAAATATGATGAATGGGGTTATAATGAGCAGTGGGGAGTGATGTATATGGTATCGGGAAGCAGAACAACGCAAATGCCAACCCTAAAACCAATAACCAGTAAAGGAGATCCCACGGGACTAGGATACAAGGCTAACCATCAAAATGGGTAGAGGAGACAAGAGTACAAACCTAGTGCACTCTTTCTGTTGAATCCCCCCACCAATCCATGCCTAAAAGTGTCCATGAAAAGTAAACAAAATTACTCAACTATACAAATGAAAAGCCATACCTTTGGGGTTGGGAGGCCCACCTTCAAACATACAATCATAACAGATGGACGAGGGACCACATGGCTGTCTCAGGTGGCAGAGACAATGGCACATCAAGCTATTTGGTGGCTACAAGGGGTTGTTGGCTGTCAGTTGAGGACCATCTAGGAGAAAAAAATTCTCCTATGCATACTAACCACAGGTGGTGGGTAACAGGGTTCTGTAGCTTATCCACGTAGCTTCTTGAAATTCATTTCCATCGGTGTGGCTGACTTGCATTCCGTCATTCCAAATTTCTCCAACAACTTCACAACATATTTTCCTTCTGAAAGGAAGATCTCACCGAGCCTTTGCCACACCTCAAGGCCTAAGAAGTAGTGCATGAGTCCAAGGTCCTTCATCTTGAATTCAGAGGCTAGCTCCTTCTTACACTCGATCATCAGGGCTCACTAACTATCATAAACTCGATCATCAGGGCTCACTAACTATCATAAATAGATCGTCAACATATAAAACCAAAATTAGTGTCATACCTTAGACTACCTTGAAGTAGAAGTTGGGATCGACATTGATTCTTATGAATCCAAGCTTCATTAGGTAACTATATATGTGGGTGTACCATGCTCTGGGGGCTTGCTTTAAACCATAAAATACCTTCTTCAACCTGCAAACATGTGTCTTTCGATCTTCTACATCAAATTGTTGTGGTTGCTCAACGTACACTTCTTCTTCTAATATGCCACGAAAGAATGTTGTCTTCGCGTCCATCAAATGAAGGGTCCATCCTTGAGTTGCAACAAGGGAAACTATCGAATGAGTGGTTGTATATCGAGCCACAAGAGCAAATATATTGTCGTAATCTTCTCCCTCTTTTTGGGAGAATCCTCGGGCTACAAACCTTGCCTTACATTTCTCAATGCTTCCATCGACTCCATGTTTGATCTTGAATAGCCATTTTGAAGTCACCACAAATTTTCTTTTCGGTCTCGGCACTACATCCCATACGTTATTCTTCATAATTGGTTCATATTCTTCGGCCATAGCACCATTCCAAACTTGCTCTTTCATGGCTTCTTAAAAGGTGTGAGGCTCAGCTTGAATCATATTGCTCATAGCTACAACATATCCCTCATACTTACATGGCTTCTTGCTTTCCCTAAAAGACCTTGCGGGAATGTGTCTTTCGGCATCCTATAAGGTGTCTCGAAGCCAAAGTCAAATTTTCCATAGAAGTCAAATTTTCTAGTGGAGACCAAAAATATTTTCCTAGCTAGTGCGAGTTGCCAGGAGGGCCAAATTAATTTTCCAGTGCACACACATGTGAGCCAGATCGAAGCTCCATAGCAGGGCCGAATTTGATCTAGGAGATCGAGTTGCTTCCAAGAGGTCAGATTGATTAGCAGAAGTGAAGAAAATATTTTGTCGAATGTTTTCTATTTTATGGCAAACAATTGTAATAATTTCATTTACAATTTTGTTAAAGAATAATAATAAAACCCACATCTATAGAACTAGTTTTCCCTTCGAGGTTTTCCTAGGGACATTTGTCCGAAAATATTGGTGTTCATTATTTGTGTGTGCAATAATTTTCTTAGTTTCTGTGATTCATTTATTTTCTATGAAGTCATTGTAGTGTTTTATTCAGTATTTGCCGCAAGTATTTTGCAGAAGACAAATAATCTCAATTGATAGGAGAATAATAACCAGTAACTGCAACATTCTTTAAAATTTCACAAAAATCGCTCTCTATGATGACTCGCTCTCTTGAGTTCTTGTGTGTCTTCACCTCTTCGCTAGGCTTCCTTTATAATCTTCATTAAGTCCAAATCCCTAACCCTAATCTCCCTTCTAGAAGATCTTGGAGATCAATGGTTGAAATTATTTTTAGGTCGCTTAAATAATTAAATTATTTATCCTTAAAAAATGACTTAATAGTCCACAATAATTAATTGACTTTAATTATTGTACTTTTCTTAAATTAAACTTGAGAAAGAAGACATAAATCACTTACTCCACCAAGCAAGTACCTAACGAGGTAATAAATCATCTTCCACATGCTAAGACACAAAGCCTATGCAAAAGACCTTTCGAAGCTACCACTAGCTTCAATAGGGCATTGAGCTATATATAGATGAGAAAAACAAAATGCATGCAAGGAAGAATTTAGAAGATAAAGCTGATCTTCTGCCTTCTGGTTACAAGGCATCACGATTATTAATAAAACAAAATACTGAATTCCATGACTTTACATCTCACGGAATGACATACATACAAGAAATGCCAATAGAGGCTACAAACCCAAATCTATTGTCCAAGGAAAATATCGTGATAATAATAGCTGCCACAATACATCATATAAACTCATCAAGTATTCTGCAAAGGTCATAGCTGCTCCATCACACACAATGGATTCCATTTAACAATGTGTCATAGATGGAAATTGTCCTATTAGTGTACAAAGATAAATAATAATCCGAAATGTGGCATCCTTTTAATAATATAATACACTCTTTGTATCAGAAATGAATATTATCGAGTCCGTGTATTATGTCATTAATCAATTTACTCTACAGAGGAAAATAAAGATGCAAGAATCACATACATCAAAATAGTGCTTGATTATGTTGAAAAACTGTGAGCAAGAGAGGTAGAGATGCGCACTTTTTGGAAACATAATCCATCATGAATGTCGAGGGCTTCCCAACAACAATAGGTTCTTTTTGAGTTGACCCTCTTAATGCACCAACCATAGAACCACCACCTGTACATGTATTTTGATCAATATCAATAGAAAACCATTTTGTTGGATGTAATAATGTATATGTTGCATGTATTTCTGTATGTTTGTGTTTCAACTTTCAAGAACATAGAAAAAAGGTACAAGCACTGAGAGGCCTTGTTTCAATTAAACCTAAAGACATGACTAACAGAGAAATGTCATAATTCATTTTTGTTACTACATGAATGTCGAAAACATTCAAACAAACTATTGTATATATAAATAAACAGAATTTTGGCTGATAAAACCCCTTAAATTGCCATGTTCCAACGCATGATGTGTAGGATTCTGATTCTTTTGTTACACAACTCATCTTGCAAAGGTGTCTCTCATAGGAACCCATAAGTACATGTCTCCAACATAAATATCCTCTACAAGAGTTAATTATATGTATGAGCTTTCGATATCAGTCAAGAGATGAATGTTTCTAATGTATTTTAATGATATGAATAAATCTTTTATTGCCTTCGATGTCCTTCAGATTTTGAAAGTTAAAAACAAGTCAATGCAGAAAATTAAATTGACCAAAACAGGGTGCAAAATCTACCTGCCCATTCTTGAGCATCAGTGAGATGAGTGACAGCATCACGGTTTGTAGCAATGAAAAGACATCCTGGATTTTCCCGTATGCAGAGAGTTCCATACCTGTCAATAGCAACTGAATTTTGTGAGACATCCGTTAATATCCATATATTATATAAGAAGTGTATTAAAAGAGTCAGCAAGTGCTCTGTTTCCCTCTGGAAACAGAGCAAGGGAAACAAGGAAGCTGCATTACTAAGGACACATATGATTATGTAACATCAAAATGCAAAAGGTCAAACAAATAATTAAGGATAACTACTTGTGAAAGGCACAACGAATAAATGAACATTTGTATAGCTTCAAAATGCAGCAACATCTCAAAAATAAAATAAAAACAATAACTTATAAAAGCTACAATGATTAAACAAAGGTATGAAATATAAGATTATACACACACACAGACAATGTAAAACAAAGTTGCCGTGAGAGATTTGATTGTATTATTCAATACGAGAAGTAGCCACAGACAACATAAGTCTCACAAGTGCAACGATCCATGATGGCAACCAACACTACCTAACAAAACAACCCATTAATTTTCCTCATGTATTACTAACTTAAGAGTACAAATATATATACACTTGTGTATTCTGATAATGATCATTAGTTTAATGATGTAATATATAGAGATCAGAGCAAAAACACATAACCAAGGAGGCTCTAAATGGCATCTACAACAAAACATCACTAGTAACTACTGCTAAACAAGGCAAGATCATCTGGCTCGGACTCTGAATCAGAGTCGGGTGGGGAAACCCATGGCTCCTCCTCACTACTGCTCCAAAAACCAACTCCAACTCTTCACAAACTCCTCACAAATGCAATGAGATAGTTGTGAGTAAATGTGACGGGGTTGGGTCACTTTATAGGCTTGGAAGAGGGGTAGAGGCATTAAGAAAAAAAAAACTGAAAAAAATTGAGCTTGAAGTCAGAGTTGTCGCATTTTTTCCCCGTGGACTAGCTCGGCCTGTTGGAAATACTGAGAGGGGGGTGAATCAGTATTTTTTTTTCAATTGTTAATTATTGCCAGTTAGATTCTACACAATTACAGACAGAGAGGTGTATAATGATAATATTAAGGATTAATAAGAATTTCAATCCTCTTTCTAATAATAGTATACGGTAGATGAGTGAGGGCACCAACCCTTTTAATGAAACAGGCACCAACCTATTGCCAAGCACCAACTTGGACTTTGATGAGGCTCCGACCTCTAGGGCTTTGACCCTATCCTCTCCAAGGCACCAACCTTGTGTTTAGGAGCTACTACTCCAAGGACACCAATCCTTTCTTCACTTCCGGACTATCAGTTCAAAGATGTTTTATTGCACCAGTCTTCATCACCAATTCTGCACCATACTGCACTCTTTATTCAACACCACACTTCTCCATTAATTCTGTCCCACTGTTCTTGCAACACACTGCACTTATTCTTCTATTCCGCACCAGCACTTCACCAACTGATTAAGGAGTCAAAACTTCACAGTTTACTAAACTTCTAGCACCATGCTGCACTAGGACAACAATTTATCTTTTAAGGACGCCCCTTATTTCTCTTTCTTGTGTTCTCTGGTTAGCCCACAATGATCTCGGTCTTGAGATGAATATCTACAATCCGATCAATGCTGACTGTTTCAAATACAGATGCCTCAACTTGTAGTCCTGAGCTCCTTAAAACTATTGTTGTTTGTTATGTAATCTCAACCCTTGCTCGTCTTTGTTTGTAGCTTCAAATTACAGGTCCATGCTTATTCTACAACATGTTTACAGGTCTGCAACAGGTTTGAGGTGTGTCCAGAATTTTGAAGTGTAAATGCTTCACCACAGGTTCAATAAATATGCTACCATACATAATTCTGGGCGTAATTGTTTTCCACGGATTCAAAGATGTGCCACTACAAGTACACACAGTTCTCCCACGAATTCTTTCACAGGGCCTTTTGTTAGGTCCCTATATTACTAGTATAGTCCCTTATTGTTGCTAGTGTCACCCCCTTATTGTTATTATTGTACCCTTGTAACCCCCATTTTGTTATTATTATGCCCTTAAATTATTATTGTTAGGTCGGCTAGGATTACATTGTGGCCCACTAGGATTACATTATGGCCCCATGGACTCCTATATATAGAAAGGAGGTTTTGTAAATTGTATCATCCAAGTATTGGAGGTTGCCCCCTCAAAGTGGCTCATTTCTAAGGCATTGATATCTCTTTTCTTCTCTTTTTGGAGCTGGTTACACAACATTTGGTATCAGAGCTTTGGATTCTAGGGTTTCGCTGCTTCAAACAGGTCATCGTGGCATTTTCGCTATAAATTTTTTTCTACGACGTTTCAGAAGCTGAAATTTTTAGGGTGCAAAGCCGAAATCCTGAGGAAGATTGTCTAAAAATTTCAGAGCTTGGTTCGCAATATTTTCGGAGATATGATCTATGGAAGTTAGGTCTTTTTTCAGGCTCCTAAATAGGTCATTGTGGAATTTTCACTATAACTTTTTTTCTACGAAGGTTCAGAATCTGAAATTCCTATGGTGCGAAGTTGAAATCCTGAAGAAATTCGTCAAAAAATTTCAGAGCTTGGTTCACAATATTTTTGGAGATATAATCTGTGGAAGGTAGTGCTTTTTCAAGCTCCTGAATTTCATCTCAAAGAGGTGATCGTGGGAAAAGTTCAATAACTCTCTATCTGGGCATCGGATTGGAGTGCCGTAAAAAGTGGCCGCAAGTACACGGACTGTAGTTTCTTGGCTCTCAATTTCAGAGACGAAGGATGAAACAGTGACACGTGGCAAGTCCCCACGAATGGAAAGTCCCCACGACCATAAAGCAGTTGCGAGGATTTCTCGGGTTAACAGGGTATTATCGCAAGTTTGTTAAGAATTATGGGAGAATAGCAGCACCTCTAACAACATTATTGAAGAAAGATGCATTTTCATGGACTCATGAAGCAACTAAGGCCTTTGAACATCTTAAAGAGGCAATGTGCCTAGCACCAGTCTTAGCTATGCCGGACTTCACAAAAACCTTTATTGTGGAATGTGATGCCTCAGGAAATGGAATTGGTGTTGTTTTAATGCAAGAAGGAAGACCCATTGCTTTTGAAAGTCGTCCAATCAAAGGAAAGTATTTACAGAAACCTATTTATGAGAAGGAAATGTTAGCAATACTGCATGCACTAAAGAAATGGAGAACTTACCTAATGGGAAGACACTTCAAGGTAAAAGCTGATCATGATAGTCTTAAACACTTTTTGGAACAAAGACTATCTTCAGAAGAGTAGCAAAAATGGGTCACAAAGATGTTGGGTTATGACTTTGAAATAATATACAAAAAAGGAAAGCTTAGTGTTGTTGCAGATGCACTCTCAAGAAAGAATGAAGAGGTGGAAGCATTGCTTTGTGCCATTTCTATTATCCAACCAGATTGGATAACCGAAGCAAGAGATGAATGGAAGAAGGACAAAGATGTATGGACACTCATTCAAAAGTTGCAGCAAGATCCTAGTACATCTGATACATTTAGTTGGAAAAATGATTCCTTATGGTACAAAGATCGCTTATATCTTTGTAAGAATTCCCATCTAAAACAAAAGATTCTTATGGAATTGCACACTTCTCCTTTAGGAGGACACTCGGGATTTTTAAAAACTTACCACAGGGTGAAGAAAGAATTTTTTTGGGATGGCCTTAAATCTGATATTCAAAAGTTTGTGGCAGAATGTTTGGTTTGCCAGCAGAATAAAGTGGAAACAATTAAGACCCAGGGACTTCTACAACCTTTATCCATTCCAAGTCAACGTTGGGAGGAGATTTCAATGGATTTTATCACAGGTTTACCTAAGTCCGAAGGAAAGAGTGTCATCATGGTGGTAGTTGATAGACTTACCAAGTATGCACACTTTTGTGCATTATCTCATCCATTTAAAGCAAGTACGGTTGCTACTACATTTATGGACACAATTCAAAAGCTACATGGAAACCCAAGGGTTATTGTGAGCGACAGAGATCCCATTTTTACTGGAAATTTTTGGACGGAGTTATTTTCTCGTTTGGGTACTCAATTAGCTCATAGCTCATCTTATCATCCTCAATCTGATGGTCAAACTGAGATCGTAAATAAATGTTTGGAAGGATATCTTCGTTGTTTTGTATCCGATAAACAAACACAATGGGTCAAGTGGTTACCTCTTGCTGAATGGTGGTATAACACTTCCTTCCATACTGCAGCAAAAATGACCCCATTTATGGCACTTTATGGATATCATCCACCATCCATCACATCATCTTTAAGGAAAAATTTGAAGGTTCAAGCAGTGGAAGATCACATCGAGCATCAGCAAGAAGTTCTCCAACTCTTAAAGGATAACCTGAATTTGGCACAAAATCGAATGAAACAACAGGCAGATCAACATCGCGGCGAGAGAAGTTTTGATGTAGGAGATTGGGTATTTTTACGGCTACAACCATATAAACAAATGTCCCTCAAGCAAGCTAAGAAGGATAATAAATTATCACCAAAGTACTATGGTCCTTACAAGGTGTTGCAAAAGATTGGTACTATGGCATACAAATTGGAGCTTCCTGCTTCTTCACGAGTGCATCCGATTTTCCATGTTTCATGCTTAAAGAAGGTTATAGGTGAAAATCTTCCAGTTCAAACAATATTGCCAGAACTTGATGAGGAAGGAAAAATCATATTGGAACCGAAAGCGGTCACGGAAACAAGAACTCGACAACTACGGAATCGATCAATTTCAGAGTATCTCATCAAGTGGAAGAACTTACCCACTGAAGATTCTACATGGGAGGATGAGAATTTTATACGAAAGCACCCAGAGCTACTCAAGCGTTGAGGACAACACTTTTTTTGAAGGAGAGGGGCATGTTAGGTCCCTATATTACTAGTATAGTCCCTTATTGTTGTTAGTGTAACCCCCTTATTGTTATTATTGTACCCTTGTAACCCCCATTTTGTTATTATTGTGCCCTTAAATTATTATTGTTAGGTCGGCTAGGATTACATTGTGGCCACTAGGATTACATTATGGCCCCATGGACTCCTATATATAGAAAGGAGGTTTTGTAAATTGTATCATCCAAGAATTGTTCATTTATGTAATGCATTGGAGGTTGCCCCCTCGAAGTGGCTCATTTCTAAGGCGTTGATATCTCTTTTCTTCTCTTTTTGGAGCTGGTTACACAACACCTTTATTAAATCATCAATGAATTACCATACGCTTTCACAAAACAGCTTGGCACGTCTCTTCTTCGATTTTTTAATATGCACTTCTACTTAGCCCAAATGCTCATATGTCCCTTAATTTCACCTTGTAGTCCGAGCTACTTCCACAGTCCGAGCTACAGTAATCCGAGCTACAGCGAAATCCGAGCTACTTCTGTTGTCACCGTCCTGTGGTTTAATGTGATCTTTAAGCCCAAACAAATTTCCTTGTTCTCTTTCTTGTGACCCTTCAAGTTCACGAGATGTGAACAGTTTTTGTTCTTCTCTCTGTATTAGATGACGGAATCAATGCTTATAAATGGAGGTTCGAACATGTATTTATAGTGATTTTGTTATGAAACTGAAGGGACATGACTATTTGAATTGAGGCCGACTTGTATGACTGAGGGTAGGTCGGCTTGCAATAGAATATATATTTCTTACCTTAAAAATTCATTATCTCTTCAACTACAGGAAGTTTGGGGACAAATAAGGGCTCATTAGAACGGGAAAAATATACTCTACAAGATGGTATAGGACCCACGTGGATAGGATGCCTCCAAGGTGATAAAAGAAATTTTTCTTTGTGACTGCCTTTAATTTTTGTGTGCAGGAGGTGAATAGGATAGCATGCCTTTTCCACTGCATGGCTTCTCCTTTATTTGGCTTATCAATCATAGGATCGTGTCATCATGTAGGACTTTTATGTCATCATGATAGTACCTAGCAAGGTCATGAAGGTATAGCATCATGTATTCAATAATAGTGTTGTAATATGTCACAGTGCAGCATCATCTAGTCTTTCAACCTTCATCAAGTGTGTTCATGCATTCAACCTGTTGCCATCAATGACAACTTGGATTAAACACGGCCGGTTTAAGACGGGCTCGGCTGAACCGGCCGGTTTGTTACCGAACTGGCCAAATTGGTGTTCGGCTCAGCCGGTTCGGTAACAAACCGACCGCCAGACTGTTTTTTCAACCTAACCGACCCAGACAGGGGTTTGGCTTAGCCTGCCAGGCTGAATTCGATTTGAACCGACCTAGTTTTAAAACATTGGTTTAAATACATTTTATCACCCTTCTTTAATGGACATATCAAATACAAGTTCTTTTACCAAAAAATCACAAATTAATCTAAACCAGGCACATTGAAAATGATATATGAAGCCTACCATTGAGAGGTACAACAACTCTTGATCCCCATTCTTCATTGGCCACTATATGCATTGCTAGTGAAGGTCAACATGTTGAAAACTCTTCATTCCGTCGTCCAAAATCTCACATTTTATATATGCACCACACGCCCCTCTCATTCTGATAGTAATCAACTTGCAATGTTGCCATAATGTGAGATAAAGAGACTCTATGACATGTTTACCACCCAGAGGATTGTAATGTCCCTGATTTTGTGAGTGCGGAAGTTACTAGGGAGTTTTCCAATTTTGATGATATTATATAAAATGTCAAGTATAATTAATAAAAAGGGGCAAATATTATTTTATTAGAAAAGGGGCAACAAAAATTCACCTAGTGGAAAGTGCCCCTCACCAATAAAATATATTATAAAGGAGTCTAGAAGTATTGTTGCACAAACTAGCAGGCCTTGTAAATAGGAAAAATCTAGAGGGCACAACAACACATCGGACAGAGGCCCATTGTCACCATAGCCTAAGTCCCCTACTCTTCTCGGATTTTCATCGACGGGAGGAGTCTCAGTATGACTTACTTCTGATATATATGTATCTATAGTGTGTTTGAAGTGAGGGAAGGTGACTTATTCAATGGAAAGGTTCAACAAAAGTATGAGCTTTGGGAGAAGCTAGTAAGACTTTCCACGAAAAACCCCTTTGAGAGATAACTACACAAAACCTAGGGTTGAGATATATGACGAGATAAGAGAGCATCCAAGATCAAGGTAGACAAGAGAAAAGGCAATGTAAGATCTATTCCAATGAGTACTAAAGAAAATGCCTTCGAAGAATCCCCAAAGTTGAAGGATTAGCTTCTAGGGTTCCCTCTTGGTGTGATAGCTAGGGCATCAAATTTCCAAAGATTCCACTGTAGGAAATACACCAAAACTTCAGGATCACTACAGGAGACACTAAGGAAGAGTTTTATCAAAACGAAATTGAAAACTTCCGCCTCTAATGGATTTTGCACCAAGCCCTAGAGAGGCCTCCTTATCCTTAAAGGGGAGAGGAAAAGAAGGTGAAAAGAAGGAAAATTCTGAGTTTTATGTGATCACCAAGGATTTAAGATTAGTGCCTAACAATTGGGAGAATTAGAGTCAAAGATAACCTCGATATGGCAACTCAGTCTTCAAGGAGACATAGAAGCAGCTCTGCTACCCTTAATGAAGCAGCGACAGAACACTTCTAGATATTTATACTTTGATGACAATTGTTATTGGAGTTTCAAGGATACATATGCAACAAATCCCCTAGGAAAATTCATCCATTCATTATCTATGAGTAATACATGCAAAATTTCCCAATAATTACAATTTAAAACAATATTTCATCAATTAGAGCACATTAATAACCATGAGATAATATTCCATGTGTTAGACATCAATCAAAACCAGAAATACAACATTAAATATCACTTCCAAGACAATGAAGAATATATCCTTCCATCACAGTGCCAAAATGAAGCTCCAAGAGAGATAGTGAAATTATCCAAACATCAAAATTCATCCAAATTCATCCTCAAATTGCAGGTCCAAAATTCTCAAGAGAGATAACAAAAATCCAAGTGATGATGATAGGAAGAGACTAGCTCTCTCCTATTTATACACGTCATAAGAGTTTGAATTATGAAAAACAAAGCCCCTCCAATGCCTAAAATGTCAACTAACCCACCCATGGTTACAATCCAACCATGATAGCTCAAAATTAAATCGAATTGCCCTCTTAAGCCCATGCAAGGCTAACGTCATGCATGCGTGGACACCTAGAGGGGCAGAGTTGAGGCCTCATGTGTTGAAAGTGTGAGAGAGGGCTTCAAAAATGATGATAAAGAGGGTCATGTGCTATTTATGCTGCAAAACATCTCCAAACCCCTATTTGGGCTCTGTGGGCTCCAAATGGGTCTCATGGGTCTTCAACTGGATCAAAAACAAGTCGATGCTCCATCAATGAGGGTTAGAAGATGACACATGCTCTCCCATGTCTCCCTAGGCAATGCATAACCTCCTCTGGGCCCTAGATGAGCTGCCAAGTGTCTGGCGCAATGTGTAATCGACTAGGCAACGGTCCAAGTGCATCATCATCTCTGACTAACTGGGACACGAGCAAGCAAAATATGGTGTTGAAGAAGCCCATGGCATAGAAACCAATGCTCTGCATGGATGGAGGCCCATGGCTCTCAATGCTCACCCTACAAATGCCATTGGGATCCTCTGGAGGGCTTGGATCTCATCCAAGGAGACCAATCCCAAGGCGAAAAACCCACCTACAATCTTGTCTAAGATTCAATGCGTCTCCTCACCTTCCAATACAATGATTCATTAGTGAAATTGAGTAAATAAGCTTGCTAATCAAGGGAAAAAGTGGACACTTCATAATGGGTTTCCTTTCCAAATTTGGGGCTTTGAACATGTACTAGTGTTACTTTCAGGTGTGGTTAATGAAGGACCCTATTAGGTGGTTTCAACCTCTAATGGAATGACAGGTCCAAGGTACACCCTTCAAATGGCAGGTGTCATGTGAAATGATGATGGAACAGATTGGGGACAAAGGGAAGACTCCAAGCCACATGCAATGGTACAAGGGTAGTTATGATGAGGAAAGCCCACACCTTCAATATATGAATGTACGAGGGAGCAATCACGGTACATGAGTTACCCTAGCATTTTTTTTTCCACCCTTCTTCATTTATGTTTCCTTTTATTGATTTTTCTTCATTTTACTACTTGGGGCTCAAGGGGATGAGAGCATGATGTGTAAGATGTAGCAGTGATTACCCCCATAAGGCAGTGCAGTTCATCGCCCACCAGGGGTTGGGACATTCATGGGTTCCTTAATGATGTAAGGACCACTCATAGGGGCCTTAGGAACCAGGGTGATGGCCATAATGATAGGGGGTAGAGCTCATATTTGGCTTTTTCCCACATGCTAAATTTTATTGTCCTGACCATCTTTTGCATTTGTGGTACCTTTCTTATTGTATGTGGCCATGCATCAATCTTTGGGGCATCGTTCCAGCCCGACCCAAGGCGTGGACAAGGAGAAGGGGAGGCTAACACCTTGTGGACCCAATGGAAAAATGTGGACCCAGATAGGGAAAATGTGAAAAGGGCTTGTAATGACCAAAGGGGAGTGAAATATATGGTGTCGGGAAGCGGGACCACACAACCTAAATTAGGGTTTCCCATGTAGTGCCACTACTAAAGCTAATAGCCAATAAAGGAGATTCCACGGGACTAGGATTTAGGATTAACCCCCCAATTGAGGTAAGGGAACAAGAGTACAGTCAAAACCATTCCTTCTTTCAAGTAGCCCAATAATCCCCAATTGTTCCTAAGAAAAACAACCATAAGCACCCAAGTACATAATGAAAAATCATACCTTCAGGGTTGGATGGCCCCCCTTCAAACATACAATCATAACAGATGAGTGACAGTACACGACAACTGGCTTAGGTGGCGGAGAAAAGTAGCACATCAAAGCTATCAGGTGGTTGCAAAGCGTTGTTGGTTGTTGGCTGAAGACAAATCTAGGAGAAATTTTCTCCTACAGGGGTCACCCACTAGTGGTGGTTAACATCTGGCTCCAAATAGGACATGAGCTCTTAGTAGAGTGCAAGAACCATGTACTCAAATGAGAGGTCGTGAGAACACCAGCAATCCTCTGGGACCATAGACCTATTACCTGCACATCACAAAAAAGCAAACAAAGGTAGCATGTGTCCTAGGCATACTTTGATCGCCCATGTTTTCATCAAATAATATAACCAAACAAGAAATAAAATCTACTTTAAAATGCAGGTTTAATCTAAATGTATCTAATCTAGCATGCGAACATAATATGATATTTAATTCTAATGCAAAAATCAATATGCAATGCATCCTACTCTAACATGCATATGAAACAATGTCAAGACTCAAGGAAAGGGGTGATGCGACTAACTTTGGTCGGGTCAAGCCAAAGTTCGTCATGAAGTTTGCCAATATAGTAATATCCCTCACCAACCTTAACATGAATCCTGACAAGCACAAGGTTTTATCTACCAACACTACATCCCCAATCTTGAATTCCCTTCCTAGTCTTATGCACCCATTTCTTTCTTTGCTTATGATCCTTCTATTGATTTTTGTAGCATCGGAAAGTGATTTAAGTCTCAAATTTGGTGAAGAGGCTTAGACACTAGTATTCCAAAGAACCCAGAAATGGTTTGTGGAAATTCCACTCGGTTCATGTTTTATTAAAATAATTAATTATTTTAATGGAGACCCTAAGTCTAAACTTAGGGAATTTAAATAATTAATGGTTATTAATAAAACAGAGTGTGAATCTTCTAGAGAACGAAGATCAATTCAAGTTTTAATCTTAGTCGTTGATTAGGCTTCTAATATGGGTCGTTGATTTGTCAACGAGAAGATTATAAAGGAAGGCTTGAGGGCCATTTGGAAAGTAAGCCAGGCAAATACTCAGTAACTTGAGGTAAGTCGATTCTTCAGAATTTAGAATTTGATTTCAGAGGGAGAGTTGCAGAGCGAAGGAAGAAGAGGGATTCAACATCAGTTAGAGCTCGAGAAAGGACGTGGAGCAGTAGAGGGGCAGCGCAGAGGGACAACACATAGGGACAGCGCAGAGAGGCAGCACAGCTGGGACGCAGTCCTCACATAGTCCCTATGCAAAGAATCATGCAGAGGTGACGCAGTGGCTATCAGAGAGCCTCGTGGATGTTAGAATTTCTTCGGAGGTTAGAAGAAAATTATCTCAAGTGTTTTCTTGGAAGTTTCTCAGTTATTCTGCCAGTCATTCATTGTAAAGAGATTGTTGTTGAAGATTAATAAATAAACCCTCATATGTTGCACCGGTTTTCCTGCATTGGGTTTTTCTGAGGACATTTGTCCAAAAATAACTGTGTGGATGTGATTGATTCTTGTGTTCATATTTCACTGTTATTTTCTCTATGAAATTATGTGATAACTACAGTAGAATTTATTTTGATGTTTACCGAAGGGTTTTTGTAAATAACTTATTGTGGAAAATAAGTAGGAGAAATAAAACAGTTACAGCAGTAGAATTACAGATTTGAAATTTTCACACCTTTTGATCAGATCTTTTAAGGATACGGATCTCTTGGGAAGGAAGAATGGGAGTAGGGTCCTTAGTCTCGAATATCCTTTTGTAATATGGGATGGGACCAAGTTTTACCACGAGTCGGATATAAAGGTACTTTGTAAAGAAAAAATGGGGTTCCATCAGGCTGCAGGATAGTAGCGTAAGATAAATCCATTTGGAGTTGACCTCCCACAGTAGAGCCCCATTTCCTAGACAATAACATTCCACACACATTAGGTATATCAATAACAATAACATCCATGAGCAATGATATGTCCTTATTCATGGCTAATGATACCTTAATATTTTTAATGAACCCTTCAACATCGACAGTTCTAGAATCAAAGCCACATACATTCTTATATTTGCGGGAAATGCTCAGATTGAGTTGCTTCATGACTTTCAATGGCATAATGTTAGTGAAAGCCCCAGAATCTAACATGCAATTACAGAGGAGAAGGTCATTAATGGCTAATGTCAACAAGAATGGTTCATGATCGAGATTAGTATAAGTGAGGTGTATGTTTTGCAATGTCATAGGTGGGCCTTCTTCCTCAAGTCCTAAAGCTTTCTTCACTCTCCATCTTTGGGATGAAAGCTTTGCAATCTCTTTTATAGGAACTTGCATAGTCATCTTTCCTATAACAACACCTACATCAATGTCTAGCTCAATTTCCTTATCTTTGGCTTTGTGCTCGGGTTCCTCTTCAAGAGGATCCTATTTGGAGTTATCTTTCTTAAGAGGATCTTTCCTTGGGGGTTCCTTAGGAGGAGGTTCCTTCCCTTTTGATGCATTGGAACTTGAGGAGGGGTCTTCATCATTTTTCCCAGAATATTGGACCCCTTTAAATCTCTGACTATTATCGGCATTCAATATAGGTTCATCTTTTTCATTTTTGAGCTTAACCTCACTAATCAAAAGGATGCATATATGTGCCACCTAACATAATGTTGAAGGCTTGGGTTTCACCAACTACATTCATTTGCTCTCTGTTAATTTGGTAGCTCAGTGACAAGTTCCCTCCTTTAGACAACCTTCCTCATCTAGGGAAGACTCTCTTTGCCCTTGGCAAAAAATTAATTTGGTCAAAGAAAAATATATTTTTAATATGAAAACCCACATGTGCAAAAAAGTTCAGGTTGGCCTAAAGGACAAATTGGGTCTCCAAGGAAGCTTATAAATATAGGACAAGTCAACCTCATTTGGACATCACATCTCAAGCATCTTCTTTTCTTTCTTCTTTCGATTGGTTCGTACAACTCTGCAATTAAGAGGTTCGAGCTCACACGTGCGAAGGGAAAGAGGCAGTTTTGAAATTTTTCATTGACTTTATGATTGGGTGACCGTTGACCAAGTTTAACTTAGAGTTTTGACCTCCTTTGACTTGCAAAATTTTGAACTTTTAATGCCGAGTTTTTCTATGGAGGAGACGAGATTTTCTGGGCACTTTTCACTGTTGTTGACCATTGACTTTGACCTATGAAATCTGAAGTTTGACCACAAAATGTATCTCTGTCCTTTGACTAGGTTTGACCAAGTTGTTTGGGACTTTTTTTTATTTCATTTTGACTAACATTCAAGGCCGCATTTTTTAGGCAATTGACCGAGCCCTTTCGGAGGAGTTTGACCATTGACTTGTGGACTAGTTAGGGCATCTTTGACTACTATTGTTTGTGGAAGAATTGCAAACTTTGACTTGTTGACCAAATTTGACTTTGAAGTTGATCTATTGGATATTGGTTTCTTGATCTCTAGAATAGTCAAAAAATTGACTATGACTCTTTTGTTGATGAATGGAATCATTATATCTCTTTGCTGAACATTTTACGACAATCTAATAAGAAGAAGAATTTGATATGGTTTTCCCCTTTCTGGGGTTTTCCTTGGTCTTTGACCAAATTTGGTGTCTCTTGTTATTGCTCTTGATTGTCTTCTATTGTACATTACATTTACTGTTCTACCTACAATTGTTATTTATTGTTGGAAGATTAAATATGATTGCTAATTGAAGAAAAGATTGGGATAAGTTGTAATGTCCCAAATATAAATTTTGCTAAAAATTGCTTCTGAAAATTATGTCGTCAATTTAAATAACAATTTGTACAAATTCAACCATCAATTTAACGGAAAAAAACCAGAAAATATAATCTGCAACTCAACTCTGATACCACTGTAATGACCCAAATAAAAATGTTGTCAGATAATGCTTTAAAAAATATAAATTTGCTCCCAAAATTCACACGTTAATTTTACAAACAATTCACACACATTGAACCACAAAATTAATGACAAAAACAAGAAATAAAATCTGCAATTGAAGAAATGATAAGATAATCATGCAGAAAACTCAACATTATTTTATTTATTAGAAGAGTACATATAATGCAGGAAATGCTTGAGAGAATGGCCTCCCACAAATATCTATTACAAGTTGAAACTAGGCCTCCAAAATCTGAACTATAACAGTAGTTGCAACTTGTGAATTCTGGATGAATTCACCAAGGAGAGAGATGGGTGCTTGCCCACTCTTGTTGAATCACCTGAGGATTTTTGTCCTGGGGCTACTGAAGTTTAGAACCATGTTCCCAAAACCTCTCCAATAGAAAATACTCAAATCCAAGATATCTCCAAATGATCTCTTCCTCCTCTTTTATAGATCTAATGGATAGATCTCCAAGCCTCTAGAAGCATCTTATTTTATTATTTTATTAATATGCTACAAACTCCTCTCTTGACTTTTTTTTTCCAAGGAAAAAATCGTAATTTCCATTATATAGTATATTGAAAATTACATGTTGTAGTTGTTGCATATGATGCATATGCCAAATTGTGATTGTAATCACAAGAAACAGTGTAGTGTCTGTTGTCATAAATGTGAAAATTTCTGAATATTACTTTATGCAGAAACCCTACTGTTAATTTTGGTTATACTTCTCCTACTTAAACAAGTTATTGATGCTGAAATCTTCAGATTAACATCAAAGTAAACACATAACAGACTTTCACTGATTCAGATCTAAAACAGAAGTACATGCATATAGACAAAGTGACAAAAGATTTTCTGGACAACTGTCCCCAGAAAAACCCAATGTGGGAAAACCAGTCTTCTGACTGCTAGAGGGTTTATATTATTAAGTAGTTTCTAAATACAACAAATCTGGGCACCTTACTGTTTCACCCGACAAAGAAAAAATAGATCTGCAGGTAACCTGATGTTATGGAGACTGAAAACTTGACTGATCCACAACCCGAAATGGGATTTACAGGACTTGGCCCTTTCCGGCCTCTAAAAACCCCAGCGCTGCCTCTGAAGTGTTGAAAAGTGTAACTAGGTCAGTCTTCATGTTGACTATGTAATTATGAAAAGAAGAAGTCAAAATAATAAAATGTATTTGCTTCATGGGTTTCATGAGCAAGATTTGTTATGTAAATGGACTTCTTCTTGATATCCATTAGGTTTTGTGTCCTCTAGATATAAAATGTAATTAAGTGTCATATATGCTCCAAGACCTTGCTGGAAGTCTAGCTCATAACTGCCCTTAATCAACGATGAAAGACAAGTTGTAGTTACAGTGGCGGTTGCCACATTAAACACTGAAGAAATCTCACTTCATGTCGAGCTATTCACAATGGACAAGTCGGCCTATTACTCAGCTGGATGGTCAGCCTAATAGTTGGCACAGTCATGTATATATCATAGTTATTAAAACCGGCCGGTTTGAACCGATAACCGGTCAAACCGGCTGATCAATATGTTGGCCGGTTCAAACCGGCCTGGCAACCCGGTTTATGCCTTCACCTCACCCAAAAAAGCCTGTTAACCGTCCTAACCAGCCAATTAAGGACGGAACCGGCCGGTTTTTTGAATAAACTGGCCGGTTCCGTCCTTAACCGGCTGGTTAATGCCTCTTCACTTATGCGGACCCACCCACGGCCAACAAGCTCTTTTAAGGCTGATGTGGAGGTAAGGGGAGTGTTGTTTCCCTCCAAAAACACCCTCCCCAGTCTTTTATAAGCAGGGGCAACCTCGCCTTTGTCTCACACCAACTCATTTGCTGTTTGTGAGTTTGTTTGAGAGCTTGGAGAGTGTTGAGTGTTTGCCGGAGTAGTGATCTTGGAGGCTTGGAGTTGGAGTTGGAGCTATCTTGGAGGCTTGCCACTTGAGTTAAGTAGACTGAAGTAGCCATCATGCCTCCAAAAGGCAAGGATACTACATGGGTTCATTGTGATATGATTGATGGAAAAATGATTTGCAGATATTGCCAAAAATCTATTGCAGGAGGGGGTATTAACAGGTTCAAGCAACACTTGGTTGGGATAGGAGGCCATGTAAAGCCACGTGGAGCACCAAATTAAGTAATAGGGCATATTAGGGCAGAATACCTTCAGAAGTTTGAGGCTCGAGTCACTGAACCAATAGAGACTGCAGTTGCAAAGTTTGGCAGTCGAGAGTCGGGAGACTCAAGTTCAACCAACTGAGTTTGAACTTTGATTATGATTAGAAGTTTCAAGTGATACTGATAATGTTGATCATTAATTAGAAGTTAGTAATATGATATATCATATATGTAGATTTGTAGTAGACTGTCACTGTAGTCTGTACTATGTAGGCCAATGGCCTCAATGCTCATAGCTTGTAGCATTGCTTTTGGACTTTATGGGCCATTTGGAGCCTCATTGCTTACGTATTTTTCGATGATATGTATTGCACTTGGTGCCATTTTGATATATTCACCTTTGCATGGTATATAAATGAGAAAACTTTGCATATTTTGTCCCTATTGGCTTGGAATCATGGTTGCAAATCTTAAAAATAGTTTTTTTTATTAAAAAAAAATTATTTAATGTATTTTTTTTAAAACTGGTTCATTGAGATCTGACCGCTACCGGTTAGACCGGTTCTGGTTCGAACCCCGGTTCATTAGGTCCACCGGTCCAGTCACCGGTTCCAGTTTTAATAACTATGGTATATATATACCTAAAGTTGTTGATCATTTGGATACAAGTTTTCGGTGCACATAGAAACAGAATTGCAGATAGGTTTGAAGTGAATACGGACAACTCAAGAGCGAATGCAGATATCTCTGAAGTGAATGCGAAAAACTCAAAAGCAAATGCAGACATCTCTAAAGTGAATGCGGACATATCTGAGAAGTGAATGCGGACATCTCTGAAAATTGAATACGGACATCTCTGAAATATAAATGCGGACATCTCTGAAATATGAGGCAGACATCTTTGAAATATGAACGCAGATCTCTCTAAAATACAAAGCGAGATATTAAGGTGAATATAGACACGGACTTGCGGATAGTTCAGAAATAGAATTGCGGCTGTCTCTGTGGTATTACAGTGAACTAAATGCGGACAGAAGTAAGTATGGGTATATATATATACAGCGTGAACATATATCAAGACTACAGCATGGATATACAAGAAGCATAAGTGCGTATAAGGAACAAGATACTGGTCAATCTCATGAAGTATTGCAGAACTCAGGAATAAGAGCAGTTATAAAGGGAGTCAATAAGTGCAGTCAAGCGCTGTGAACTAGGACAACGTTTGAATACAGTCAAGTGCAGGAAGAAAGAGTGTGGATAGTCAAGAGAAGTCAGCAAATTATTAAAGACAGTTTGAAGATCAAGGTCTTGGAAGCAATCTAGGTTGAGGGTCTAAGTCTAGGTCATGGTACTTGTCATTTGAAGATCTATAAGGAGAATTCTTTGCGAGTTTTCCTCTCCAAGAAGGAGAGGTTTTGCCCTGGCTCTAGGAGCCTACCTTTCATGTCTTGTGCTTTTGATAATTAACTTGATGAAAGATTAACTAAACTAAAAGAAGAGAAAACATCAGCATCACAAGTAAGATCACAAGTAATTATCAAGAAGAGAATTTGTATTAATCACCAGCCCTTCAAATTCTCAACATGGTATCGGAGCTAAGGTGCTAGAAAGGGCATAGAGACACTCAAGGATCAGATTTCATGGATGGCATCAAAGCAAGGATTTGCTTAGAAGAAAGGTCAGACTTCCACAGTGAAAGAAATAAGATAGTATTATAGAACCATCTTAAATGTGCCAGCAGATCATTGAAGTATTGCCATCAAAAGCTTCAAGGCAATTTACCTATCATCCTTGATCTTTCAAGGAAGCAGTAGAATATCATCATCAATCACCATTCAAAGGAAGCTTCAACCATCTTCAAAGTAAACAAGCTGGTAGAAGAAGAAAAGCATCTACTCAAGTAAGTATATTGATGACTTTATATGAATCTATTAAAATATCTCCATTGATAGGAAAGAAACAAATTGTTTTGGGTTTCAAACTTTCCATAGAAGACAAGGACAATGATGTCATGCCAAATTCATGAAGGGAGATATATAAGAGTCCAAAGGATTCTTATAGAATCCATAAAAGACTTTATCATCTACGATGTACAAAAGCTAAAATCATCAAAAGGAGTATATAAGAAATTAGTGGAGCCATTCTCTGTGAGTACTACAGGAGAAGCAATCTCTATGATCAACTACAGGAACTAGGAGAAGACTACAGTGATGTTAAAAGATCTATGAGAAGAATGGTGAAAATTTCACTTCACAATTATACGGGAAGATAGAAGTCATACCATTCCACGATTTAGGGTCTCTATGTAAATAGAGGAAACAAGATTGAAAGCCAAAAGTTGTTATAGGATTAAGTGAAGGAATCAAGCCTTTGTAGCCATGTCCAAGAAGAAAGGAAGATTCGATAAGTTTTGGTCCTCAGAATAAAAGAAGAAATATGGACGAAGCACTATGCCTTGGATTTAATGAACTTAGGCATTAAAATAGAAATTGTCCTCAATCTGAAAAAGGACAAGAAAAATAGAAAAGAAGCCCATGTCTCTAAAATGAGGAAAGAGCCTGATAAGAAAGAAGAAGCAAGGGATCTCCACTACTATTGATATCATCTTCTTCTTTAAGTGATTTCTGTTGGTTATATGATAGGAAGCAGTGTAGCATCCTGATGAAAGCATGGTAGGAGCTCCTGGTAAATCAGTTCCGGGAAAACCTCTATAATAACATTACTAATGGAAAGCATCCATCAAGAGCAAGGGTCATCATGGAAACAGATTTCTGGGATATTGATGGAGCATGCCAAGAGAATGAAGCTCTTCATTCTTGAGAAATTTCTACAGGATGACTCAAGGGAAAAAGGGTATGAGATATGTATATATTTATATGCTAACATTGGATGCTGTGAAGTCATGTCATATGGTTGCAGGAAATGAACTTCTGTATTTAGAAGTATGATCTATGGAGGAGTATCTCTCAGTGCACGAACAGATGAAATCAACATAATATGTCCTCATGGAATATGAGGTGGTTGTATACGAACGAGAAATTAGAAAGGTTGTAAGTTCCTGGGAATGGAGAATGTGCAGAAAGGAAGAGATCATGAAATGCAACCATGTCAAGAGGCAATTATCATCCAGAAGCCCAGAAGATGTGACTTGGAGATCTCCTGAGAAGATATGTAGACTCTGACAGAAGTCTGGTAAATAAGAAGACCCTTGACAAAAAATATCATTAGGAGATGTGTCAATCTATATAAAGGATGTTGATGCCTACAAAAAGATGTCATGGTGAAAGATCATCACTAAGGTAACTTTTGTTCTAAAAGTTCATATGTATATGTTTATCTAGATGAATTTATGCAAGGCTGCTAATCATAAGAAAGGATTCATGGATCCTTAGGGATGATTCGAAGGAAAGCAGCATGGCATAATGGTGGACCAGATGAGAAAGACTGATGAATCACTTTCTGACAGTGGACATGACTCGTGACTGAAAGTGATGGATGATCTATGCCCTATGAGGCCAAAAATTGAAGATTCCTCAATATCGAAATCCATGACATCGAGGGAGGAACTCTTCATGAGTAGCTGGATTACTGCTGCAGGACTCTGGTTGATGAGGAGTCTGGTGGTAAGTTTCTTTCTTGGAAGAAACTTGAAATATATCCTCCCTGTGTTAAGAGGGAGTGACGTATGTGATTCTCTATTACATGTGTCATGCACTAGACCAGGACTAACAGCGGTAAGTCTTAGTGAAGGCCATGTGAAGAGAATGGATAAACACATCATTTTGGTCTTCACCTGGAAGACAGAATGGAGGATTGGGTAATCATCTGGCATTCGATACTCTTTGAGAATGAGATAGGGCATTCAAGATAAGAGTAGTCGTGGACCGATATTCTTTGAGGGTTGGCTACCCAAGAGAAGAGTAGTCCAAGAAAGTCATACTCTGGGAACACCTAAGTGGGGTATGTACCTTGGAGAGACAATGACTATGGTGTCTATTAGTCATGTGTCTCGCCAGCATTGTAGCCCATTGTCTCGTTGAAGAGATGGGGTTGTTAGTCAAGGCCTTGCACTAGGACAATGTTGGTTGATATGATGTTATACAGATGCGATTACCAATCCGATTCTTCTTATGAGACTCTTCAGTTTGAAAGTAACCATGTACCTGTATGAATACCTCCCTAGTTAAGAGGGAGTGTTGAAAAGTGTAACTAGGTCGGTCTTCATGTTGACTATGTAATTATGAAAAGAAGAAGTCAAAATAATAAAATGTGTTTGCTTCATGGGTTTCATGAGCAAGATTTGTTATGTAAATGGACTTCTTCTTGATGTCCATTAGGTTTTGTGTTCTCTAGATATAAAATGTAATTAAGTGTCATATATGCTCCAAGACCTTGCTGGAAGTCTAGCTCATAATTGCCCTCAATCAACGATGAAAGACAAGCTGTAGTTATAGTGGAGGTTGCCACATTAAATACTGAAGAAATCTCACTTCATGTCGGCCTATTCACAATGGACAAGTCGGCCTATTACTTAGCTGGATGGTTATCCTAATAGCTGGCACAGTGATGTATATATATACCTAAAGTTGCGGATCATTTGGATACAAGTTTTCGGTGCACATAGAAACAGAATTGCGGATAAGTTTGAAGTGAATACGAACAACTCAAGAGCGAATGCGGATATCTCTGAAGTGAATCCGGACAACTCAAAAGCAAATGCAGACATCTCTGAAGTGATTACAGACATATCTGAGAAGTGAATGCGGACATCTCTGAAAATTGAATACGGACATCTCTGAAATATAAATGCGGACATCTCTGAAATATGAGGCAGACATCTTTGAAATATGAACACGGATCTCTCTGAAATACAGTGCGAGATATTAAGGTGAATATAGACACAGACTTGCGGATAGTTTAGAAATAGAATTGTGGCTGTCTCTGTGGTATTACAGTGAACTAAATGCGAACAGAAGTAAGTATGGGTATATATATATACATATATATATATAAGAACATACAGCGTGAACATATATCAAGACTACAGCATGGATATACAAGAAGCATAAGTGCATATAAGGAACACGAAGTTGGTCAATCTCATGAAGTATTGCAGAACTCAGGAATAAGAGCAGTTATAAAGGGAGTCAATAAGTGCGGTCAAGTGCTGTGAACTAGGGCAACGTTTGAATACAGTCAAGTGCAGGAAGAAAGAGTGTGGATAGATTATTAAAGACAGTTTGAAGATCAAGGTCTTGGAAGCACATCTAGGTTGAGGGTCTAAGTCTGGGTCATGGTACTTGTCATTTGAAGATCTATAAGGAGAATTCTTTGCCGGTTTTCCTCTCCAAGAAGGATAGGTTTTGCCCTAGCTCTAGGAGCCTAACTTTTGTGTCTTGTTCTTTTGATAATTAACTTGATGAAAGATTAACTAAACTAAAAGAAGAGAAAACATCAGCATCACAAGTACGATCACAAATAATTATCAAGAAGAGAATTTGTATTAATCACCAGCCCTTCAAATTCTCAACATGAAGCCCCTGCGTCAGCCTCTGCGCTATCCTGAAGAGGGTTGCGTAACCCTAGACTGGGTGACGCAGTCCCTACGCTGCCCTAGCTGGACCAGCGTATCCCTAGAGGACCTCCTACTGCTCAGTGTTGCCCTTTATGGGCCTGCGTAGCGGCTGAAGCCCTCTTTGTTGCGCAGCTGCTGCAGTTTCCCTTGCTTCTTTGCGTTGTTCCTGGTTGTTGTCTATTTGCCTCTTGCTGATTGTTGGCACTGAGATCAGATTATCCCCATAGCCATTACAACCCCTCTCTGCAGCTGAAACACTTCTAAAAAGTCTTAGCAAACCCTGCCCTAGAATTTCAGCTTAGTCTCAGTGCTCTGCCTCTGTGTGTGTGTTCTCCAACTGACCCCAAACCTTTCCTTTATACTTTCTTGTTGGGAAACCAACGGCCATGATCTAATCTTAAATCGATGGCTAAGATTAAAAGAAAGTTTGATTTGTGTGACTTAAGTCATTTCCATCACATGTTTAAATTAATTACCTTTAATATTTTAATTTTATTAACTTAGACTTAGGGTCCTTAATGAAAAATATTAATTAATTAATTATCTCCCAAACTGGATGGAATTTCCCAAATCCCTTTCTGGGTCTTGGAGATCTCATGTACTCTAGTCCCTCCACAAATTTTGGGAGCTAGAGCACATCCGATGCTACCCCAACACTCAAGAAAACTCAACAATAAATAAATAACATGAGAGTTCATATAAAGTAACAAAAAAGGACCTAGCATGTGCAGAAGGAAAATATGGTGGGCAGTATAAGTAGCAAAAATAAGGAGTATGTCAAAATAGTTGTTATATATCATGTTGTCCCATCTGCAAGCTGTTGCTGCTTTATAAAAGGCTTGTGATAGCGCTGATAAATAGTTTTTCCTTTTTGTTCCTGGATCAACCATTGACCACGTGGTAGCTACATGGATTCCTTGGAAAGACTATCAGAAATCTGGTTCCTCTCCCTGAAAATAAGATGACATGTAATAAAGTCAAATTGTGCCTTAAAAATGAAAATGTCGTCCAAAAGTCCTCTGAGTGTGCGCACATGACATTGTGGCTGAATATTGAACCAATTGATAACCAATTTGGAATCTCCAAATATTTGAAGTCTATGGTATTGTTTTTCAAGTGCAAAGATGAGGAGTCCAAATATCTCGTCTAAGACCGTTGAGTTCAATGAAATTATTAGTGCCCCTGTCATACCCCATCTTAAGTTTATAAAAATGGTCATCAAAAAGATACAAAATTGCACCTCCACCACATCCAACATTTTGTGCGGATCCATCAAAATAAGCCCAGGGGATCGATTTGTCAATGGCTTCAGGGTATATATTCCTTGTACGTTGCGGATGCTCATCTTCTGGGATCAAGTTGTAAAGTACCTCAACGTTTGAACAAGTTTGGTTCCAATCAGGGTAGAATCTTGAAATGTAATCTTATTCTTGCCTGACCAAATGCCCCAACATACCAGTAATGGAAGGTTACGAAGTTTTATATAATGGGCATTATGCCACCAAGTATTCCATGCATCCAGGATAGAAACTCCCTGCCACCTGATGTTCAGAGAAAGACTGATATATTTGATTCCATATGAGCTAAACAATAGGGCATAATACAAATAGACGGTCAATAGATTCGGATGTGTTCTTACATAAGCAACATCGAGAGGGACCCTGAAATGATCATCAATGTAGGTTATCCTCGGTAGGTGTCTTGTTGTTCAACAGACACCACATAAATAATTTCACTTTAGCAGGTGCTTTGAGTTTACTGATTAAACACCACCACCAATGCTTGAGTTTTGGCTCATTTTCTGAATAGATGAAAAGGGAACCTTCCTTAAGAGTGTATCTCCAATATGCAGATATAGCCCAAATCAGCTCGTCCTCTCTATTAGTGATCCTAACATGAGACTCTGCGAATGTATTGAGGAATCTGGCCCAGGCTTGTCCCCACTGATCCGGGATCATCAATGTGAAATTCCTAGATCTGACAATCTTAGGAATCCTATTGCAACTATCTGAGTTTACTTCTCCTATTATGTAAATTACATTTACGAAATTAATTCAGAATGCATCATGAATTATTGAAGTAAACTACTGAAGCAACCTACACTTAATTAAAGATGATTCTGAAAAAAGGAAACTGAGCAAGAAATCAACCACATACGACACCTTTATTTTGGACTAAGTCCTCAGAAAAACCCAATGCTGGAAAACCGATGTAGCAGATCTGAGGGTTTCTATTATTAAGCAGTAGCAATTTCTGAATACATCGTTGAATACCTCAAGGGTTATTCAGTTACAGAGAGAGAAATACTCGCAAAAGAATTGTGAGTTTTACCTCACTCAATCACTGGAAAAGTTGCCCCTAGAGGTCTTTGTGAAACCTCTGCGCAGCCACTGCGTAGGCCCTACCTCACCTCCTCTAAGCACTGTGTTACCCCAGCAATGGATCAATCTGACTTCCGAAGTCTGAGATCTTGGCCTCCCGGTCTCACACCCCAGCTCCAGGCTTTTGGATCTAATCCAACAACCAAATCTCAGAAATCCTCTCAGCCACTACGCAACCTCTGCATAGCCCTACGTGGCTCTGCGTCAGCCTATCTGGCTCTGCATTGGTTATGTTGGACGTCTCTCTGCCTCTCTCTGCTGATGATTCTCCGGCTAAGGAAATCTCTCTCCAGAAGCTACTTTGCCCTTCTCTGCGCTGAAATCACTTAGATCTTATCTTCGTCCGAGCACTTCGTCTGTCGGAAAAATTTGATCACTTGATTCACTCGGTGTCTCTTTCCGAATGACCATCAAGCCTTCCTTTATAGTCTTCTTGTTGAGAAATCAACATAAGAGATTAGATCTTTAATCAACGGCTAAGATTATAACATGACTTGATCTTTGTTTTCAAGATCATTCTCACTCTTGTTTTATTAATACCTTTTAATTATTTAATTTTCCCTAAGTTAGACTTAGGGTCCCCATTAAAATAATTAATTTTTACAATAAAACATGAACTGAGTGGAATTTTCACAAACGGTTTTTGGGTTGTTTGGAATACCAGTGCCTAAGCCACTCCACAAAATTTGGGGCTTAGAGCACTTTCGATGCTACCAAAAATCAGCAATCAACTGTTGTGCCGATTTCCAAGATTGACTGAAGACCGATGTATTATCTGGGTCTGCCACTTGTGAAAGGAATCTGATGCCAGCAAAATCTAAGGATTGAATAAGACCTCGGTGGAGAATATGGGCGTTCCCACATCCAGACCATGCATTCCTGCCAATGTGGACGCTCTCACCCGATCCAATTCGCCACGCCAGTCCATGTTTGATGATAGTGATGGAATGTATGACAGACCTCCAGATAGTAGATATGTCCAACCTGCTTCTCATAGGGTTGCAGATCCTATCCAGGATCGAGAGGGGGTATATATATTTGTAGTACACAACATCCTTCCAAAGGCTGGTGGAATTGAGCAATTGCCATCCCATTTTGGCTACAAGTGCCTTTGAAAGGCAACCTAGATCTTCATCCCCCATCCTCCCCACTTCTTTGGTTTAGTAATCCGATCCCACTGAACCCATGCAAAGGTCTTACCTTCCTTGTTTCCTCTCCATAAGAATTTGCAGCAAATTTGTTGTATTCTATTGATGATGCCTTTGGGAATCCAAGCTAATGCCATCCAATAAATCCTGATGGCCTCCAATACAAACTTAATAAGCACTAGTCTCCCCGCCTTGGATAGCCAACGACGGTGCCAAATGTTGATTCTAGCTTCAATCTTGGCCACCAACCATAAATCTGCAATGAGGTATTTGATGGGTTTGAGCCTAAAACCAAGATATTTAAGACCTTCTTACAAAGCTAGTGGTCTGTATATAAATCTTTGATATGCATATACACTCTCCTGTTGTGTACAATTTGCCAACGAAATAGTGGATTTGTTATAATTGGATTCCATGATCGTGGCTTTGTAGAAGATGGATAAGATGTGTTGAAAACATGAAGAGTCATGGATGGAACCATCAAGAAAAATGAGAACGTTGTCAAAAAATAGTAGATGAGACAAGGTAGTGGATTCGATCAGTTTTACCCCATGGATGCTCCCAGAATTTTTGGCCTCAATTATAAGTCTACTCAGACCTTCCATGATTAAGAGAAAAAGCAAAGGCAATAATGGACACCCTTGTCTAAGGCCTCGCTCAGCATGAAAGAAATTGGAGGCAGCACCATTAATCAGAATGCTATAGGAGGCCGAGGATAAATAGCACATAATCCAATTCATAAATGAATGTGTTGGAATCCAATATGAGTCGGGATGAGCTCGATATAGATCCAGTTGGCTCTGTGAAAAGCTTTGCATAGATCGATCTTGCGAATAATGCTTTTCAAATTCTTAACCTTAATAGAGTGCAGCCCCTCTTGTGCGGTGCCAATGGCTTCATGGATTTGTCGATGGTTGAGGAAAGCAAATTTTTCCTTGGAGATGTGCTGGGATAAGATGGGCTTAATGCAGTTGGAAATGATTTTAGAGATAATATTGTATATATAATTGCACAAGGATATGGTCCGAAAATCATCAAATGTATGTGGGTTATCAGTATTGGGAATCAGGGCTATGAAAGTAGAGTTGATGGCCTCATACATGTTGCAATTGATACGGTCTTCACTCCGGTCCTGACTCTTGTCCTTCTTGAACCGCTTTAGTAATGCTTCCAAATCCCCCATTATGACAGGATTGTTCAAGTTCTCTATTTCATCTCCATCCAGCAAACGAGGAAAAATTCTGGCACTCTAAATATCTCGGCAATAGGTGCTTCACGAGGGGCACTAAACGATCGACCAAAATGTTGGATGCCTATATCAACCAGCTTGTTTTAAAAGATTGTGCTTCATGTCCACCTTCATCAGTAAGCGACCAAAGTGTATTTACAGCCTTCCTTCCCCTAGCACATTGCTGAAAGAACTTAGTGTTATCATCACCCACCTGTAGCCAGATGGCTCTGCTCTTCAGTCTCCATGCTTCTTCCTTTTGTCTTAGAATTATGAGTCTACCTCCTTCAAGCCTTGTTAAGTGGAGATTGGTTTCCTTAGATAATAATCCATTGTGGCTTAAATCCTCCGATCTAGCCAATTCCAATTCGATCTTACAAAGTTTTGCTTCGTCCCTCTTTTTTTTCTTTTGCCCATTCTATCGTTCTGTCTTTTAGTCTAGTCGAATTACTAACCAAGACTTCTATCAGAGATTGATCCCTTACCAAATTGTATGCAGTCCATGTCTCTTTTACTATTCGATGAAATTCCTCCTCTCTCAACCAGGAAGAATTGAATTTGAATGGTGTTGGTGAGTTTGGGGATGATCCCACGATCTCAAGGAAAATAGGAGAATGATCCGAAATACCACCTCAACCCACCCATTGTCTGATCTTGTCTATCTTCTCCAATAAGAGAGCCTTAATGAGGAAACGATCCAATCTTCTTGCAAGCATAGCATCGCTCGTCCTTCTATTTCTCCAAGTAGGTTGAATCCGGGCAACATCAATGTTGAGGAAATTGGAATGATCCAGGAGATGTTCAAAGAAATTGGTGAGGGAATCAACCGGTGCATGACTACCCCATGATTCGGCAATGACCTAATGAGAAGTTTAGGTCCCCTCCCAAAATAATGTAGTCGCTCTTTATAACAGATGCACCCATAAAGTCTTCCCAAAATGCCACTCTACTGTGACAGGGGCCGTAAATATTCACCATCCTCAAGATAATACCTAATTCTTCAGAGAATACATCAGCAAATAAGACCCCTTCTCAACCCCAATTTTTTTCTAATCTCATGGTATTTTTATTGATACCAATCGCGCATCCACCAAACCTGCCTCGTGCATCCAACGCATGAAAAGTCCATCCACAAAATAGGGCGTTCATAAGGTTAATAATGATTCACCATCGCCAAGGGCCTCTTGTAGGAAAATGACATCCATCTCCTCCATATCTAACAACCTCCTCAGGGCTAGCTTTTTGTCGGGGCTAGCCAATCCCCTGCAATTCAAAGATATCTACTTCATCTACGAACCATAGCAGGGTTGCCTTTCGCTCTAAGAACCCTATCAATAGGAATTTTTCTACCAGATGCCACTTCTACCCTGGCCTTGTGAATGGCTTTCGAGATATTTGAGTGTTTACCCCTCGATGGCTTGGTTCTCTTAGGGGGGGAGGCAACTCCAATGCCACAACCAAACATTTGGGAGGGCTTAGCAAGGGATAAAGAACACAGATTGTATCTATGGCTATTGCTACTATCAGATGGGATAGATTCAGATGTCGATAAAGGAGACCCAGCTAGAGTGGTCGAGGAGGGAGGCTGACAGCATACAGGTGTCGATACCAAAGGACAAGTGATGGTGTTCAGGTCACATAAGGATAATGTCTCCCCACGTATAGACATATATGCAAAGGAAAAATCTGAAAGTAAGTTATGACAATGTATATCTAGTGAAGGGTGACAGAGAGTACCCAGATGAGGACCCGATCCAAATGAGTGTGAACGTCAAAACGAGTAACCCTTGTTGATGGAGGACGATCAGGCATTTTTTGTGATACATTGATGGTATCCCTTTTGATCGACTGTGTTCTTGGAGTGTTTAGGATAGCATTCATCTTCCAAACTGGTTCTGCCTAATCCCCTGCCAACCCAGCGCCTCAGTTCCCATTATTGTAACCCTTTGAGTTCATCAAACATTCTTTGTACAGATGGTCGCCCTCATGGCATCTTCTACAACGGAATGGGACCCCTTCGTAATCCAAAATATACAGCCTTGTTTGACCATGATGCTGGAGTCGTAGGATTTCCACTAGTCCATCTCTGGTATCTGGATGCACAAGTATACGTGCATATGCCATCTTCCCAATCTCTATGAATGTTTTATCATGGTCCAAATAAACGCCCAGATCATCGTCAATACAATGAAATACATCCTCTGACCAATAATGGAGAGGGAGTCTTAGAATCCGCACCCAAATTTATCTTGTCAGAGTCTAATAACAATGTCCACCGCTTCAGCGTAACGGGCACCATCTCTATATGCCAGAATTTCGACAAAACCCAATCGCAATGTTCCGCTTGAGCGAAGCTCAATGCGAACCATCCCCTTGTCATAGTCATGAAAGAAGGCAGATAATCAAGGTTCTGTCCCCAAATCTCCACAACCCATTTTTGAGTCACAACGCGGAGTTCTTTCATCCCCTCACCCTATCAACCAGAACAGTGCCAACAGTTTCCAATACCTGAGCCATTTCTATACCTTCCCCAAAAACTAACAGTCGTCCCCGCTGCCTAACCTTGGTCCTTTTAGATTTTTTGTCGTGCTTCTTCTAATTACCCTCCTATGATTGCCTTACTCCATGAGGCAGACAATCCTCTGCCTCCGAAACCCTAGTTCCATGATGCCTTGCCTCTGTTGATTTCTATAGCATCGGGAAGTGTTCTAAGTCTCATTTTTGGCAGAGAGGCTTAGACATCAATTATCCAGAGAACCTGAAAATCGTTTGTGGAAATTCCACTCGGATATGACTTTACTAAAATAATTAATTATTTTAATGCAGACCCTAAGTTTAAACTTAGGGAAATTAAATAATTAAAGGTTATTAATAGAACAGCGTGTGAATCTTCTAGAAAAGGAAGATCAAGTCATCTTTTAATCTGAGCCTTTGATTAACGATATAATCTTGGTCGTTGATTCATCAGCGAGAAGACTATAGGGCCATTTGGAAATCAAGCCGGGGACACTCTCAGTACCCGAAGGAAATCGATTCTGAAGTAAGAGAATTCGATTTCAGTGGGTGAGATTGTAGAGGCAGGGTTGGAGAAGCAGAAGGAGGCATGAGTCAGTTATCAGGAAGCAGAAGTCAGGAGGATCAAGGGAAGGGTGAGATGATCAACAGCAAGACCCTCTCGCCACAGAATCACGCAGTCCAGGGAGAAACTACGCAAAGCTCTCATGCTGGATGACACAAAGGGTGAAGGAGGTCACCCCGAGGGTCTGAAATTTGTTTGGAGGTTCCAGAAAATTCAGCGAAGTGTTTGCTAATTTTATCTGTTCATCGGACTCTTGTAAATGTACTTTCCATTCCTAAAGATAAATATAAAACTCTCATCTGCTGCACCGTTTTTCCCACATTGGGTTTTTTCGGGGACAATTGTCCAAAAATAACAGTGTTCATATGGTTGTTTCTATTGTGCTACTTGTGAAATTTATCTTTCTGTTCTTATGCTCTTGATGAAAGATCTGCAAATGTGTTTATTTCAGGATTTACTGAAGCATCTGTAAATAACTTATCTCAAAAGTAGGAGAAATAAACCAAGTATTGCAGAAATATTTTCCCTCTTGAAAATTTCACAGCCTTCGGTATTTTGCCGAGTGCTCCTTCAAAATACCTAGAGGTTTTTACCAAGAGGGGAGACCTAATCTCTTGGGCCATATGTTCCGCGTCGACTGTCTTCTAAAGCCCAACCTCTTCTGTTCTAAAAACTCTTGAGATTATAGCTCTGTCCACCCTTGTCTGATACACAAAGTATTCACGGAGGCCAACTGCCAAGCTAGAGAGATGCTCCTACGCCCAGAAGTGTAATTCAAAAGATGAGGGGATATTAAGGACCGGCTATGAATGATAATCAACGCGCGGCGGCTCGACAAAAGAGTCCAGAGAACCAAAAGCTCGGGTATCCGTCACGCAGGGCGAAAACCCTAATGAGGAAAATGAAGCCTCCCCGGCATCCAAGGTAGGGTCATAAGAAGCAACCTGAATAACCGGTTCCCCGGCATTGACCGGTGGATGCATACTGGCATGTTGAGGTGGATCCTTAGTCCAGATTGAAATGGAATCTATGTGAAGAAGGCCTCTGGTGATGTCTCGTACTCGGGGCACTCACTCTGTAAAATAATGTTCCTCATAGACTCAATCATGGAATCCATTCCCTCATAAACCTCTCCTAGGATGGGTTGGTCTGTATCTGCAAATCGAAGAAAGGAAATGATATGATCCACGATCTGAATAAGTAGATCTACCATCTCCCACCAAGCATCATCCAACATTGTGTCCTTCACTCCTTTTGAGGCATCATCCAATATTGTGTCCTTCACTCGGAAGGGTTCACGGAGTCAAAGGGACACACACTGTCCTCCAGAGCACGCAGAAATGCAGAGAGAACACGACATGAAAGTGTTGGCATCCAGACTAGAGGAGGATATTGCTTGTGTGTCGAGCACAGCTCCTCCAGGTGTTTGGTATATTGACAGTGGAGCATCTGCTCATATGATGGGGGTTCGAGAATTTTTTTCAAGCTACCAAGAAGAACAGATGAATTTCCAGATAACTATGGGAAACAAGGCAAAATGTACCACCATTGGGAGAGGTACCATAACATTTCAGACTGAAGATGGCAACAAGATTCGAGCCACGATGAGCAAAATCCTCTGAGGATAAGGAAGCAACCAGACAGATATCAAGCAGTGGTAGCTCAGGTTGGTGAACCATCCACCTTTCGGGAAGCAGCTCAGCATCAAGTATGGGTGGATGCCATGGTGGAGGAGTATAGCTCCATCATGACGAATGATGTATGCGAAGTAGTTCCTAGACCATAGGACAGATCAGTTGTAGGATCCAAATGGATCTACAAGATCAAATATGCTGCAGATGGCAGCATTGAGAAGTTCAAGGCAAGATTTGTAGCTAACGGGTATGCACAGAAAGAAGACATTGATTATGAAGAAACCTTCGCCCCAGTAGCTCGTTACACTTCTATCAGATCCATCATCTCTCTGGCTGCGCAAATGGGATGGGAGATTCACCAGATGGATGTCAAGACAACGTTCTTGAACAGGGTGATAGAGGAGGAAGTGTGCATAGAACAGTCAGAGGGCTTCAAGACACCTGAGTAGAAGACTCATGTTTGCAAGCTTAAGAAAGCCTTGTATGGATTAAAACAAGCCCCCAGGGCATGGTATGGATGGATTGATAGCTACTTGCAAAAGATGGGGTTCGTCAAGAGTGATGCAAACCCCAACCTCTACTACTTGAGAGTAGGGGATGAGCCGCTTATTCTTGTACTTTATGTGGATGACCTGTTTTTGACCGGATCATCCAAGCTCATCAAAGACTACAAGGAGAATCTGGCAACTAAATTCAACATGAAGGACCTGGGGCAGATGCACCACTATTTTCTTGGTCTAGAAGTTTGGCAACAGAAAGGGGAAATCTTCCTAGGACAAGGAAGATACACGACAGAAATCCTGAAGAGATTTCAGATGGAAGACTGTACACCCATGGCCACGCCAATGATTACTAACTGGAAGAAGATAGACACATCAGAGGATGATGAGGCTATGTAATATCCCGAAAGGGAAATAGACAACAATACAAGCATACGACAATATAGAAAATGCCGAAAATAGAACATAAAGCAAATACACATAAAAATGCCGGGAATGCTAAGCCATTTTATTAATCTGAGAATATAATGAGATACAATGGATAATCAGAATAAATGCACCTATCCTTGCACAAGGCAAGTGGAGAACCCTCTTAGAAAAACAGGAAATGGCTGCTACAAGGAACTGCGTCCCAGCTGCTGGAAGAAACTGCCGTAAACTGCTGCTGCTAGAATGAACTGAAGCTAGGGGCTTATCCCCTTGCCGAAATGAGCTGAAAATCAGCAGACCACCTGAACTCACCACCCCGGACAAAACCCAGAAACCATATAGAAAATGATCAGCCTCCGAAAATCACCTCAGAAACCCTCCTCAAGGAAAAACGCTGTCCCTCCAGGCCTAGCGCAGATGCCAAATGATATATGCTGAAATCGGGCCACAAACTCCCCGGAAAATCTCCCACTGATCAAGACTGAACCTCCACACCGAATCTCACTGAATCTCCTGCGGAAAACCCCGCAATAGAGCACCTCCTCCAAGAACTGCGTCCTCTCTCCTAGGGACTGCGCAGTCACCAAAAGAAGCCCAACTCCTCCGCAAATCAACAACCAAATCCTCCGCTGGGAACTGTAGAAAAGACCTTGCCCAAGCAGGCACTCGAAGTCCCCCAGGGCTAAGGGCGAGATCTCCGACCGGAGACACTCAATCGCACTAAACAGTGCTGCAGACAGGCTAAACAGCCAGCGTGCTCAAGAAGACAGAAGTCTAGCTCAAATATTATCAACAACAAGAATGCCTCAAATGAGGAGGCTCCTCCACCTTTTATAGCATTGGTTTCCCTCCAAAACCAATGTAGTCTCTCTCTCCTCCACGTGGTGTGTGGCCCCCCTTGGCTCCCCCCTTAAGCTACAACGTTGTGCTACTAGGAAGGTGTTTTATTCCACTAAAGTGAGTTAGACCCCCTTTTACTCACTTTTTTTATTTATCTACAAACCATATATGGCAAAACAATACAAAGTCGAATATTCCAATTAGCTGTTGCTAATTAGGAATATTACAGGCTAATCCCACCTTGTATAGACAACTCATCGGATCATTGATGTATCTAGTTAATACTAGACCAAACATCTGTTATGCAGTGAATACCCTCAGTCAGTTCATGGCGGAACCAAGGACGGCTCACTGGGCAGCAGCTAAACATTTTCCCAGATACCTAAGAGGGACAGTCGAGTACGAGTTGAAGTACACCAAAGCACAGTAGATCGGAAAAGTACCAGTGGGTATTGTTTCAGTCTCGGATCAGGAATGACCTCCTGGTGCAGCAGGAAACAGAAGCCCGTAGCACTGAGCTCAACCGAGGCAGAGTACATGGCAGCAAGCACAGCTTCGTGTGAGGCGATATGACTTTGCAAGTTACTCTTGAACCTGCTCAAGAAGCAGATGGAACCAACCAGTATTATATGCAATAATCAGAGTTGCATTAAGCTCTCTAAAGATCCTGTGTTTCATGATCGGTCGAAACACATTAACATTCCGTGCCACTTCATCAGGGACTATGTCCAAAGGGGAGCAGTACAATTGTGATACACTCCTACAGGAGAACAAGTGGCAGATGTCCTCACAAAGGCTCTAAGTAAGATCAAATTCACTTACTTCAGAGAGAAGATGGGAATGATCGAGAACCCTTTTCATTAGAGGAAAGGGTGGTCTTCAAAGGAAGAGGCAGCTGCAATACAGATGTTGTAGTGGAAGAGGCAGTGTCACTAGGCATCAGTACAGGAAGCAGCAGCGCAGAGATGAGGGCAGCAGCCAGGACAACATCAACGTAGTAGATATTATAGAGTCAGAGCAGTACAGCGGTATCTTGCTTAAACACTTTCCTCGCTAAGAGGGAGTGTTGATTTCTATAGCATCGAGAAGTGTTCTAAGTCTCATTTTTGGCAGAGAGGCATAGACATCAGTTATCCAAAGAACCCATAAATCGTTTGTGGAAATTCCACTCGGATTTGACTTTATTAAAATAATTAATTATTTTAATGCAGACCCTAAGTTTAAACTTAGGGAAATTAAATAATTGAAGGGTATTAATAGAGCAGAGTGTGAATCTTCTAGAAAACAAAGATCAAGTCATCTTTTATTCTGAGCCTTTGATTAACGATATAATATTGGTCGTTGATTCATCAGCGAGAAGACTATAAGAAGAGACTTGAGGGCCATTTGGAAATCAAGCCCGGGATACTCTCAGTACCCGAAGGAAATTGATTCTGAAGCAAGAGAATTCGATTTTAGTGGGTGAGATTGTAGAGGTAGGGTTGCAGAAGCAGAAGGAGGGAGGAGTCACTTATCGGGAAGCAAAAGTCAGAAGGATGAAGGGAAGGGTGAGTTGATCAGCAGCAAGACCCCATCCATGTAGAATCACGCAGTCCAGGGAGAAACTACGCAGAGCTCTCATGCTAGATGACGCAGAGGGTGAAGGAGGTCACCCCGAGGGTCTGAAATTTGTCTGGAGGTTCCAGAAAATTCAACCAAGTGTTTGCTAATTTTATCTACTCATCAGACTCTTGTAAATGTACTTTCCATTTCTGAAGATAAATATAAAACCCTCATCTGCTGCACCGGTTTTGCCACATTGGGTTTTTTCGAGGACAATTGTCCAAAAATAACAGTGTTCATATGGTTGTTTCTATTGTGCTACTTGTGAAATTTATCTTTCTGTTCTTATGCTCTTGATAATAGTGAAGATTTTCAAATGTGTTTATTTCAGAATTTACTGAAGCATCTGTAAATAACTTATCTCATAAGTAGGAGAAATAAACCAAGCATTGCAGAAATATTTTCCCTCTTGAAAATTTCACAGCCTCCGGTAATTTGCCAAGTGCTCCTTCAAAATACCTAGAGGTTTTTACCGAGAGGGGAGACCTAATCTCCTGGGCCATATGTTCCACGTCGACTGTCTTCTAAAGCCTAACCTCTTCTGTTCTAAAAACTCTTGAGACTGTAGCCCCGTCCACCCTTGTCTGATAGGCAGAGGATTCACGGAGGCCAACTGCCAAGCTAGAGAGATGCTCCTACTCCTAGAGGTGTAATTTAGAAGGTGAGGGGATAATGAGGACCGGTTGTGAATGACAATCAGCGAGCGGCAGCTCGACAAAAGAGTCTAGAGAACCAAAAGC
This sequence comes from Pinus albicaulis, assembly GCA_034641835.2. NCBI lineage: Eukaryota > Viridiplantae > Streptophyta > Pinopsida > Pinales > Pinaceae > Pinus > Pinus albicaulis. The sequence continues at coordinate 185,776,330 of CM076583.1, read as the reverse complement.
TCTGGTACCCGTCACGAAGGGTGGAAACCCTAATGAGGAAAATGAAGCCTCCCCAGCATCCAGGGTAGGGTTATAAGAAGCAACCTGAATAATCGGTTCCCCGGCATTGACCGGTGGATGCATACTGGCATGATGAGGTGGATCCTCAGTCCAGATCGAAATGGAATCTATGTAAAGAAGGCCTCTAGTTATGTCTCATACTCGAGGCACTCAATCTGTAAAATAATGTTCCTCACAAACTCAATCATGGAATCCCATCCCTCATAAACCTCTCCTAGGATGGGTTGGTCTGTATCTGCAAATTGAAGAAAGGAAATGATACGATCCATGATCTGAATAAGTAGATCTACTCTCTCCCACCAGGCATCATCCAACATTGTGTCCTTCACTCCTTTTGAGGCTGCTTGATCTGTCTTTCTCCAAAAAGACCAAAACTCTGAAATAACCATGGCCTCAAGAGTAGTGTTGACCTCCCTCGGCCTCTTCAACATGATGAATGAAGAGGAAAACCGTATATCCGCAATCTTCAACAATGATAGATTGGCGTACTCCTCGTAGATAGTAAGGGCATTTGTATGGTTTTGTACAAAGTTGCGGATATGTCGTGCATCCTCAATAATGCTTCCAATCCAAAGCACATCAGAGGCAATAGATTTCAGTGCTAAGTTCAATGAATGGATAATGCAAGGTGTACAAAATACTTGTGGATATTTAGCTTCCACAATCATGCTAGCAGCCTTGCAAATAGGTGCATTATCTGTAATGATTTGCACACAAGAATCTACACCTACATCTTCAATAACTTTAATAAACAACTCACCCATATATTGTGCATCCTTGTATTTTCCAAGTGCATCCACTGATTTCAAGAAAACTGGACCATTCAAGGAAGACACCATGAAGTTCATGAGTGGATGTCGTGCTGGATCTGTCCATCCATTAGAAACAATGCTAACCCCAGATGTTGGCCATGTTGATTTAATAGGCTCAAGCATTTTGTCCACCTCTTTCTTTACCTTCATCAACAATGTGGTTCTAAGCTTCTCTAGCCCAGGAGGCACATTCCCTGATGGAGTTGTTTGAGTTAGAGCTCGGCACATCTCAATAAATATAACTGAGCGTGCAACATTGAAGGATGTGAAGTTCCGATAGAAAAAAAAAAAAAGCAATGGTGAGATCAAGCTCTTCCCGCTTCTCTTTTTTGGAAAATCTTGCCCATTGGACCAAGTGCAGTTGCCTTTCTTGTTGTTGCTTGTCCCCCACTAGAACTCTCAAATGGGAACTTGTTACTGCTTTTCCTCAAGAACGGAAGGGGGTCATCATTCTTGTTTTGTTTCATTTTTGCACCCACATTTTCCACACCAACAAATGCCTCTCTTTCCATTTCATTCCCATTTTCTAAAGACACATGTGTACACGCTGCAATTCCACAACTTGGTAAAGCCAACAAATGAGCTTTCACACGGTAATATGTGCTAATGAAATGGTTGTGGCAATAACTGCATTTCCAAGCAACATTGCCTCCTCCATTCATCTTGTTGCCTGGCCCTGTCTCTCTTGTGACATATTTCCACAATGGATATTTGTTGTCTTGAGGTTGTTGTATTCCCTCAACATTTGAAGTTGTTGTTGTAGCCCCACTTCAAAGAGATGGAACACTTGCAAACCCTGATGAGCCTTGATGATCTTTGATGAGCCTTGATGATCCTGTCAAGAACCGATCATCCACATACAACACCAGTATCAAAGGCTCACTCCCTACTCTTTGGTAGTAGAGATTGGGATCTGCATCACTCTTGACGAATCCCATCTTCTGCAGGTAGTTGTCAATCCGACCATACCAGGCTCTAGGAGCTTGCTTCAGTCCATATAATGCTTTCTTCAATCTGCACACATGAGTTTTCCGATCATGTGTCTCAAATGCCTCTGGTTGTTCTGTATACACTTATTTTATCACACCGCTCAAGAATGTCGTCTTGACGTTCATCTGGTGAATTTCCCATCCCATCTGCGCAAACAAGGGATATCACGGACTTGATAGATGTGTATCTGGCTACTTGAGCGAAGGTTTCTTCATAGTCTATTCCTTCCTTCTGAGCATACCCCTTAGCCACAAACCTGGCTTTAAATTTCTCGATGCTGCGGTCTGCAGCATACTTGATTTGTAGATCCACCCGGATCCTACAACTGATCTTTCCTAAGGTCTAGGTACTACTTCCCAGACATCATTTGTCATGATGGAACTATACTCTTCCACCATTGCATCAACCCACACCTGGTGTTGAGTTGCTTCCCGAAAACTAGAAGGTTCTCCGACTTGAGCAACCAAGGCTTGATACCTTTTAGGCTGCTTACGTTGTCTCTTCTCATTTCGGGGAATTCCGACAATATCCTCTGCATCTTTCTAAATCTGTAGAAGCTCCCTACTCGTTCTTCCACTATTGGTGGGTGGATTTATCGTCTCTCCTTCTTGCAAAGCCTCGGGAGACACATCCTTTGGATCACTATGCCTTGGAGAGGCAACTGAATTTTCTGTTGCTGGTTGTTGGGGCTAGACCAAAGGCTCTTCCTCTAATTGTGTAGCAGAAGGCAGCTATCATGATCTTCTGAAGGCTTTCTCCTCCATGAACTTCACATCCCTTCGCACCACCACTTTCCTCCTCTCATGAATGTAGATGCGATAAGCCTTTGCATGCTCATTGTATCCTACCAGATACCCCTTTTCAGCAGTTATCTCCAACTTCTTCCTCTTCTCACTGGGCACATGACAGTAAGCCGTATTGCCGAAGATCCTAAAGTGACTCACTTCAGGCTTGCTTCCAGTGAAGACACTTTCTGGCGTGATCTTTCCAAGTATAGTGTGAGGAGTTATGTTCTAAATGTAGACAGTTGTATTACACGCTTCAGCCTATAGAAATTTGGGCATGTCTTGGTCATACAACATAGATCTGGTTGCTTCAACAATAGTCCAGCTCTTCCTTTCTGCCACACCATTCTGTTCCGAATAGTATGGGGTTGTCCATTCTCTTTTGATGCCTTCCCTTGCACAGAATCCAGTGAATTCTTTATCTATGTATTCACCACCATTATCTGAGCGCAATACCTTGATCCGCTTCCTTGTCAGATTTTCCACCAGAGCCTTAAACTCTTTAAATCGACTGAAGACTTCATCCTTGGTCTTCAAGAAGTAGATCTAGGTTTTCCTAGAATGGTCATCAATGAAGGTGACGAAATATTCAGCACAGCTAAGAGCTCTAGTGGACATTGGCCCACAGATATCTGAGTGTATTAGATCCAACACACCCTTGGCCCTATTGTTGCTTCTCTGATATGTTGCCTTGGCATATTTCCCTAATACACACCCCTTGCAGACATCATCTCGTTTGGTGCTCAGTTCTGGAACACCTGTGACAGTGTTCTGGAGAGTTCTCAACGCCCCATGATGCAAGTGCCCCATTCTTCTGTGCCATAGCTCATTCAGGTCCGTTTCATCTGCGCTGCCAACTAGTGCCATTGGAGAATCAAGCTGTAGCTTGTACAGTTTTTTGCTTCTTAGCCCGATCTGTGCCTTCTTCTTCCAACTAGGGTGCTTGACATAGACTCTATTGCCAATAAAGTAGACGTCATATCCTCGGTTTTGAAGTTGTGACACTGAGAGTAGATTCATCCCCAAACCCAGCACTGCAGTACATTAGTGGCCCGGATTTTGTTCCCTGCCTCGGTCTGAAAAACTACGGTACCTCTCCCAATGGGAGTGCACTTTGCTTTATTACCCATGGTTATTTTGAAATTCATCTACTTTTCTTGGTAGTCGGAAAAACAGTCTTGTACTCCCGTCATGTGAGCAGAGGCACCGCTGTCAATATACCAGACATCTGAAGACGCAGTGCTCGATACACAAGCAAAATCTTCCTCTAGTCTGGATGCCAATACAGATACATCGTGATCCATCTGTTCTATCATGCTTCTTCCCCCTCCTATAGAAATGCGTGAACCCTTCTGCGATGTTGCTGCAATAGTAGATCTTCATTCACTAATAGATGCCACCTCTCTGTTATTCATCTCTGGCTCTGATACCATGTGAAAATTTACAAACAGTTGCAGTGATAGATTTATTTCTCCTACTTATTACTTCAATAAGTTATTATTCAGAAATCTTCCAACAAATATCGAAATAAATACTACTGCAACATTCACAATTATATATGCAGAGAAATAAACACTAGAGAACATAAGCACAAGAATCAATCACATGTACACAGTTATTTTTGGACAATTGTCCCCGAAAAAAACCCAATGTGGGACAACCGATGCAGCAAATGAGGGTTTTATTAATTCTTCAGCAAATGATATCTTTACAGGGAAAATATACGGCATATAAATTTTGAACCACCTGAGACTGAATATTTGGCTTACTCGGACAATTCTCTGACTCCCAGAACAACTCCTACATGCCCCTGCGTCACTCTGTGTGATTCACTGTGCAGTCCCAGCATTGGACTGCGTGAGTCTGCGTGGAGACTGTGTGGGGTCTCTGCATTGTAACCTCAAGCTGCTTCCAGTGACCCACTGCTACCCTCCGACCCTTATCTCGATCACCCGTGACCTCCTCCTCCTTCTTCTGCAACTTCTGGCTCTGCAACTCTCCCACTGAGATCGAATTCTACATCATAATCGATCTCCTTCGAGTACTAAGTGTATGCCCGGCTTATCTTCCAAGTGACCCTCAAGCCTTCTTTTATAATCTTCCTGTTGGAGAACCAACAGCGCAAATTAAAAGATTAATCAATGGCTAAGATTAAAACTTGACTTGATCCATGTTTTCTAGAAGATTCACACTCTGACTCATTAATACCCTTTAATTATTTCATTTCCCTAAGTTTAGACTTAGGGTCTTCATTAAAATAATTAATTATTTTTATAAGTCTTGAACAAAGTGGAATTTCCACAAACTGTTTTTGGGTTCTTTGGAATGCGGTTGTCCAAGCCTCCCTGCAAAGTTTGAGACTTGGAACACTTCCAGATGCTACAAAAATCAACAATGAGAAGATACTACATCAACATAGCAAGCTCATGAACTTTTCTTGAGGAAGGAGAAATTTCAGCTAAGGGGAAATCTATTTGCAACTAAGGAGAACACCTCCCTCACTAAGACGGAGTGTTGATTTTTTGTAGCAATGGGAGGTATTTCCGCATGGAAAAAAAGGGTCTGCAAGTCAGCCTAGAAAAATTTAAATAAAATTTATTTTTGGAGTGACAAGTTGGCCCATGAAGGTGAAGGGACGTATCCCTTGGGTTATTTTACCCAATTCGACAAGTATAAATAGATGATGTGACACTTCGTTTTCTCCACCAAGCAAGAGCAATTCATCTTCTCTTTCATCAATCATTTTATCTCTCTTGGAATCGCATGTGTGAGGAGGTTGAGTTTGACTGAAGTTGACAGATCTGTTTTTGTCCAAGTCTGAAAGGCCGCACATGTGGATTTGTTTGACTGTTGACCAGGATGAAGGGTTGACCGCAGTATAAATTTCACTGTCGGTCTGAGTTTGATCATAGGGCCGAAGTTGACCACAGGTCTGTTTGCCCAGGTTGAGTTGACCAATGTTGACTTCTGTTATTTTTGTTGGTTTGACCAGTGTTGACTTGCTACTATTTTGACCAAGTTTGACTGGTATTTGGATTTGTATATTGGCACAGATTTCTAGACAAATTGTTGATTTGTAAACATTGTTGAAGAATAATTTTTGCTCAGGAAATGTTGTTGAGTTTTTTTCCCAAGGTTGGGATTCCCAAGGTAAAAATATAGTCTCTATTGTGCAGGGTTGTCTTTCTATGATATTTATTGTTTCCGTTGCATTTACTGTTGATATTTTCTGAAGTGTAATTGCACAATGATATCAGTGGAAAAAGAATAGAGTGAAAATTATTAGGAAGTAATTATCTGGCAGAAAATTGTATCTATTGTATATCTTGCAGAAAAGTTCAAAACATAGGCTTTGTGTCTTAGCATGTGGAAGTGAAGTCTCCTTTAAGTGGTTGTTCGAGAAGAGCAACTAATATGATCTCTTTCCTAAGTTTTAACTTAGGAAAAGGTACATTGATTAATTAATTGATTAATGTTGACTTTGACCTAGTGCTTTTTCTAAGGATAAGTAACTTAGATCTAATTTGCATTCTTGATCAAAGAAAGCTACAATTTAATCCTAGCCCTCGATCACTTTGGAGATTAGGGATTTGGCCTATGGAGAATTATAAAACCAGCCTAAGGGAGACGATGAAGACACAACACAAGTGTGAGAGAAATTCAGAAAAACAAAAAAACAAAAAAAACAAAAAAATCTGAATAATTTGCAAGAGTAATATTGCAATTTTTTTGTTTGATATTCACAAGGGCTAAGGAAGAAGGTAAAAGATAGAAAGAGAAATTTGCATTCTTGATCAAAGAAAGCTACAATTTAATCCTAGCCCTCAATCACTTTGGAGATTAGGGATTTGGCCTATGGAGAGTTATAAAAGCAGCCTAAGGGAGACGATGAAGACACAACACAAGCGTGAGAGAAATTCAAAAAAAATAAATAAATAAATAATAATAATAATAATTCTGAATAATTTGCAAGAGTAATATTGCAATTTTTTTGTTTGATATTCACAAGGGCTAAGGAAGAAGGAAAAAGATAGAAAGAGTAATTCATATAGTTCAATAAATTCGCAGGGACCCAGACAAGTGAGACGGCCAACGATTTTTTTGTGGGTGTATAGGGGCTTGAGGAGGCCAAGTGGGTTGTAGATTTTGCTAGAAGAATTTATTTTAGGTTTTTATGTAGAGTTATTTGTAAATTATGAGGGCCACTTCTCCTGGTTAGGGAGCCCATGGTTTCTCTAAGAAATTAAATGATGAGAAGTTAGAGGGTTAATTTTTGTCTGTGTATTGTCTAATTTTTCTAGGCTGTTTTCAAAAATATTTTCCACTGCTATTTGCCAAGTTAAAGTCCCAGAGAAATTTTTGTTTGCATTTTTCATATTTTATTTACTGCAAAAAAAAAGAAAAAAACATTTACTAGGTAAAATAATTGCATCAGACATTAAATCTAAAACTGGCACTTGAAAAACTAACATTGTATCGGAGCGTTGAACAAACTCTATGAAGGAAGATCAGTGGACAGGGGTTTCAAACAACAACATTTTATTTTATTTCTGCAACAAAATTTGTATTTTGCAGCAAGGGTTATGTGGCTGAAATCAATCTGATGAGATGGCATCATCTAGTTTAATACTTGAAGATAGGTTGGAGGGGGCTGCAAACTTTAATCCATGGAAGGAGAGGATCACCATTGTTCTGATGGCGAATAACCTATGGGAAATTGCAGAAAAAGAGATCTAAGTTCCTTCAGATCCTACACAAGCAGTTGAACATAATATGAAGGTTGTGAAGGCAAGAGGGATCATATTGGATGCTGTGAAGGATCACATAATCCCTCACATAACATGGAAGCATATAGCTCACCAAATGTGGTTAGCATTGATGAACTTATACTGGAATAACAATCAATGTAGGAAGATGGTGTTGAGAAAGAAAATAAAAACATAAGAATGAACAGACCTGAAAAAAAAGCCTCATACTTCACAAGAATCCAGCAGGTTAGTGATGAAATGTCAATTGTTGGGGAAGTCGTGGATAAGGGTGAACTTGTTAGGATAGCCCTGAGTGGTTGTACAAGGCAATGGGCTACCTTTGTAACAAGTATCCTTTCTCAAGACAAGCTTCCTAATTGGACCAGGTTGTAGGATGACTTCACCCAAAAGGAGATATGGGATAGTTTGATATCTGGTGTACAACATAGAGGTGGAGGTGGAGATGAGGAACTTGCTCTTGTTGGGCAAGCAAAGAAGGGCAAGGGTAAAGCCAAACAAAACCAAAGTGGAGGAGGATCTTCAAAAGGAGAGAAAAAGAAGGACATGAGAAAAGTCAAGTGCTTTGCATGTCACAAGTATGGCCATTGTGCTAGACAATGTCCCGACATGAAGAAAGGCAAAGGGAAGACATCAACAGTTTCATTTGCACAAATGGATAAGTTAGCTGAGAAATTCGAGTTTGCATTGGTGTCATGTCTTTCAGGCACCATGACACATGGTTTATGGTTTGTGGACAACAGACCTTCTCATCATATGATGGGATCTCATGATCTCTTCACCGGTATGGCCAAGGAGCACCATGATCTTCATGTGGGGCTTGGTGATAATGTCAAGTATGCAGTGGAGGGTATTTGTAGCATACAATTCCAGTTGGACTCTGGGATTCCTATGGAGGTAAAGGAAGTTTTGTATGCACCTTGGTTGGAAAAGAACTTGCTCTCCATTTTGACCATGGAAGATAAAGGACTTGAGGTCAATTTCATGAGAGGTGAGGTATCTATCGGGTTGAAAGGAGTTGACCATAACATGAGCGGAGTGTTAGGTAGTAAAGGGAGAACCCTATATCTATTGAGAGTATAGCTAGTGAAGGTCCTTGTACATGAAAATGATAGCCAAAGTGAGCTTTGGCACAAGAGGATAGGGCACATGACAATGATAGCCAGAGTGAGCTTTGGCACAAGAGGATAAGGCATCTACACTACAAGGCTCTACCACTATTATGAGAGATGGTCACTAGGCTTCAGAGTTCAATGTGGAGTGGGATGGTGTGTAAAGGATGTGTGCATGGCAAGCATTCTAAAGCAGTGTTTACTAAGAGTGAGACTAGGTCAAAGGGAGTGTTGGATTTGGTGCATTTTGATATTTGAGGTCCTATGTCAATGGAGTTTATCTCTAGGTGTAGTTATTTTATGACCTTCATAGATGACTATTCCAATTTCCAAGAGAACATGGATTTACTTCCTAAAGGCCAAGATGAGGTCTTTGGTCGGTTCCAAGAGTTTAAAGCTCTTGTGGAGAACCAGACTAGGAAGAAGATCAAAGTTCTAAATTCAAACAATGGGGGCGAGTATACCTCCAAAGAGTTCAAGGGTTTTTGTAGGGAGGCTTGAATCAAGAAGGAACTGACAGTGCCCTACAATCCTCAGCAGAATGGAGTGGCTGAGAGGAAGAACAAGACTATAATCAGAGTAGCAAGGCCAATGATTGATGATCAGGACTTGCCTATGTTCTTGTGGGCAGAGTGAAGTAACACAACAATGTGCCTATAGAATATGATTCCTCATAGGGCAGTGGAGGACAAGAGTGAGACCAGAGGTGAGCCACCTTCGCATCTTTAGTAGCCTAGTGTATGTCCATATTGCATCAAGGAAGAGGACTCAACTAGAGCCCTCATTTGAGAGAGAGATTTTTTGTTGGATACAGTGAGATGTCAAAGGCCTACAAGGTCTACGTTCCCGAGTAGAGGAAGATAGTAGTTAGTCGAGATGTCATGTTTGAGGAGTGTAGGACCTTTAGGAGGTCACATGACATAGGTCCAACAATGGCAAAGGATTGAGAGCGAGAGGCTTTGAAGGCCAAGGAGGAATCAACAACACCAACAGCAGGAACATAGTCTTCTGATCAAGAGGAGGAGCGAGAGGTTCCTTCAAGCTCTATTAGGAAGAGGTCAAGATGGGTTGAGCAGACATTGAGACTCGAGAGATGTTAAGGAGCATGTGGAGGCTCCTAGAACCACCTTCAAGGAGAGTAGACCACCAGTCATATTTTCCAGTTATATGGCCTTGATGAACAACATCAGTGAGTCTGAGCCTTCTACCTTTGAGGAGGCAGCAAATGAATAGGTTTGGAGGGATGCCATGGTGGAAGAGTATAGTTCCATCATGAGGAAATATGTGTGGGAGATGGTGTCGAGGCCTAATGGAAGTCAATGGTCACTTCTCAATGGACCTTCAAGATCAAGCATGCAACAAATGATAGTATTGAGAAGTGCAAAGCGAGGTTCGTGGCGAAATGGGTTCTCCCATAAGGAGAGAGTGGATTACGAGGAAACATTTACATCTGTCGCTAAATATGCATTTATCAAAGAAGTTATATATATTGCCTCAAAAATGGCATGAAGGATTTATCAAATGGATGTGAAGACTACCTTCCTCAATGGGGTAATTGAGGAAGATGTGTATATTGAGCAACCTCAAGGATTTGAGGTGCATGGGAGGGATTCCCATGTATGTACACTGAAGAAGGCATTATACGAACTTAAGTAGACATCTCACACATGGTACTCTAGGATTAATGGGTACCTACTTGGATTGGGCTTTAGCAAGAGTGAGGTGGACTCCAACTCATACTATTTACTTGTTGACGGAGAGTCGCTTATCTTGGTATTATATGTTGATGATCTCCTTTTGACAGGAATAGAGATGCTCATAAGGATGTGCAAGGAGGACCTTTCTTCAGAGTTTTAGATGAAGGATATTGGATTTATGCACTACTTTTTGGCACTGGAGGTGTGGCATCAGCCAAGGGAGCCTTTCCTAGGGCAGGGCAAGTATGTAGTTGAGATCCTAAAGAGATTCAAGATGGAGGATTGGAGGACGATGTATATACCCATGATTACCAACTTGAGGAAGCTTAATGCTTCTGAGAGTGAGTTGGTGGATACCACATTGTAGAGGCAGTTGATCGGGTCGTTGATGTATATGGTTAACACTAGGTCGAGTATATGTTTTGCAATGAATACACTCAGTGAGTTTATGGTGGAGCCAAGGACGGTTCATTGGATGGAAACAAAAAATGTGTTGAGGTATCTTCGTGGTACAGTGGATTATGGACTGAGATATGCTAGAGTTGGTGGAGTGCAATTACAAGGCTATATAGATTCGGATTGGGCCGGGAGTGTAGTGAACATGAAGAGTGCATCTGGATGTTGTTTTAGCTTGGGCTCAACAGTGATCTCATGGTTTAGCAGGAAGCAACACTTAGTGGCACTTAGCTCAACAAAGGCCAAATATATGGTAGCAAGTCGAATGAATTGTGTGGCCATATGACTTCGCAATATGTTCACAAGGTTGTTTGGTCTTAAGATGGGACCTACATGATCCACTGTGATAACCAAAGTTGTATCATGCTTTGAAAGAATCCAGTGTTTCATGATAGGTCCAAACACATAGAGACCAAATACCACTTCCTCAAAGATAGGGTCTAAAGAGGTGTTGTGAGATTGTAGTACATTTCTGCAGGGGAATAGGTAGCAAATATTCTCACCAAGCCTCTGGTGAAAGGGAAATTTGTTTTCTATAAAGACATGTTGGGGGCAATGGAGAATTCATTCCTTGCTAAGAGGGAGTGTTGATTTGTAGCATCGAAAGGTCTTCCACATAGACTTGGTGTCTTTGCATGTGGAAGTGAAGTACTCTTTACGTGGTTGTTCGAGAGGAGAAACTAGTATTATCTAAAAGTACATTGATTAATTATTTAATTAACGTTGACTTTGGGCTAATGTTTTTTCTAAGGATAAATAATTAATTATTTAAGTGACTTAGATCTAGTCTCCACCATTGATCAAATAAAGCTAAGATTTAATCCTAGCCCTCAATCACTTTGGAGATTAGGGATATGGCCTATGGAAAATTATAAAGGCAACCTTGTTGAGATTTTTTGTATTTGGGGTGGCATCAGTTGTGCTCTAGGTCCCAAATTTTGAGGAAGGACTAGAGTAAACCTGATCTATAAGACCCAGAAATGGATTTGGGAAATTTCATCTGGTTTAGGAGATATTAAATTAATTAATTATTTTAATCATTAATGTATTTCCTAGGTTAAAACTTAGGAAAATAAAATAATTAAAGTGAATTTAATTAAACATGTGATGAAATTGTCTTAAGTCACACGGATCAAGCTTTCTTTTAATCTTAGCCATTGATTAAAAATCTAATCTTGGCCATTGATTTGTCAACAAGAAAAGTATAAAGGAAAGGCTTGGGGTCATTTGTAACACACACAGAGGCAGAGCACTGAAGCTAAGCTGAGATTCTAGGGCGAGGTTTGCTAAGAATTCTCAAGTGTTTCAGTTGCAGAGGGGAATTTAGACCAAGTGAATGATCTGATCATGGGGTCTAGAATACACAAGAGACAGAGAAGAGATCAGGAAAGACAGTGCAGAGGAAGGCAGCAGCAATAGCAGCAAACGACAGCAACAGCAGCAAACGACAGCAGCAGCAGCAGCAGCAAGGGCAGCGTGATTTTCAAGAATCCCTTCAGGGGTTACGCAGAGACCCTTATGGGCAGCGTAGTGACTGCATCAACTAGTCTAGGGTAACGCAGTCCCTTCCAGTGGCAGCGTTGAGCATTTCGAGGCCATCCAAGGCTGACGCAGAGCCCAAAAAGGGCTTCAGAGGCTGACTATAGTGAAAACGGCTCCAAAAATAGAAGAAAAGAGATATCAACGCCTTAGAAATAAGCCACTTCGAGGGGGAAACCTCCAATACATTACATTAATGAACAATTCTTGGATGATACAAATTACAAAACCTCCTTTCTATATATAGGAGTCCATGGGGCCATAATGTAATCTAGTGGGCCACAATGTAATCCTAGCCGACCTAACAATAATAATTTAAGGGCACAATAATAACAAAATGGGGGTTACAAGGGTACAATAATAACAATAAGGGGGGTTACACTAACAACAATAAGGGACTATACTAGTAATATAGGGACCTAACATGCCCCTCTCCTTCAAAAAAGTGTTGTCCTCAACGCTTGAGTAGCTCTGGGTGCTTCTGTATAAAATTCTCATCCTCCCATGTAGAATCATCAGTGGGTAAGTTCTTCCACTTGATGAGATACTCTGAAATTGATCGATTACGTAGCTGTCGAGTTCTTGTTTCCGTGACCACTTCAGGTTCCAATATGATTTTTCCTTCCTCATCAAGCTCTGGCAATATTGTTTAAACTAGAAGATTTTCACCTATAACCTTCTTTAAGCATGAAACATGGAAAATTGTATGCACTCGTGAAGAAGCAGGAAGCTCCAATTTGTATGCCATAGTACCAATCTTTTGCAACACCTTGTAAGGACCATAGTACTTTGGCAATAATATATTATCCTTCTTAGCTTGCTTGAGGGACTTTTGTTTGTATGGTTGTAGTCGTAAAAATACCCAGTCTCCTACATCAAAACTTCTCTCGCTGCGATGTTGATCTCCCTATTGTTTCATTCAATTTTGTGCCAAATTCAGGTTATCCTTTAAGAGTTGGAGAACTTCTTATTGATGCTTGATGTGATCTTCCACTGCTTGAACCTTTGAATTTTCTCTTAAAGATGATGTGATGGATGGTGGATGATATCCATAAAGTGCCATAAATGGGGTCATTTTTGCTGCAGTATGGAAGGAAGTGTTATACCATCATTCAGCAAGAGGTAACCACCTGACCCATTGTGTTTCTTTATCAGATACAAAACAACAAAGATATCCTTCCAAACATTTATTTACTATCTCAGTTTGACCATCAAATTGAGGATGATAAGATGAGCTATGAGCTAATTGAGTACCCAAAGAAGAAAATAACTCCGTCCAAAAATTTCCAGTAAAAATGGGATCTCTGTCGCTCACAATAACCCTTGGGTTTCCATGTAGCTTTTGAATTGTGTCCATAAATGTAGTAGCAACTGTACTTTCTTTAAATGGATGAGATAATGCACAAAAGTGTGCATACTTGGTAAGTCTATCAACTACCACCGTGATGACACTCTTTCCTTCGGACCTAGGTAAACCTGTGATAAAATCCATTGAAATCTCCTCCCAACGTTGACTTGGAATGGATAAAGGTTGTAGAAGTCCCGGGGTCTATATTGTCTCAACTTTATTCTGCTCGCAAACCAAACATTCCGCCACAAACTTTTGAATATCAAATTTAAGGCCATCCCAAAAAAATTCTTTCTTCACCCTGTGGTAAGTTTTTAAAAATTCTGAGTGTCTTTCTAAAGGAGAAGTGTGCAATTCCAAAAAAATCTTTTGTTTTAGTTGGGAATTCTTACAAAAATATAAGCGATCTTTGTACCATAAAGAATCATTTTTCCAACTAAATGCATCAGACGTACGAGGATCTTGCTGCAACTTTTGAATGAGTGTCCATACTTCTTTGTCCTTCATCCATTCATTTCTTGCTTCGGTTATCCAATCTGGTTGAATAATAGAAATGGCACAAAGCAATGCTTCCACCCCTTCATTCTTTCTTGAGAGTGCATCTACAACAACATTAAGCTTCCCTTTTTTGTAGATTATTTCAAAGTCATAACCCAACATCTTTGTGACCCATTTTTGCTGCTCTTCTGAGGATAATCTTTGTTCCAAAAAGTGTTTAAGACTATCATGATCAGTTTTTACCTTGAAGTGTCTTCCCATTAGGTAAGTTCGCCATTTCTTTAGTGCATGCAGTATTGTTAACATTTCCTTCTCATAAATAGGTTTCTATAAATACTTTCCTTTGATTGGACGACTTTCAAAAGCAATGGGTCTTCCTTCTTGCATTAAAACCGCACCAATTCCATTTCCTGAGGCATCACATTCCACAGTAAAGGTTTTCGTGAAGTCTGGCGTAGCTAAGACCGGTGCTAGGCACATTGCCTCTTTAAGACTTTCAAAGGCCTTAGTTGCTTCAGGAGTCCATGAAAATGCATCTTTCTTCAATAATGTTGTTAGAGGTGCTGCTATTCTCCCATAATTCTTAACAAACTTGCGATAATACTCTGTTAACCCGAGAAATCCTCGCAACTTCTTTATGGTTCTAGGGAATTTCCATTCCTTAATGGCTTTAATTTTGTTAGGGTCTACTTTAACACCCTCGTGAGATACAATATGACCCGGATATTCCACCTCTTGTACTCCAAAGAAACATTTGGATGTTTTTTCATATAATTGTTTCTCCTGCAATAGTTTGAGCACCCTGTCAACATGTTCAACATGATCCTTCCAAGACCTGATGTAGATTAGTATATCATCAAAAAATACTAGCACAAACTTTCTAAGGAAGGGTTTGTAAATGGAATTCATCAACCTTTGAAATGTAGAAGGTGCATTGGTAAGGCTAAAAGGCATGACCAAAAATTCATAATGACCCTCGTGAGTTCGAAACATTGTTTTTGGAATATCTTCAGTCTTCATTCTAATTTGATGATATCCTGAATGAAGATCCAACTTGGTAAAATAAATTGCTCCATGTAATTCATCCAATAATTCATCAATCACAAGAATGGGAAATTTATCTTTAATGGTGAGCTTATTGAGCTCCCTATAATCCGGTCACATGTGCCATGATCCATCCTTCTTGTGTACCAAGACTACAGGAGCAGAGAAAGAACTTTGACTAGGTTGAATTATACCCGCCTCTAACATTTCTGCAATCATACGTTCAATTTCGCTCTTTTGGACATAAGGATATCTATAAGGCCTGATGTTTGGAGGAACACTTCCTGGACTCAAATGAATAGCATGATCATGATCACGAATAGGTGGAAGTCCTTTGGGAGTTTCAAACACCTTGGAATGATTGTCCAAGACTTGTTGGAGATCTGCAGAAATAGATGATTTTGATGTTGGAACTTCTAGTGAGCATAATTGTGCAATTACGCCTCGCTGTTCTTTCTTTATAAGCTTTGTCATGACATTAGAGCTTATTATCCTTCCTGGTTTCCCCGCAATACCCGTAATTCGACTTCCTTTCCTTCTGAAAAAAATTTCAAGAAAAGTTCTTGAAAATTAAAAGCTACCGTCCCCAAAGATTGTAACCATTGTACTCCTAGTACAACATCGGCACCTCCCATAGGAATGGCAAGCATTGGACTAGTCAATACATATTCCCCCATGGTTAGCTTGATATTATGGCATTTTCTGGAGCAATTTATAGTTCCTCCATTTGCAACCATCACTTGACATTCTGGTGCTGGGTATAGGAAACAATTTAATTCCTTGGCTACCTTACAATGAATAAAATTATGGGTGCTACCTGAATCAATCAACACTATTACCTTTTCTTCTTGATTTTTCCTACTATCTTGAGAGTTTGAGGAGTGGTAATTCCTGCCAGTGCATTACACGATATGGTCGGATTCATTTCTTCCTCTTCTAGGGCTGGTTCCTGGTGTATATCCTCTTCTTGTTCATTTTCTTCTTCCTCTTCACAATCTATGTAAAATAATTTCTTCTCAGCACACTTATGACTTTTAGTGTATTTGCTATCACAACTGTAGCAAAGCCCTTTTTCTCTTTTTTCTTCCAATTGTTGTGGTGTCAACCTTGTAGGTTGTGGAAATCTAGGCATAGCAACACTTCTTTATAGAATTGAGTGGTAGGCTTCCTTGTCGCCATAATTTTACATTCAACTTTTCTTGCCAACCTGAATGCCTTCTCCAATGAATCGGGTTCCAAAACGCGAACTTCATGTTGGATGTTATCCTTTAAAGTGCCTATGAAGAGATCAATCCTGTGTTCCTCTAGAATATCAGTTACCCTTATATTCAATTTTTGGAAGTCCTCAATGTGATCCCCCACTAAACCCTTTTGTTTGAGATTTATCAATTGGCTAAAGAAGGTGTTGCTCTTTGTATCCTCATAATGTGCTATCATTTCCTCCGTAAAAATTGACCAAGTGACAATTTGTTTACGGGAGCAAAGCCATCGATACCATACAAATGTATTTTTTTCTAAATGTAAAGTTGCAATGCGTATCTTTTGTGTGTTTTGCACATTATGGAGATCAAAATATTGCTCCATCTGTAGTATCCATGTTACAGGATCCTTTCCATCAAACTTCCTCATATCCATTTTTGGAATATGGTGGTTCTTCCCGCCAACATTAGAGTTTATGAAGTCACAATTAACATTTATTTTGTTCTCATCATGAGTTTCCTCTACTATCTTTTCACCATTAAGAAACATTTGTTGTATCAACTTTGTCAAACCTTCCATATCTGCTTTTAGATCATTCTTCATGTTTTCCATGTTGTCTTTTATTTTTTCATCGATCTTAGCTTCAATGTCATCCATCTTAGATTCCATGCCATCTATCTTAGATTCCACGCCTTTCTTCAAACCATCCATCTTCGTTCCCTGCCTTTCTTCAAAACATTCATTTCATTTTTTGTTGCTCTTTGCGAGAGCGAAATTTGGTGCACTTACTCTTGTAATTTTGATAGATCATGTTGCAATTCTTCATCTCCATGAGTCATAGTAGAGCCTTCTGAAGGCTTAATGGGTGTTGAATTATTTTTACGGGGCATTTTTTTTTAACCCAATACTGATATATATTCTACAATATGCCCTTGGAATCAATTCAAATTGATTCTTCAAACAAGACTCATGCAATTCGTAAAAAAAAATACACACATTTTTCTTGCTTTTGAGGAGCTCAATATTGAAATTTGATTATATTTGTGATTGCGACTCTTCAATATCTGAAATTGGGCACTGAGGTAGCCTTCTGAATTATCTTTCGAATGCCACAAGTCTGACTTGATTTGGATTCTCCAAGGCAAAGTTATGTCCAATCTCCCACAATGACCTAATTATGGACTGGTTCAGTAGAGCGAACTTGTACGACTTGCCACGTGTCACTGTTTCGTCTTTTAGCTCTGAAATTGATAGCAAAGAAACTGCAGTCCGTGTACTTGCGACCATTTTTTACGGCACTCCAATCCCATGCTCAGAGAGAGAGTTATGAAGATTTTCCCACAATCACCTCTTTGAGATGAAATTCAGGAGCTTGAAAAAGCACTACCTTCCACAGATCATATCTCCGAAAATATTGTGAACCAAGCTCTAAAATTTTTCGACGAGTTTCCTTAGGATTTCAGCTTCGCGCCCTAAAAATTTCAAATTCTGAACCTTCGTAGAAAAAAAGTTATAGCGCAAATTCCACGATGACCTGTTTAGAGTAAATTGAGGAGCCTACAAAAAGACCTAACTTCCACAGATCATATCTCCGAAAATATTGTGAACCAAGCTCTGAAATTTTTTAACGATGTTCCTCAGGATTTCGGCTTCGCACCCTAAAAATTTCAGCTTCTGAAACTTCGTTGAAAAAAATTTATAGCAAAAACGCCACGATGACTTGTTTGGAGCAGTGAAACCCTAGAATCCAAACCTCTGATACCAAATGTTGTGAAACCAGCTCCAAAAATAGAAGAAAAGAGATATCAACGCCTTAGAAATAAGCCACTTCGAGGGCGCAACCTCCAATACATTACATGAATGAACAATTCTTGGATGATTCAAATTACAAAACCTCCTTTCTATATATAGGAGTCCATGGGGCCACAATGTAATCCTAGTGGGGCCACAATGCAATCCTAGCCGACCTAACAATAATAATTTAAGGGCACAATAATAACAATATGGGGGTTACAGGGGTACAATAATAACAATAAGGGGGTTACACTAACAACAATAAGGGACTATACTAGTAAAATATAGGGACCTAACACTGACGCATTGTCTTTCAGGGGCAGATCTAGGGTTTCTAGGCCTAGATCTGGCTGAGTTCTGTAAATCTCTTTTGAGGGTGTGGATTAGTCAGTGTTGTGGTCTTAGATCAACCAGGTGCTGCAGATCTAGAGTTTTCTCTGTAGGATTTTCTAGATCTGGAACCCAGAGTTGTGTATTCAGAAATATTCTTAATAATAGAACCCTCCAGCAGCCAGAGACTGGTTTTCCCACATTGGGTTTTTCCGGGGACAGTTTGTCCAGAAATAACTATGTCACTTTGTCTATGTGTGCATGTGCTTATTCTAGATCTGAATTGGTAGAGATCTGTTATGTGTTTCTCTTTAATGTTAACTTGAATTTATTCAGTTGATAACTTGTATAAGTAGGAGAAGCTTAACCAGATTAACAAAAATAATTTTTGAATAAGAATTAAGATTCAGAAATTTCTACATAGTATGAAAGCAATTGCAGATCTAGAAGGGTCACCAGCTGAAGCATCTGAAGGATCTAGCTGCAGAAAGCAGCTGGAAAGGCAGCAGAAAAGCAGATCTGAAGGGACAACGTAGTTTTCAGGAGGAGATTCACGCAGAGGAAAGGGTGACGCTATCTAGCATTGTGTCCTAGCAAGCCCACGCAATTACTGCGCAGAGGCAGCTCAGAAACAGCGTTGGTTGGGTGTGAAGCCAGCCAGTGTGATTCAGATCTGAATCTGTCAGATCCAGAAAAAGTCTGCAGAAAAGTTACAAAAATTCAGAAGAGTTGGTGGGGTTAAACTTCTGAAATTTTCAGATTTTGAACCTTAGCACAAGTGACAAAGTTTGGGAAGAGATCAGCTTCTCAGAGAGTTTCTTGCCAAAGGAAACTTGTAGTTTGGTCAAAGGATCAAAGAAGAAGCTGAATCATAATTGATTTGGTAGATTTCCAAGGAGGGAAATCAAGTGTCAGAGGGAGCAAAGGGTTCCCAGTTTGAAAAGGACCCTAGATCCAAGATCTCTAGCATAGAGAAGAGGAGCTCCGACACATTCTGAGCAGATGGCTCCTCATGGATTGCGTGACCAGGATAGGCTAGAGGGCCTCTCAAACTTTTCGATATGGAAAGCTAGGATCCTGATTGTCCTAGAGACATATGGTCTAAGAGACCATGCAAAGTAGACCCTGGCCACACCGACAGATGCGGATCTCCTATGAAAGCATAGAGAAACTGTTGGGCATGCCAAGCAGTATCAAGGACCATATTGTACCACACATAGCTGAGAAGAAGACAGCTAATGAGATGTGGAAGGCCTTGACTTCACTATATGAGGGAAAATCAGTCCAAAGAAAGATGTTGTTGGAGGCCCAAATGAGGTCATTCATGACGACCAAGGGAGAAGACATCGAGCATTTCCTCTTCAGATTGCAGTCAATCAGGAATCAGCTGACTACAACGGGTGCAACTATAGATGATGCAGTGATAGTCAGGACTGCCCTCAATGCAGTCACAGATGAGTGGGAAACCTTTGTCTAAAGTATCTTGGGCAGAGCGGACCTCCCAGATTGGGACAGCTTGTGGTCGATCCTGCGGCAAGAAGAACTACGAAGGTTCACCAAGAAGCAGCACAGCCCTGCGTTAAGCAAGGTTAAGAAGGAAGAGGAGGAAGATGCAGCCTTGGCATCAAAGAAGCAGCCGAAGAAGAAGGATCTTTCTAAGATCAAGTGCTTCCAGTGTGACGAAATGGGACATTTTGCCAACCATTGTCCAGAAAAGAAGAAGGGCAAGGAAGCATCTTCTTCCAAAGCAGCAATGGCAAATGATGGGTCAGCAGATGATGTAGCCATGAGCACTCATGAACCACAAAAGTGGAGCGACATGGATCTGTAGAGGATCTACAGAATCTAAGACAGGATCCTTGAGCACCTCATCTCTTGGATCACAAGCGAGCTACGGCAGCCTTAAGACAGTAGCGGGACAAGTGGAGCATTAGGTGCATAGATCACAGATGAGGCATAAGCAGAGGGAGATATGGAGGATGGGAGGAGCAAAACAGAGCATAACAGCAGCAGCGTAGAAGCAGTAGCAGCGCAGACGCTGATGTGACTTCAACAGCGCAGTGCAGAGCTGCAGCAGCGCAGAGAGCGTCAGAGGGACAGCGCAGTGCAGCAGCAACGTGATAGATTTCAGCACAAGGAGCTGATGTGACTTCAATAGTGCAGAGGGAGTCTAATTACGCTAGCAGAGCTGTAGTTGTGCATCATTCTTTAGATGCCAGCACAGATCTATAGCCTATGGAGCTTCAGTGATGAGGATGCAGCCCATCTGACTTGTCTGTCAAAGATTGGGCAGAAGATTCAGTTGTTACTCTCAACAACTAAAGTTGCAGTGCAGCAGATCAGCAGTGGCAGAGCTATGAGAAGCACAGATGCAGCATATTGAGAGGGAGTTGCAGTACAGTGGTTGCAGTGGCAGTGGCAGAGTCATGGGCAGTAGTATAAAATGGTAGCAGCAGTGCAGAGTTGAGTGGCAGGAGGCCAAGCATCAGCAGCATAGAACCAGTGCCCAAAATCATGTAATGCATAAGTGTGATGTATTGCTAGAGCACACCCTTGATGCTAAGAGGGAGTGTTGATATTTTTTGTATTTGGGGTAGCATCAGTTGTGCTCTAGGTCCCAAATTTTGAGGAAGGACTAGAGTTCACCTGATCTACAAAACCCAGAAATGGATTTGGGAAATTTCATCTGGTTTAGAAGATATTAAATTAATTAATTATTTTAATGTATTTCCTAAGTTAAAACTTAGGAAAATAAAATAATTAAAGTGAATTTAATTAAACATGTGATGAAATTGTCTTAAGTCACAGGGATCAAGCTTTCTTTTAATCTTAGCCATTGATTAAAGAGAAAATCTTGGCCGTTGATTTGTCAACGAGAAAAGTATAAAGGAAAGGTTTGGGGTCATTTGTAACACACACAGAGGCAGAGCACTGAAGCTAAGCTGAGATTCTAGGGCAGGGTTTGCTAAGAATTCTCAAATGTTTCAGTTGCAGAGAGGGGAATTTAGACCAAGGGGATGATCTGATCTCGGGGTCTAAAATACACAAGAGACAGAGAAGAGATCAGGAAAGACAGCGCAGAGGAAGGCAGTAGCAGCAGCAGCAGATGGCAACAGTAGCAAGGACAGCATGATTTTCAAGAAGCCCTTCAGGGGTTACCCAGAGACACTTAGGGGCAGCGTAGTGACTGCGTCACCCAGTCTGGGGTAACGCAGTCCCTTCCAGTGGTAGCGCTAAGCATTTGGAGGCCATCCAAGGCTGGCGCAGAACCCAGCAGGGGCTTCAGAGGCTGACGCAGTGTCTTTCAGGGGCAGATCTAGGGTTTCTAGGCCTAGATCTGGCTGAGTTCTGTAAATATTGTTTGAGGGTGTGGATCAGTCAGTATTGTGGTCTTAGATCAGCCAGGTGCTGCAGATATAGAGTTTTCTCTGTAGGGTTTTCCAAATCTGGAACCCAGAGTTGTGTATTCAAAAATATCCTTAATAATAGAGTCGTCCAGCAGCCAGAGACTGGTTTTCCCACATTGGTTTTTTCCGGGGACAGTTTGTCCAGAAATAACTGTGTCACTTTGTCTATGTGTGCATGTGCTTATTCTAGATCTGAATTGGTAGAGATCTGTTATGTGTTTTGCTTTGATGTTAACTTGAATTTATTCAGTTGATAACTTGTATAAGTAGGAGAAGCTTAACCAGATTAACAGAAATAATTTCTGCATAAGAATTAAGATAAATTCAGAAAGAGATTTGCTAAATAATTTGCAACAGTAATTTGCATTTTTTTGTAAGAGATTTTGTAATGTTCCAAATTTTTCTTCAATAAATTGAAACATTAATTTTGTCTAAATTCATTTATGTAATATTCCCAATTAGCAATGGCTAATTGGAATATTCGATTTTGGTCAATTTTGCCTTATGTAGTTAAATTATAAATAAAAGTGAGTTGAGGGGAACATAACTCACTCTAAAAATAAAGTGCACTCCCTAGTAGACACAACGTTGTAACCAAGGGGGCCAAATTGAGCACGCAGCAAAGGGATATTACCATGGTATCGTGGTAAAGGCGGCTGTAGGGAAATTGCGCACGTAGTAAAGGGAGGCGATGTTGGTAAAGGCAACCGTAGGGTTTGAGAGCGGCCAACGCTATATAAAGATGGTAGCCTCCTCATTTCGAGATCATTGGAGATTATGCATTTGAAGCTGGTCATTGCGACTTTGAGCAAGCTAGTTGTTTAGCCTGTCTGCAGCGCTGTTTAGCGCATTGAGTGTCTCCGTTCGGAGATCTCGTCCTCAGCCCCAGGGGACTTCGAGTGCCTGCTCGGGTGAGGTAGTCCCGTCAGTGTTTTTGTAGGAGGATCGATCCGCTGTATTTGTGGAGGAGCAGCGCGTCTATTGACTGCGTGGCATCTGTGGAGGAGCAGCGCGTCTATTGACTGCGCAGTCCTGAGTGGGAGGACGCAGTCCATATTGGGGATTTCTGGATCAACGGTGTTCATATTATTGGGGATCCCAGATACTGGCGGCGTGATCATTGGGAGGAAAACACAGATCCGCAAGGAGGAATTTCGGGACAGCTACACAGTCGTCTTCAGCAGCTGGAACGCAGATCTGATACACAGCCATTCCATGCAGCGTTCTGAGAATAGTTCTTAACTTGCCTTGTGCAAGTTTAGGTGCTATCGCTTTGATCACCTATTGTACTCCTCTATATTTATCAGAATAATAAAATGGCTCAGCGTTCTCTTGGTATTTCTTGAGTATCTATGCATGCTTTATATACACGCTATTGTATGTTTGCATTTCTGTTATACCTTCCCTTTGCATTTCGATTTCTGTACCACTTGTTGTGTTTTCCCCACACTCTTAGACAGAGTCTGGAAAGGGCCAGATAGCCTCCAGATCTCATCCTCTTTCAGAGGTGAAATATCTGGTAAATGCCCTCCCAGTCCACCTCTGGTTGGAGTCTGCTTGTGTCTTAGAGATATCTCTGAAAAGGGATATTACAGTGGTATCAGAGCATAGATCTGGCTCAGCCTGTCGAGCTAGTAGTCTATGTCATCGGAAGAAAAACCCTACATCTGCCACAGAGGTAGGAAGTACAGAGATATTGAGCATAGGTTGGAGAACACCTACGGAGAGGGAGACTGCGTTCGAGTGGTGGACGCAGAACAAGAGGAGCCCGCGGTAGAAGCAGAGCAGGGAGAGCCGATGGTGGAGGATAGCGATGCAAAACAGTTTGGAGAAGCACTCCTCAGATCAGTGCAGGATCTGGCGAGGCAGATAGAGGTGATGGGTCAGAGATTCACGGCTGTGGAGGCTAGACAGCATGAAACCCCAAAGGGTTTCCAGGTTAGAGAGGGGTTGGGCACATCCCACCATTTACAGGAGCAGGTTGCCACTCCGCACCAAGCATCACATGCCCCCACTCATGCTACTATGCCCACTTTTCTGAGTGCAGATACTGGGGTAGGAGCACAGGAGGAACCAAAGCCTGACCGCATAGGTGATTCTTTTGCTGAGTACTAGGCAACTGAGCAAGAGTTCAGGGATGCCATTTTATTCAGAGACTTTGCTCAGCTCAAGCGGGACACCAGACCCCACGACCATCACAGAGGGCATCGGCGTTATCATGATGGAGATACCCAACGTACAGTGAGCAGATTCCATTTGCCTACATTTGATAGTTCATCAAACAGTTCGGCAAAGTCTTCAGGTGATAGCAGCTTTCTTGGCTCAGCCTGTGAGTCTAAGCCCAAGAAGATCATAACGTTGAAAAAGATGAGTTTATTCTCATCTATTTTCAGAGCCAGAGGGGACATCTCCAAGGAGGTCAAGAAGATTGAAGAAAAAGAAGAGGAAGTACCATGCACTTCCTATTCTCATCAAGAAGAAGATATTGAGCATGGAAGATACTTGGATCATCAGATCCTCAGTGATTACCTTGTTGAGTATAGATCTCAACCTAGAGCCTTCAGGGAGACTCTAGATTTTCCTCATTTCATCCAGCTGAAGGAAGAGAAGAGACCATGCAGCAGAAAAAAAATCAAAGGCAATAGATTTTTGTTGTTTACCTTTGATGGGTCATCTAATGCAAGAACTTGGGTGAGAAAGTTGGAGGCATTTTTCCTACTACGTCCTGTAGCAAGGAAAGAAGCTGTTGAAATCTCAGCGCTGCACTTGGAGGGTGAAGCCTATGATTGGTGGTGCAGCCACCTGAGCCATGCAAGGGTGAAGACTTTTGCAGAGTTCACTCAAAGGTTGATCCAAACCTTTGATGGAGAAAGAGCAAAGAAAGAAAAGATCACATCACCTCTTGAGGAGGCTTGTGATAACGCTGTCACACTCATGGAGGAGCAGCCACATGCATCAACAGTTGGGGCAGCCAACACTTTTGAGGAAGGGACTCTTGCAACCCTGCAAGAAATTCCAAATGCACATCAAGGTATGAAAAGATTTCCACATTCCATTGTTGCAAAAAATTCTTTTGATCAATGTGGAGATTTACTATTGCATGACCAAGGGTCAAATCCCATTGCTACTATAAAGCAGCTTGGTTGCACTGCGTTGTGCAACATGGAAACACTCAAGAAGGAATCAAACCATCATTCTCATGGGCCATTGTTGGATTGTGCATCACATTGGAGGTTGGGGTTTGAAGCCTTGAAGATTGATGGTAGACATCTTGGAGTAAGAAACCCTTTCTCCCTTCAAGATGACACTTTCTCAATGAGCTCCTCTCAGCTCAAAAAGTAACTTCTACTTTCAGATCCAAGACCTCATTGGTTTTGGAAGACTATTGATAAAAGGGAGGTCTCAAGGAAAGATCTCATCAGAGGTGCACTTCAACACACCATGGAGTGCAAAGATTTTCTTCCTTTCTCACAAGAGCGGATAGAAGATGGAGGACATCTTAAGATGGATAACGTCTCTCATGCCTGTGTTGGACATTCCTTGAGCCATACACATCATGATGGGAGGTTTTTGCCTACCACCTATTTGATTCTTGATAGGGTCTCATTGATCCTTGAGAAGCTTACATTTCTAAATCCCATGAAGTGCAAAGACAGGAATTTGATTTGGGAGGATGGTAGCCCTCATGGGAGGAGTACCAAGATGAGGAGAAGAAGGAGGCATCCACAAGTGATTGAGTGGATTTGGTTGATGAGCAAGGAGCTAGGAGGCTACTTACAGATCTATGATACTGGGCAGTAGGAGGCTTGGCTGCGCTGGTTGCTCCTGAAAGAGTTTGGCCATCACTTGGCAAACACTTTTTCTAGGAGTAGGAGGAAAGATACTTGCATCATTGAGCAGCATAGAGTATGGGTGCATGATGTTGATGTGATTCTCATATCATTCATTGTGTCTTCATCCCATGAGTTGTATGATGGAGGTATGGGGAGGCAGCAAAATGTTTTGTTGCTTTGCTTGTTTTTGGGAGAGCAAGAACAGATTTGCTCTCACACTTTACATGCTGTTGCAGGAGGAGGAGATGGCATTATCTCCTTGGTCTTAGAGGATTTGGAAGCTCTTCCATCTTGGGGAGTATTCCATATTTGTTGCAGCGTTATTGAAGGAATCTTTGACAAGGAGCATGTCAGAGAACAGAGTTTTGTATTGACAAGGGCTTATTTGCAAAAGCTCACAGCGCTGTCACTTGGGAGCACAGACTTATGGATGAAGTGTGCCCAGCGGAAATATGGTGGATCCATAACCCATAGGTCCCAGGATCACTTCATATTTGTTGCACTTGATGAACAAAAAGGAGGTAATGATGATAGAGACATCTATCACTATGGCATATTCTTCTTGACTTGGGTTTCCAAGCATAAGGAGGATTATCTTCTTGCAGCACATGGTTCATTCTTCTTCATAGCATGCCAAAACACTATGGAGGACCCATGTACCATCTTACTTCCAGCATATGGTGAGAAGTTTGTTTATACATTCATTGATTTGCACACTCTTACCATTCTTATGCAGTGCATTGCTTCACAAGTGGGCAAGCTTGTCAAATTGCTCCAGGAGTTGTATTGGGCCAATCTACATGATGGAGGCAGCCATCTCTTTTGTGGCCTTGGGCAAATGTTTTATCACCACATGTATGTTCAGTTGCTACACGATAGCATGTATCATATAAAGACATGGATGATTAACCATGTAAAAAGAAACATTTTGCCATGTACTTTTATCAAGCAGCAACTTGTAAAACTGCGCTGTCACTATTGGGAAAGCTGTTGGTACCTTCTTGCATCACTTGTAACCTTCAACATTTTCTTCATTTTGCTGTTGATCATGTCTTCATTTGCTGATATAGATCAGATTTGTATGGGAGGCTTGATTATAAGGGAGACACATGAGCTAGATGTGTCCTTGAGTGGGAAGAATTCTCACAATTTCTGCACTACATGTTCTAATGGGAACATGAGGGGAGATATGGCCACCACTTCCAAATGTTTGTTCTCTTTTGAGGTGGGCCATAAGATTAATATTCATCCATTGTACAGCCATGGGCAAGTGCTTGATCATGTATTGTTGTTACATTCAACTATTTACTATCCTTTAGTAGATGTGATGAATCATGTACATTGCTTGCCATGTAATTTTCCGAAGTTGCAGTGGATGGGACTGCGCTGTATCCTTGTGAGAAATTGTTTGCATCATGTATCATCATGTAAAACCTTCAGCAAACTTCTCATTAGGATGTTCCATGATAACCATGCCCTATTCTTCATGGATGGATTGTTTTGTGCCAGCTTGTTCTTCATTGTTGGAGGAGCCTTCTTTGGAGGATTGTTCTTCACTTTGCCATTTGAGGGCAATAATTTTGCAGCCTAGGATTAGCACACACTCTACACCTGTCATAAGTGGAGAGAAGGACAGCATGGGATAGGCTATGATGCTTACCATGATCAGATTTTTAGCCCACCTTCATTTCCGGAGCTTGAGGTGGAAGGAGATTTTCAGGAGTTGCCTTGTTGGGAGGTGGCTCATTTTGTTTGGATGATTGCTTGGGGATGGAGGATCCACATGAGGGAGATGTTCCTCATTATATTCTAGACTCCATGCCTCGAGTAGAGATTCTTCAGTTCTATCCTTGCAGTTGCTTGGGGACAAGCAACATTTGGGAGGGGAGGACTGTAATGTTCCAAATTTTTCTTCAATAAATTGGAACATTAATTTTGTCTAAATTCATTTATGTAATATTCTCAATTAGCAAGGGCTAACTGGAATATTCGATTTTGGTCAATTTTGCCTTATGTAGTTAGATTATAAATAAAAGTGAGTAGAGGGGAACATAACTCACTCTAAAAATAAAGTGCACTCCCTAGTAGACACAACGTTGTAACCAAGGGGACCAAATTGAGCACGCAGCAAAGGGATATTACCATGGTATCGTGGTAAAGGCGGCCGTAGGGAAATTGCGCACGCAATAAAGGGAGGCAACGTTGGTAAAAGCGGCCATAGGGTTTGAGAGCGACCAACTATATATAAAGATGGTAGCCTCCTCATTTCGAGATCATTGGAGATTATGCATTTGACGTTGGTCATTGCAACTTTGAGCACGTTGGCTATTTAGCGTTGTTTACTGCATCGAGTGTCTCCATTCGGAGATCTCGCCCTCAACCCCAGGGACTTCGAGTGCCTGCTCGAGTGAGGTAGTCCCGTCAGTGTTTTTGTAGGAGGATCGATCCACTGTATTTGTGGAGGAGCAGCGCGTCTATTGACTACATGGCATTTGTGGAGGAGCAACGCATCTATTGACTACGCAGTCCTGAGTGGGAGGACGCAGTCCGTATTGGGGATTTCTGGATCAGTGGTGTTCATATTATTGGGGATCCCAGACAGTGGCGGCGTGATCATTGGGAGGAAAGCACAGATCCGCAAGGAGGAATTTCGGGACAGCTACATAGTCGTCTTCAACACTGGAACGCAAATTCGATACACAGCCATTCCATGCAGCGTTCTGAGAATAGTTCTTAACTTGCCTTGTGCAAGTTTAAGTGCTATCGCTTTGATCACCTATTGTACTCCTCTATATTTATCAAAATAATAAAATGGCTCAGCGTTCTCTTGGTATTTCTTGAGTATCTGTGCATGCTTTATATACACGCTATTGTATGTTTGCATTTCTGTTATACCTTCCCTTTGCATTTCGATTTCTGTACCACTTGTTGTGTTTTCCCGACACTCTTAGACAGAGTCTGGAAAGGGACAGATAGCCTCCAGATCTCATCCTCTTTCAGAGGTGAAATATCTGATAAATGTCCTCCCAGTCCACCTCTGGTTGGAGACTGCTTGTGTCTTAGAATTATCTCTGAAAAGGGATATTACAGATTCACAGGGGCTAATGAAGAAGGAAACAAATAGCAGGAGAATTTTCTGTAGCTCAATAAATTAGCAAAGACCTGCATAAGTGAGACAACCAACAGTTTTTTTGTGGATGCTCAAGGGCTCTAGGAAGCCAAGTGGGTTGTTGACTTTGCTGAAATAATTTATCTCAAATTTTGCTGTAATTTCCTTGTAAATTCTGAGGGCCATTTTCCTTGGATAGGGAGCCCATGATTTCACTAAAAAATTAAATGATGAGAAGTTGGAGGGTTAATTTCTGTTGTTGTCTTGTCTAATTTTTCTAGGTTATTTTCTGAAATATTTTCCACTTCTATTTGCTAACTTAAATTGCCAAAGAATTTTATGTTTGTAGTTTCAGATTTTATTTACCGCAAATAAAATAAAATAAGAAAAAAAAAAGAACATTTACTTGGTATAATAATTTCTAAGAGTTAAATAACTGCATGAGACAATAAATCTGAAACTAGAACCTGGAAAATAACATTATATTAAACCAGTAGGCCAACAAGAAGAACTCCTCCCTTCAGTCATTTGACTCCATTACTAGGCATTAGTTTTGGAGCATCTTGGTAAGCATCCCACGGCCCTTTTGGTAGGAGTTGGGCTTAAAAAGTAGGGACTTAGGCCGAAGTGACAGTAAGTCTTTGTCCTGTGTGTGCTGGCCATAGTGAGATGTACAGGATCTTCAGCAGCTTGCTAAATTGAATGGTAATAAGCCCATTTGGTGAAAAGCAGGCGTGTGGATGAACTTCGTTTAGTTTTCCGCAAGCCAAAGACAGTGAAGCATATTTTTTGGGATTGCAGATTTGTTGGGACTTGTTGGCAGCACGTACAAGATCAACACTTAGCGTTATTTCAAGGGAAAGTGAATTGGAGAACCAAACTCCATGGTGATTACCGATATCTAGTTCTTCTTACTTTCTCTGGCATTTGGCACTACCTCCATTTTACTGTTTTATTCACCATCGGGAGGATAAGATGCATGTTTTTGCTAAAGGGTTAGTACACTTCAATCATTTTGTTTTAACTGGTGGGAAAAGGTACATATGCAATTGTCAATCATTAGATACCACTGCCTATTCAGATTTTATATCTGCTTTAGTAGCGTCGAGGAGTATATAACTCATCATTGTATATACCCTTCCACCTTTGCCTTTAGTTTGGTAATTTATACATGTTAATTGAAACATATTTTGCAAAAACTATTAGCAAAACACAATATCAAGCATCCATCGAGTGACAACAAATTCAAAACATTTAATACCAATGTGAATGTCTTCTTGTAGCTAATATATACATCTATACCAGATACAGCTCGCTTAAATGTGTAAGGATCTTTTTGTCTCTCTTGGATAAGGAAGAAACAAAAGAACAATTGCTCTACAAATGTCAATGCGAATGTGAGGAAGACGTAGAAGCTACTCTGCTACCAAGATAAGGATAAGAAGTATATAATGAAAAAAATTGAAATCAAAGAAAAATACTGCTTAAAAATGCCAAATCAAGGAAGAAAACTAAGTCAAACATAAATGCAATAAAATTTCAACAGAAACTTAAAAGTCTGAAATAATGTCCCTTATTCACTTGAGAGTCAAAAGCATAGTTTCGTTGACAGTTACGAGAGCTTGCAAGTATTACCAGTATGGCCCTGGGATGAGTATTGAACTCATACTTAGCTATCTTGTGATGATGAAGTAATTAGTAGTCAATGCAAACCATACTCGCGAGTATTGGCAAGTACTCACTAAGTATGTTGAATCAATACTTATAGCACATGTAAGTAGCTTTTACAGAAATTTTTGGTAAGGATGAACTATTTTTCTGTTGGCAGTTTTCAATCCCAACTCTACATTAACAGTAAAGCTCACTTTAGCATGGGATCGAAAAAATCAGCCAACTCATACAGCAGAGGAAGGCTCCATGCCAATTGAGATTTCAAACCAAGTCGATATCATGGACCCATCTCAACCACTAGACAAAGCCTAACAGACTAGTAATTTGTACTTCATTAAAATATACTTTTTTGCGCTTTTTATACTGCTGGCCAAGTCACAAGCCTTGGCAATTACAAGTGGTGTAAGAATATGGTAAATATGGAATTGTTCCCATTCCTATCAGACTGGAGAAACTAATGAAAGTAATATTCTCGTTAGACTGGAGAAACTAATGAAAGTAACATTCCTGTTAGACTGGAGAAACTAATCAAACTTACTGAATCTTGTAATAGTTGACATATCGATCAAAGCCAACCACAACTGCACCAACCTGCAAAGATAATGCCACTCCTTTCAAAATGTTTTTAAAGCATGCACAGGTGAAAAAAACAATGAATAAATAGAAAAAAACGATAAGCGAAGAAAAGAACCACTATGTTTCATTTGAAAGAATAAATCTGGCCAACAGGAAAAAATATACGATTAAGAATCCCCAGTTTAGTGAAATACATCTTTATCTTGCTCCAAAAGGAAGCCGGGTTTAAGCTCTATCCTTTTGTCACCATCGTCCTGACAAGAAAACACCCAACATATCAGATTTACATTTGTTTTCTTCTTTTGAAATATGTTTTTATATTACATTAAAAAGAAATTTTCTTTACAAAGTGTTTAAATGACTTTCCAATATTGAATATTGGATAAAAATTAATAATATGTAAGTCTTGGGAAAGCTCAATTGGTTATTCGAAAAATGTGAAATTGTTGTAACTCGAAAGACCCAGATTCAAATCTCTCTGTTATGATCCGGGCTGCGGGGAAGAAGACAACTAATAGCCCCCAAAAATTTACTAATAATTATGTGTCAGGCGGGCTGTTAAGGCGGGCTGTTAAGTTCCTCTATGTAGATATATAAAATATGAATGACAAGATGATTACAATAATGAGGAGCCTTGACATTTTACAAGCTCATGGTGACCCTTTATGTAAAGCCATACCTTTATGTGATACACTTCTGATAATTATTAATATGTTAAATTATATCAATTAAATTTTATAAACAATATTATTTTATATATATGACATTGTTTTCTCCTTAAAAATTTCTGTGTTCTCAAAGCAAGGGTAATGGAGCCTTTGTTGACTGAATTTTTCTGTCTCCATGTGGCATTTTCCTCGTAAAGAAAAAGTGAATTTGACAATGTTATTTTCTTCAACCATTGAAAATTTTCTTTTAATTTTGGCAAAACCTAACTGCAGGAAATTACGCCTCAGAATCCAGATTAATCTTATCATATTTCTTAGTGCCAATCATTTCTCCTCGTGTCTTGAACAACGTCATCATCGATGGTCCATGAAGATTCTCATTGCATTTTTTCATGTGACCCCATTTCAGCGAGTAACAAGTTTGAAGGTTTGCCGATTAGAGGAGGGAAATAACTACCAAAACTCGTTAATCATGCTACACACATAAAATTATGAGTGTCTGTCGGACTGTCGTATGCTTCGTTTATAAGTATACACTGTCTTTAGAACCTTCTCTCTAGCCACGCCAAAGAACAAATCCGCCGGCTTTCTTATACACGTGATAATGGCTACATACATATTGGGGCATTCCTTCGCAAGCAACCAAAGAGCATATTTAATTAGTGAGTTCATTGCGACCTGGCTTGCCGCTTCCATAAGGAGTGCAATCTAAGAGGCAGTCGAGTAGTTGTTGAAGGGATGGCAAATAATCCAATAGCTTTTCGATTTCCAAAACCTCTATTTAGTGTGTATTTTGATTTTCAGCCACCACGTCATACATGAAAAACCTGTAGCATAGTAGTCTCCGACTCATAAAACAAAAGTATGTATGAACCCAGAAAACGCATTCAATGGCTAAAGGGCTGGATCGAATCATGACATTATAATCAGTGAGTTTATATGATTAAGAGTATTGCGGCTCTGATTTTCTGAAAAAAGAGTGGTGACGTTCCATCATCAAGCCACGAACTATTGCCAAAGTCTTCAAAGCTACCCTCCAAAGTGAACCATGAACACCGTGTGATCAAACACACAAATTGATGCTCTATTATCATAGTCTCGCCAATAATAGTCCTGCAAGTGGAATTCACGAAATAACTTGATCCTTCTGGACTGATTGGAGATGGCGCGTTTTGAGATGCTTTATCTTGCATATAGATCTCTTTGTTGATAAATCGGGTCTTCTATTGGTGGTTGTTTTTGAATCCATGATCAGCACGTTATTTGTGTGATTGTGTAAGATTTTATTCTATTAAGTACCCATCAACGCTAGATGTTGATTCCCCATAATCACTTTGAACCATCCTATCATCATCCTA
Organism: Pinus albicaulis; assembly: GCA_034641835.2. Classification (NCBI taxonomy): domain Eukaryota; kingdom Viridiplantae; phylum Streptophyta; class Pinopsida; order Pinales; family Pinaceae; genus Pinus; species Pinus albicaulis. Next base: position 185,743,277 of record CM076583.1, on the reverse strand, counting down.
ATCTTCTACATTGTCTTGGAGATGGTCGTTGTAATGGTCTTTTTCACAGGTTTCTAGAGCAGATTTTGTCTCTTTTCTGCAGCAGGTTTTGGTTCAATGTATTTGGACTTCTCAAATATTATATCTATCCCAATAATGTGCCTTTCAAATACTTTATCTATCTACGGTTGGACATAAACAATGAGTTTAATGGTTAACTCATCAAATATGGTCGTCATAGCTTTGCAAAATATATCCATGATATATTCCAAAAAAGGGCGGTGTACAGTGGATAGTGTTTTAATCCGATGTCCACGATTTTGCCTCTAATAACGAAGCATAAAAGCTCAAGAACAAATGACTTTCTAATATTGGATAATAATTTATAATATGTATAAAATATAAATGAGAAGATGTTTACAATAACGAGGGGCCTTTACATTTCATAAATTCATTGTAACCCTTCACATAAAGCTTTGTCTTTATATAATACACTCTTTGATAATTAATAATAACCTAAATTTTATCATTTTTAATTTTTATATATTATGAGTAATATTATTGCGCCGAGAGGCACTCTACAACCCAGTGCATGAGGGAGATGTTGTCATGTAATATAGGTATGTATTTGTCAGAGATTTGTGTGTAACATTACTTAAAAAAAATTAATAACGTTAGTTTAAAAATCAATTTTCGCAATAAATAAAATACTTCAATTTTCAGTTTACTGTATATAGTAAGATAAAGTAATTGAAATCTTTTTTTAAAATTACTTTTTAGTATGAGGGATATATGTAGTTCATTCACCGAGTCTAGATCTAAGAAACCAAATTCGTTAATCTAGCCCCTCGTGTCCTAAATCCAACGAATCGGACATGATTTGGTCGGACTCGTGTCCGATCAGGACACAATCGTGTCTGGATCGTGTCCCGATTCACCGGACACGATCCCGGAAAAAAGGACCTTCACAGATTTTAAAAGGGAGATTTGGCCCATTTCTTTTTTCACTTTCACTTTCATCTTGGCTATGGATTTGCAAGGAGCAAAGGAGCATTTTCAAGGAGATTCAAGCAATAGGTAAGTGCGTTTTCTCTCTTCTTCTTTTTGCATTCAGTTTGCATGTGCATTTCTTTTACAAATTTGTGCATTTTTTGTTTATTTTTTTACAGCATTCATGGCTCAATCAAGGGCACCAGGGAAGGGGCAAAGGAAGGGTAAGGGGAAAAATGTCCCCATTGGAGATGCCCCTCCTGTTCCAATTTCATCAGGGTCTGCAAGTGTTCCCTCTATTGGAAGTGGGGCTGCAACAACAACTTCAAATGTTGAGGGAAGACAACAACCTCAAGATAACAAATATCCATTGTCGACATATGTCACAAGAGAGCAAGGGCTAGGCAACGAGATGAAGAGAGGAGGCAATGTTGCTTGGAAATGCAACTATTGCAACAATCATTTCATGAGCACATATTTCCGTGTGAAAGCTCATTTGTTGGCTTTACCAAGTTGTGGAATTGCAACTTGTACACAGGTTCCTTTAGCAAAGAGGAAAGAGAGGCATATGTTGGTGTGGCAAATGTTGCTACAAAAACTAAAAAAAATAAGAATAATGACCGCCTTGCAACAAGTTCCCATTTGAGAGTTCTAGTGGGCGACAAGCAACAAAAAGAAAGACAATTACACTTGGTCCAATGAACAAGATTTTCCAGAAAGAGAAATGGGAAGAGTTTGATCTCACCATTGCCCTTTTTTCTATCAGAACTTCATATCCTTCAATGTTGCACGCTCACCTCTATTTATTGAAATGTGTCAAGCTCTAACTCAAGGGGCTCCATCAGGGTATGTGCCTCCTGGGTCAAAGAAGCTTAGAACCACATTGTCGACGAAGGCAAAGAAAGAGGTGGACAAAATGTTTGAGCCTATTAAATTAACATGGCCAACATCTGGGGTTAGCGTTGTTTCTGATGGACAGATCCATCACGACACCCACTCATCAACTTCATGGTGTCTTCCTTGAATGGTCCAGTTTTCTTGAAATCAATGGATGCACTAGGAAAATACAAGGATGCACAATATATGGGTTAGTTGTTTATTAAATTTATTGAAGATGTAGGTGTTGATTCTTGTGCGCAAATCATTACAGATAATGCACATGTTTGTTACGCTATTGGCATGAATGTGGAAGCTAAATATCCACAAGTATTTTGGACACCTTGCATTGTCTATTCATTGAACTTAGCAATTAAATCTATTGCTTCTGATGTGCTTTGGATTGGAAGCATTATTGAGGATGCACGGCATTTCCGCAACTTTGTACTGTGAAAATTTCTGAAAATTACTTTATGCAGAAACTTTTTTGTTAGATCTGGTTATACTTCTCCTACTTAATCAAGTTATTAATGTTGAAAACTCAAATTAACATCGAAGTAAACACATAACAGTTCTTCACCGATTCAAATCTAAGCAAAAGATACATGCACACAAAGAAAGTGACACAAGATTTTCTGGACAACTATCCCCGGAAAAACCCAATCCAGCAAAACCGGTCTTCTCGCTGCTAGAGGGTTTATATTATTAAGTAGTTTCTGAATACAGCAAATCTGGGCACCTTACTGGTTAACCCAACAGAGAAAATAGATCTGCAACAATACCTGATGTTCTGGAGACTGAAAACTTGACTGATCCACACCCTCAAACAGGATTTACAGGACTCAGCCCTGTTAGCCTCTGCATGCCTCTACGCTGACCTGGAGAGAGTTCCGTAACCCCAGACCGGGTGACACATTCCTACGCTGACCTGGAGAGGGTTGCGTAACCCCAAACAGGGTGACGCATCCCTGCGCTGCCCTGGATGGCCTCTGTGTAACCCTGGGGGCCTCCTTTTGGCTCAACGCTGCACTTTCTGGGCCTGCGTAGCGGCTGAATCCCTTTGCGCTGTGTAGCGGCTGAAGCCCTCTGTGTTGCGTAGCTACTGCTGCTACCCCTGCTTCTCTGCACTACTCCTAGTTGCTACCTCTCTGCCTCTTGCTGATTCTTGGCACTGAGATCAGACCATCCCCTTAACCAATACTACCCCTCGCTGCAGCTGAAACACTTCTGGAAATTCTTAGCAAACCCGCCCTAGAATTCCAGCTTAGTCTCAATGCTCTGCCTCCGTGTGTGTGTTCTCCAACTGACCCCAAGCCTTTTCTTTATACTTTTTTGTTGGGAAACCAATGGCCATGATCTAATCTTGAATCGATGGCTAAGATTAAAAGAAAGCTTGATCCATGTGACTTGAGTCATTTCCATCACATGTTTAAATTAATTACCTTTAATATTTTAATTTTCCTAAATTAGACTTAGGGTCCTTAATTAAATATATTAATTAATTAATTATCTCCCAAACTGGATGGAATTTTCCAAATCCCTTTCTGGGTCTTGGAGATCTCATGTACTCTAGTCCCTCCTCAAAGCTTGGGAGCTAGAGCACATCCTTTTCCTACCCCTACACTCAAAAAACTCAACACTCCCTCTTAGCGAGGAATGTGATCTAATACAACACTGCTTCACCCTTAAGCTTTGCACTGATCTCTGGTGTGGGTCTCTGCGCTGATGCTGGACCTGCTGCCCTTCATCACTGCGTTGTTGCTGCCATTCTGTATTGTTGCCCATGTCGTTGCCGCTGCCACCGCCACTTCCACATCTGTACTACAGCGCCCTCTCAATCTATTGCATTGTGCTACCAACTGCTGCACTGCAACTTTAACTGCTGAGAGAAACAACTGAAACTCCTGCCCAATCTTTGACAGACAAGTCAGTTGGGTTGCATCTTCATCACTAAAGCTCCATAGGCTACTACTTTGTGTTGTCATCTGGAAGATGGTGCACAACTACAGCTCTGTATTGCGTAAGCAGACTCCCTCTACGTTGTTGAAGTCACATCAGCCCCTGCGTTGAAATCCCCTATGCTGTTGTTGCGCTGCGTTGTCCTCCTGAAGCCTTTAAGCTACGGCATCTCTACTCTGCGTAAGCTAGCCTGCACTATGCTGCTAAAATCACATCATCCACCTTTTCGTTGCACTGCCACGCTACTGCTACATTTGCACTGTGTTGCTCCCTTCAGCTTCCAGCTCCGCCTCTGCTCCATTTGTGATTCTCTACACCAACTGCTCCACTTGTCCTGCTATTGTCTTAAGGCTCTCGTAGCTCGAAAGTGACCAAGAGATGAGTTTCTCAAGGATCCCACCACCACTCTGTAGCTGCTCTACAAATCCATGTCGCCCCACTTTTGTGGTTCATGAGTGCTCATGCCTATGTCATCTTCAAAACCATCGTCTGCCACAGTAGCCTTGGAAGTAGAAGCTTCCTTCTCCTTCTTCTAAGGACAATTGCTGGTGAAATGTCCTAGTTCACTACACTGGAAACACTTGATCTTGGATAGATCACGCTTCTTCTTCCCTTGCTGCCTCTTTGATGCCAAGGCTACATCTTCTTCCTCTTCCTTCTTCACCTTACTTGATCCCGTGTTGTACTATCCCTTGGTGAACTGACGGAGGACCGCCCACATACTGTCCCAATTGGGAAGGTCCACTTTGCCCAAGATACTTTGGACAAAAGTTTCCCAGTCCTCTGTCACTGTATTGAGTGCAATCCTCACCATCACATCATCCTCCACCTTTTCTCCCATGGCAAACAACTGATCTCTGATCGCCCGTAATCTTAAAAGGAAGGGCTCGATTTCTTCTCCCTTGGCCATCATGAATAATCGTAGCTGATTTTCCAGAAGCATTCTCCTCTAGATGGCTCTTCCCCCATAGAGGGCAGTTAAGGCCTTCCGCATCTCATTAGTCGTTTTCTTTTCAGCTATGTGGTACAACACGATCCTTAACCCCATCCATTATGAAGCGTTTGGCATGTGTCGCAACTTCCTCATGCTTCTTCAAGAGATCTGCATCGGTCGACGTGGCCAGGACTTTTTCTGCATGGTCCCTCAGACCATATGCCTCCATGACTACCAGGATTTTGGCCTTCCAGACTGCAAAGTTGGATAGACTGTCCAACCTATCCTAATCACATAGTCCGTGAGGTGCCATCTACTCAGCAAAATTGTTGGAACTCCTCTCTATGCTAGGGACTTGGATCTAGGGTCCTTAGCAAAACAAACACCCTCTGCTCCCTCTGACAACTGACCTCCTCTCTTGGAAGTCTGCCAAATCAAACGAATCCGCTCTCTTCGATCCTCTGATCGATCTGCAGATTTCATTGGTTGGAAATCCTCTGAGAAGTTGTTCTCCTCCAGCTCTTTGTCACCTAGTGCTTAGGCTAAATTATGAATCTTCAAAATTTTAACCCCACCAGCAACTTCTAAAGCTTTGCAGCACTGCTTCCGGCACTCTGAAACAGCAGAAGCTTCAGATCTGTGTCACCCTTGCTAGCCTCTGTGTGAGCAGACTGTCCCAGCGCTGCCTCTACACAGTAAGTACATGGGCTTGCGTGGAGACTACGTAGGACTGCGTCACTCTGGCCTTTGCATGGCTCTGCTCCCTCTATTGTTGCGTTGTCCCTTTTGGTCCAAATTTCTGCGGCTGCTACTGCTTTCTTTGTTGCTTTCTGTAGCAAGGATTCTTCAGTCTTCTGCTAGTGATCCTGCTAGATGTGTAATCGCTCTGATACCATGTGAAAATTCTTGAATATTACTTTATGCAGAAACTTTACTGTTAGATCTGGTTATACTTCTCATACTTAATCAAGTTATTAATGCTGAAAATTCAGATTAACATCAAAGTAAACACATAACAGTTCTTCACCAATTCAGATCTAAGCAAAAGATACATGCACACAGACGAAGTGACACACAAGATTTTTTGGACAACTATCCCCGAAAAAACCCAATGTGGGTAAACCGGTCTTCTGGCTGCTAGAGGGTTTATATTATTAAGTAGTTGCTGAATACAGCAAATCTGGGCACCTTACTGGTTAACCCGACGGAGAAAATAGATCTACAGCAATACCTGCTATTCTGGAGACTGAAAATTTGACTGATCTACACCCTCAAACGAGATTTATAGGACTCGGCCACTTTCTGCCTCTAGAAACCCCAGTGCTGCCCCTGAAGCTGTCTGCCTCAACCCTGCTAGCCTTTGCGTGCCTCTACGATGGCCTCGAGAGGGATGCGTAACCCCAAACTGGGTGACGTAGTCCCTACACTGCCCTGAATGGCCTCTGCGTAACCCTGGGGGCCTCCTGCTAGCTCAGCGCTACCCTTTCTGGGCCTGCGTAGCGGTTGAAGCCCTCTGCATTGCGCAGCTGCTGCTGCTGTCCTTGCTTCTCGGCGCTACTCCTGGTTGCTGCCTCTCTGCCTCTTGTTGATTCTTGGCACTGAGATCAGACCATCCCCTTAGCCAATACTACCTCTCGCTGCAGCTGAAACACTTCTGGAAATTCTTAACAAACCCACCCTAGAATTCCAGCTTAGTCTCAGTGCTCTGCCTCCGTGTGTGTGTTCTCCAACTGACCCTAAGCCTTTCCTTTATACTTTATCGTTGGGAAACCAACGACCATGATCTAATCTTGAATCGATGGCTAAGATTAAAAGAAAGCTTGATCTGTATGACTTGAATCATTTCCATCACATGTTTAAATTAATTACCTTTAATATTTTAATTTTTTTATGTTAGACTTAGGGTCCTTAATTAAAAATATTAATTAATTAATTATCTCCTAAACTGGATGGAATTTCCCAAATCCATTTCTGGCTCTAGGAGATCTCATGTACTCTTGTCCCTCCTCAAAGTTTGGGAACTATAGCACATCCGATGCTACCCCTACACTCAAAAAACTCAACATGTACAAAACCATACAAATGTTCTCACTATCTACAAGGAGTACACCAATCTATCATTGTTAAAGATTGTGGATACACAGTTTGCCTCTTCAATCATCATGTTGAGGGAGGTCAAGACCGCTCTTGGGGCTATGGTTATTTCAGAGTTTTAGTCTTTTGGGATAAAGAAAGATCAAGTAGCCTCAAAAAAAGTGAAGGACACAGTGTTAGATGATGTCTAGTGGGAGAGGGTAGATCTACTATTCAGATCATGGACCCTATCATTTTTTGCTTCGATTTGCAGATACAGACCAACCCATCCTAGAAGAGGTTATGAGGGATCAGATTCCATGATTGAGTCTGTGAGGAACATTATTTTACAAAGTGAATGCCTCGAGTATGAGACATCACCAGAGGCTTTCTTCACCACCATACAAGATATTCTTGTCAGCAAATGGGACAAGAATTGCACACCTTTACATTGTTTGGCTCACTCTTTGAACCCAAAATACTACATCCATGAGTGGCTGAATGGTGGACCTTCCCGCAAATTCCCTCACATGGATGGTGAAATCTCACAGGGGAGGAAAACTGCATTCGGGCAGATTTTTCAGGATAGAGCATCCCTTGATGAGGTGGAGGATGTCTTTGCAGAGTTTTCCACTGGCACTGGTCGATTTGCAAGATATGATGTGATTAGAAACAAGGGGCTAAGAAGCCCTATTCTGTGAAAATTTTTGAATGTTACTATTATGCAGAAATCTATTGTTAGATCTGGTTATGCTCCTCCTACTTAATTAAGTTATTAACTGAATAATTCAAATTAATATCGAAGCAAAACACATAACAGACTTTCACCAATTCAGATCTAGAAAAAGTACATGCACACATAGACAAAGTGACACAGTGATTTTTTGGACAATTAGTCCCCGGAAAAACCCAATGCAAGAAAAACGGTCTCTGGCTGTTGGAGGGTTTTATTATTAAGAGTTTTCTCAATATAGCAAATATGGGTTCCAGATCTGGAAAACCCGACAGAGAAAATATAGATTTGCAACTCACTGACTGTTCTGAAGCCAAAATATTGACTGATCCACACCGTCAAACAATATTTACAGGACTCAGCCAAAATTAGGCCCTAGAAACCCCAGCACTGCCCCTGAAACCCCTGCGTCAGCCTCTACAGCCCCTGCATCCCTCAACGCTGGCCTGGAAAGGGTTGCACTACCCCAGACTGGGTGATGCAGTCCCTACGCTACCTCTAAGGGTCTCTGCGTAACCTCTTCGGGTTTCCAGCTGCTTTACGCCGCCCTGGGAGTGACTGCGTAGCACCTGCGTAGCTGAAGCTGCCTCTGCGCTACGCAGCTACTGCCCTCTTGTTGTCGATGCTCCTACTTCTCTGTGTTGCCTTTAAAGCTACTCTCTGTCTCTTGTTGATTCTAGACACTCGGATCAGATCATCCCTTTCTCTAAAATCCCCTCTCTGCAGTTGAAAAACTTCTTGGAATTCTTAGCAAACCCTGCCCTATAATCTCAGCTTAGCTTCAGTGCTTTGCCTCTATGTATCTTTACAAATGACCCCAAGCCTTTCCTTTATACTTTTCTCCTTGGGAAACCAACGACCATGATCAGATCTTGAATTAATGGCTAAGATTAAAAGAAAGCTGGATCTGTGTGACTTAAGACAATTTCATCACATGTTTAATTTAATTAACTTTAATTATTTAATTTTCCTAAGTTTAGACTTAGGAAATACATTAAAATAATTAATTAATTAAATATCTCCCAAACCAGATGAAATTTCCCAAATCCCTTTCTGGGTCTTGTAGATCAAGTGTACTCTAGTCCCTCCACAAAATTTGGGAGCTAGAGCCACATCCGATGCTACCCCAAATACACAAAATCTCAACACTCCCTCTTAGCATCTGGGGTGTGCTCTAGCAATACATCACACCATGCTTTACAAGATTTTGGGCATTGGTTTCTGTGTTGTTGATGCCTGGCTTGCTGCCATTCAACTCTGCACTGTTGCTGCCATTATGTACTGTTGCCCATGACGCTGTCACTGTCACTGCCACATTTGTACTACAGCTCCCTTTCAAATTGTTGCATCCATGCTGCTCATAGCACTATCAATGCTAACTGTTGCACTGCAACTTTAAATGTTGAGAGAAACAACTGAATCTCCTGCCCAATCTTTGACAGACAAGTCAATTGGGCTACATCCTCATCACTGAAGCTCCATAGGTTGTTGATCTACGCTGACATCTAAAAGATGATGCACGACTACAACTCTACACTGCGTAACCAGACTCCCTCTACACTGTTGAAGTCACATCAGTCCCTTGTGCTGAAATCCCTCACGTTGTTGTTGTGCTGCGCTGTCCTCCTGAAGCCTCCACGCTGGTGCAACTCTGCTCTGCGTAAGTAGCTCTGCTCTGTGTTGCTGAAGTCACATTAGCCCCTACGCTTCTGCTGCTGCATCTACACTATGTTGCTCCTTCCAGCCTTCAAATCTGCCTCTGCTTCATCCGTGATCTATGCACCCACTGCTCCACTTGTCCCGCTACTGTCTTAAGGCTCCCGTAGCTCGGATGTGATCCAAGAGATGAGTTGCTCAAGGATCCCGCCGTCATTCTGTAGCTCCTCTATAGATCCATGTCGCCCCACTTTCGTGGTTCATGAGCGCTCATGGCTACATCATCTTCTGACCCATCATCTGCCATAGCAGCCTTGGAAGAAGAAGCTTCCTTGTCCTTTTTCTTCTGAGGACAATTGCTGGCAAAATGTCCTAATTCACCACATTGGAAGCACTTGATCTTTGATAGATCCTTCTTCTTCTTTCCCTGTTGTCCCTTTGATGCCAAGGCTGCATCTTCTTCATCTTCCTTCTTCACTTTGCTCGATCTAGAGCTGTACTACTTCTTGGTGATTCTGTGGAGTTCTTCTTGACGCAGAATTGCCCACAAGTTGTCCCAATCTGGGAGGTCCGCTCTGCCCAAGATACTTTGGACAAAGGTTTCCCACTCATCTGTGACTGCATTGAGAGAAGTCCTGACCATCAGCTCATCTTCCACCTTAACACCCGTTGCAGTCAACTGATCTTTGATCGACTGTAATCTGAAGAGGAAATGTTCCATGTCGTCTCCCTTGGTCATCATGAATAACCGCCTTTGTGTCTCCAACAACATCTTCCTTTGGACAGATTTTCCCTCATATAGGGATGTTAAGGCCGTCCACATCTCATTAGCTGTCTTCTTTTCAGCTATATGTGGGGCAATATGGTCCTTAATTTCATCCATGATCAGTCGCTTGGCATGTCCAACAACTTCATTATGCTTCCTTAGGAGATCTGCACCAGTCGGTGTGGCCAGAGCTTGTTCTGCATGGTCTCTTAGATGATATGCCTCTAGGACTATTAGGATCCTAGCCTTCCAAACTGAAAAGTTGGATAGGCCATCCAATTTGTCCTAATCACGCAGCCCATGAGGAGCCATCTACTTAGAAATGTGTCAGAGCTCTCTTTCTCTTTACTAGAGATCTGGATCTAAGGCACTTGGCAAAACAGGCACCTTCTGCTCCCTCTGACAACTGATTTCCCTTCTTGGAAATCTGCCAAATCAAAAATGATTCAGCTCTTTTTGATCCTCTGATCAAACTGCAAGTTCCTTTGGCTAGAAACTCTCTGAGAAGTTGATCTCCTCCCACTCTGTCACTAGTGCTTAGGTTAAAGTTCCGAAAACTTCAAAAATTTAACCCCACTAGCACCTTCTGAATTTCTGCAGCTCTGCTTCAGGCTCTTCTAGATCTGACAGTTTCAGATTTGCGTCACACTGGCTGGCTTCAGGCAATCCCAGAGCTGCCTCTACACAGTAAGTGTGTGGGCATGTTGGGAGACAACGTTAGACTACATCACCCTACCCTTTGCGTAACTCTGCTTCTCTGAAAACTGCGTTGTCCCTTCAAATCTTCCCTTTTGTTGCTGCTGCTGCACTTCCTGCTACCTTCTGCAACAAGATCCTTAGTCTTCTGCTAGTGACCCTCCTATATCTGTAATTGCTCTGATACCATGTGAAAATTTTTGAATGTTACTATTATGCAGATATCTACTTTTAGATCTCGTTATGCTCCTCCTACTTAATTAAGTTATTAACTGAATAATTCAGATTAATATCGAAGCAAAACACACAACGAATTTTCACCAATTCAAATCTAGAAAAAATACATGCACATATAGACAAAGTGACACAATGATTTTCTAGACAATTAGTCCCCGGAAAAACTCAATGCAAGAAAACCGGTCTCTGGCTGCTGGAGGGTTTTATTATTAAGAGTTTTTTGAATACAACAAATCTGGGTTCCAGATCTGGAAAACCCAACAAAGAAAATATAGATCTGCAACTCACTGGCTATTCTAAAGCCAAAATATTGACTGATCCACACCCTCGAACGAGATTTACAGGGTTCAGCCAAAATTAGGCCCTAGAAACCCCAGCATTGCCCCTGAAGTCCCTACGTCAGCCTCTGCAGCCCCTGTGTCCCTCAACGCTGGCCTGGAAAGGGTTGTGTTACCCCAGACTGGGTGATGCAGTCCCTACGCTATCCCCTAAGGGTCTCTGCGTAACTTATGAGGGTTTCCAGTTGCCTTACGCTGCCTTGGAAGTGACTGCGCAGCACCTGCATAGCTGAAGTTGCCCCTGTGCTGCACAACTGCTGCCCTCTTGGTGTTGATGCTCTTGCTTCTCTGCGCTACCTTTCTAAAGCTGCTCTCTGTCTCTTGTTGATTCTAGACACTCGGATCAGATCATCCCTTTGTCTAAACTCCCATCTCTGCAGCTGAAACACTTCTGAGAATTCGTAGCAAACCCTGCCCTAGAATCTCAGCTTAGCTTCAATGCTCTGCTTCTGTGTATCTCTACAAATGACCCCAAGCCTTTCCTTTATACTTTTCTCGTTGGGAAACCAACGGCCATGATCAGATCTTGAATCAATGGCTAAGATTAAAAGAAAGTTTGATCCATGTGACTTAAGACAATTTCATCACATGTTTAATTTAATTAACTTTAATTATTTAATTTTTTTAAGTTTAGACTTAGGAAATACATTAAAATAATTAATTAATGAAATATCTATCAAACCAGATGAAATTTCCCAAATCCCTTTCTGGGTCTTGTAGATCAAGTGTACTCTAGTCTCTCCACAAAATTTGGGAGCTAGAGCACATCTGATGCCACCCCAAATACACAAAATCTCAACATATTCTTGGTGGGCAACATGTGGGGCAACAAACCCTCCTCTACAGCAGTTAACCATGATGTTCCTCTCTCAAGTGACTTCATCCTCTTGTTGTGAGAGGAATTGGAGCACATATGGGAATTTGTGTAAGTCAAGAAGAGTAGGCTTGAGCAGTCTAGGGCAGAGACAATGGTGTATGTGTACACCAACCTTCGTCTTATTTACGGGCAGAGGGATGAGTGGTTGAAGGAAAAGACAAAGATGTGGGACGTGTTTCCTGATGATAAGGTTTTGGATAGTAGTGTTGAATTGGCATTGGCCAACTTGGATCTCAATGAGCCAGTGCTAGAGCGTGTCACATTTGACGATGGTCATACTATAGCGGGGTCATCCTCCACACCAGCAGATGCAAAGATGACTTTGGATACAAAGGAGGAGGATGCAACAAAGGAGAGTAGTGGTGACCATGATGATGAGGACAGTGATGTTGATTTTGATGATGAGGATTGATGACTCATGACTCATGAACTACCTATTTCCTTAAGGCTTGTAGACTTGTAGTTGTTTTGTAATTGTTATTTCTATTTTCCATCGGCATTGTACTACCTATGTAACACATTTTGATTCTGATGACTTAATGAGAAAACTACAGTGTCTTGTCTTTCTCCTATTGGATCATTGATGAATATGTCAGAATTGTATTTGTATGCATAATATTACTTTGTATCTTTGTAAAACTTACATCTAGATGAAGATCTATGTTTGAATCAATGAATTTATATGAATTTGTGTAAGAAATATCTAATTTTTAATATATATATATATAAACTGTCATGTTCCAGGGTATCAATGTGTTTGTGTCCGACTCGAGTGTCCTTTGTGTCCCGTGTCTCCGTGTAAGGTGACTTGGGTCTAGATCTAATGCCTATAGTATGTTTGACTCGGTCAAAATAAAATTCAAATTAAAATATGTTAGACATGTAACTTAATGTAATGTAAACATTTTAACTCAGATAAAAATTAAACAAAAATAATTCTAGAAAAATTAAATAATAATAAAAGGCACATGGTTTTAAGAATCCATGGTATTGACTCATGGTATTCATGTGGAATATAACCCATTTAAGGGGGGAATTTAAATTAGACTAGCCTAGATTCATCTTAGTTTGTTGTTCTATTTATATACATAATTAGTTGTAAAAAATGATGGCGTTGAATCCATGTATCATGTAAAGGTAAAACTTTTTATGGATATGTTCGCCCTAGAAATTTGTTTGGATATGATCAAATATGGGGAAATATTAGGAAAAATGTAATTAAACTAGTTTTTTTTAGTTAATATATTTTTAAGTCTACATGAATATTAATTCATATTAAAATATTTTATTCTATACAACATTAAAAAAAAAAAAAAAATTAAACGTTTTTTTCTATATATATAGATATATATGAAGTTGATATCACATGTTAAAATATTTTTAAGTATAATGTTTAAATATTTATTATTTATTTATTATAGCCGACAATGTTTTTCTATTTAGAGAATATTTTATTTTTATTTTAAGAGGGACTGGCATACTTACACACGTAGTCTTCACACTTGGTTGTAGAATGAGCCACTTGTCACCACCATCAAATACTTACCATAAAAAAAAATTATTACCACACAAAAAAATTAGCACATTATAATATATATACATATGTCAACTATGTCATTTTGTAAGCAAAACATGTGAAATTGATTGTACATTTATCCTAACCTTATCATTGCAATAGCATTGTAATTAAGGTATGATTCTTTGGACGTGAACTTCATTACATCAATGTTCAACCTGACATTACGTTTCTATGGATTGATAATCATCCACACGTGCAACATAATCAGTCAGGATTTGGTTTTAAGATTAATTTATTATTCGTAATCTGTATATAGTGAAGATCCGGTCCATCTGGTTGCTTGTTCATCTTTCTTCTGGTAGGAAGCTTCTCGTTTGTAGAGCTGATTGGAAACTGTTTGTTACGATTTACTTATCGGTAATTGTGCTATCCGCCAATCTGGTAAAATCTAGATTTGACGGTGGAAAGTTCTGTGAGAGGGTTTAGGGTAACTACTCAACCCTAAGTGCCGTACACACAGAGCATTTGCTCTCTGCACCGTTGCGCCTCTGCTCTACAATTTTTCGTCCTTCAGTTTTCTAAACTTTAGCAGCAAAGGTAACACCTCTCCCTCAACAGAGAGCGTGGGTTGGTTGCAGTTCTACTCTGTCTCAAGTATATGTTGTTTGCTCCAGAATCTTGGTTTCATTATGGCACTGTGTCGATTAGCCATGCAGCATGGGTTTATTTTTCAAATACTGTCTTCTCAGCTTCCGCACCATTTCTCGTTGAGTTCTCTCTGAAAACATGCAGGTAATATTTCAAATGACGTTTGTTGTTCACATTCGCTCAGGTTTATGGAGAGAATGTTTGGTTGTTTTCATCTGCAAGGGTATTCTCTTTTAATTCCCTTCGTTATTCGGTTAAACTTGTCCAAGATGGTAAATCCACAATGGTCGAAGGGTTCTCATCCAGCAGTTGTTTCGTTTTCTCCTCTCTCCGAACAAATTCCAGAACGCAATCTTCCAAGTGCGTCGAGAGCTGGAACTCAGGTAATGGCGTGTTCTGCTATGTCTTCCCTCTTTTTATCTCTGTTATTTGAAGTGAACCTCACATGAATCTTTTGTTCGTTAATTTACTCATGAACGCTCTATTTCATTTGGCTGCAAGCTATGGCTGGTTGTCGGGGTCCTCGCAGAACGGGAGGTCCCCTCGAACTCCTCAATGCATCTCCACGGGTGGCCACCACATGTAAGTTGTACCCTTTATCCGCATTCACGTTGTTTTCATATGATTATTGAGAGTTACTGAGGGTAGAACCCTTTGTTTGTAACAGGTACCGAAAATCGACCCTAGTTTCTTTTCATGAGTTAGCTTAAAGCTTCCCCGGAGAGGGTTGGATTTCGAACCCTAATGTGAAGGGTTTTCGGCTTAGATTATTTTTTAGAGTTTAAGTTTTAATATCAGTTTCGACTTTGCAAAAGTTCCAATCTGAAATATGAGGATAACTGTATACTTATTTTTGTTTTACTCTCTATAAATTCTTTTTATAAGGGTTTAACCTCCAGACGCTATTCGCGAGCCCTTACTCATGTTGTTCAGGTCGGTGTATAATATATATATGTGTGTATCTTTGCACTAATAATATCTGTTCTAAATACCATTTTAGCCAAATTTATCAACTCAGTTGTTGTAAGAAAAGTTTGCATTCTGGGTTTTCGTTTTAATATATATAGTCTTCCTTGATGGAAAGTTTCATGACAGATTTTGAGTCTATCGGTTGATGACTGTTAATGCGATTTTCGGAGTTGACAGTTATTTAAGCATCATAACTTATTTTCTTTTTTTGTTTGCTAAAGTTCATTCATTGTGTACTTTATGTAATAAGTGGCCAGAGGACATTGAACCTTGCTCTGTTCACCACGGAGCTCGGCTTCTAAACCTCTAAGCCTAATAATTCTTTACATGGGATATTGGAATGTAAAATTAGTTTTATAGGTTACAGTCTGCGTAATATCATCTCTCTTGTTCTACTCTTGATACATTTCCTGTATAATTTATTTAATCAATTTTTCAACGCATTTATTTAATTTGTACATCGAAACTTGATAGTGTAAGAACATTTACTTTGCTAGACTTAGTATGTTTTATTTCAAGATCCTTCTCTGATGTTTGTACATTATATGTTTTTTTTTGTACATTGTACACATTTTTTGTAGTGTTTAAATAGCAAGATTATCTATACTTCATTTCTCTTAGCTTCATCATGACATATTATGTTCATTTTTCTAGTTTTTAGATTATTTCATCTTTTCTAAATAATTAAAAATACCAGTGCTAAATCTAACTTAGCAAATATCCCTCTTTAATCCCGTAATACGTCAAGCACAGAATTTTAAGTACATATTTGTTATCATTTCCTATAACTTAACCAGAAAACTTAGATACATATCTCTATATTTTTTGTTTAACTGATTGTGCCACCCAACCATAAGAGAGGCGATCACGTCCTCTGCTCCCCCCGTGCTCCACACCTGAGTCTAAGGTAGCATTTATTTGTCAGAAGTTAGGCCTCAGGACCTTTGTCCAGCCTACACTCATTTTCGTGTTACAAAGCTCCACTGGTATTTAAACCAACTCTGAACAACTCTTTCCTTTGCAACAATCTATTGTTAACTCTTTTCTTTCTTCATGTACAGAACCCCTTCCCCTTCCCAGGATTTCCTTTTTATCTTCTTAGGGAAGGTAATTGTGAAAAAATTGTCTCTTCCTTTTTACTCTGGAATCTTGGAATTCTTTACCAATTAGTTAATCAACTACTGAATGTAATTTTATTCATGAAGTAGAACTCAAGTTTTACTAACAAATAACCATATTCATTAATCTCTTTTCCACTAACAAAAATCAAATATATTTTATAAAAGTCTTTTAAACATAACATTTAAAATTAAACAGGGTGTTACATCTTCCCCCACTAGAGGTAAACACTGTCCTTGGTGTTTACTTCATCGCAGCAAACATTTCAAGATATGCTTCTCGTATAGAGTTTTCGTCCTCCCAAGTAGTCTCCTCCGGGCTAAAGTGCTTCCACTACACTTTAACTTGGGGGATGACTCGCCTCCAGAGCATTATTTCTCTATGATCGAGAATATGCTGAGGTTCTACTAGAAATTCGTCATCCGGTTCTACCTACATGCAACGGAATTCATAATTAATTTAATTAAGGATTCTTCTTTTTCTAGAAGTCATAATGGAAACATAACTTACATGTACGCTCTGCCAGAGAATGAGCCTCTTACACATCGCCTTACACTGGGTTGTATAATGAGCCTCTCGACTCAATAATTATATTTATATTTATAATTAATTATAATTAATAACTAAATCATCCTAGATCCATCTTAACTTTTGATCTACCAAGCACGAGAGGGATCAAATTCCTTGAGATGCAAAGCTCTTTTAAAGTGAAAAGAGATTTGATCTCTACAGGTGCTTGATAGATCCGGAGTTAAGATGGATCTAGACTAGTTTTATTTTATTGGGCCTTGAGGCGCTTACAACCCAATACATGAGGGAGATGTTGTCATGTAAAGTTACATTAAAAAAAATTAAAAAATATATGTGTCAGCTAATATATGTATATGTGAGAGATGTGTGTAACTTTATTTAATAAAAAAAAATTACATTAAAAATCAATGTCCCCCATAAATAAAATACCTCAATTTTCACCTTTATTTTACATAAAAATTTATATAGTGAGATAAATTAATTGGCATTAAAAAAATATATATCAATATGAGGGATCTATGTAATTCCTTCATTGGGCAAATGTAACTTAATGTAATGTGAACAAATAAAATAAAAATAACTCTAAAAATTAAATAATAATAAAAAATAAAAATGCTAACCCATGGTTTTAAGAATCCATGGTATTGACCCATGGTATTCATGTGGAATATAACTTATTTCAGTGGGGGAAATATTAGAAAAAATGTAATTATTACATTTTATCTAATATTTTTGTTTACTTCCATCCACTTTTTACTAGGTTATATTGGGTAAAATATAATACATAATATTACATTTTACCCAATATTTCCCCTCACAAGAAATATTAAGTAAAATGTAATAATATTACATTTTAATTAGTATTTCGCCCACACTTACCACTTTTTATTGAGTGGGGGTGGTAATAAATATTGGGTAACATATAATAGTGTAATATTATATTTTTTCCAAGATTTCCCCTCATCCAATAACATTTATCCAAATATGGTAGAGATGTTGTAATCTATAACATTTTGACTTGGTAAAAATAAAATAAAAAACATAACATAAATAAAATAAAAAACATAACATAAGATAAATTTATAATTATAATTATAATTAATTAAAATTTAATAATTAAACCAGTAGAGAACCATCTTAACTTTGGATCTACCAAGGGTCAAGCAGGATCAAATTTTCTTGAGATGCAAACGTTTAAAGTGAAAATAAATTTATTTCTTGAGATGCAAAAAATTTGATCCCTCTTTGTGCTTGGTAGATCCGGAGTTAAGATGGATCTAGAATGTTATATATATATATAACAATCAAAATAACATGTCAAACTTTAGTTTGCAAAAGATAAGAGTTTACATCAATTCCAATTATATGAATTGTACATCTCATGTCACTTGGAATAAAGAAATAATTACAAAAAAAATTAAAATTAAGAAGTTTCAAAAATACACTAACTTAGAGAATTGGGAACAACACACAAAAAAGAATGCACATGTATATACAAGCCCAAATATATGTATATATTTGTATTTATTATAATGTAGAGTACATAGTGATAGGGTATTTTGTAAATCCAGTCATGCTAAGGGTTGGTGTGGATCTAGTCATGCCAAGGGTCAGGTGTGATCTTTGGGTGATTTTGACGGCTTAGATGTCTCTCTGTTGCCACTACTCGAGCCAGGGGTTACACATATCAATCATCTCAAGACTCACATAAACTAGCAAACAAAAAAATAAATATTTATAAAAAAATTTAAAAACCAAATCAAATAATTGGGAGAAATTTTCTAATAATGTGGAGAATTTTTTAAACTTTTTTTTCCTAAAACCTCTTAATATAAATAACTATGAAAATCTACACTCTCTCAAATCAAATAATATTTAAGAAATTTAAACTTATGTTTAATATTAATATGATACAATAACATATAAAAATTTAAAACAATGGTGTTAACGTTAAACAATCTTAACTTAGCGCAAATAATGTCAAGGTTCTGCAAATAAACTTTTCCAAAAAGATATTGGAAAAAAAAAATATCAAAATTTTTTTTTGGTAAATACAAAAAAAATACAAAAATATAGAGAGAAATCCGATATACTTGCAACATTAATATATATCAGGGCAACTGCCTACCTCTGTTGTGTGCCCCGTTGGGATAGGCACCCTAATCAACATCGACGGGTTTATAATGGGTATCGTCCACAAAATAATGCGGAGAAGTGCGTATGCATTTCCTCATTTCATACAAATACATACCAAATTTATCATCTCATTTCATTTCAGACGAATAGATACCAGTTTCACCATGAATTGTAATCATTTCATCATCCCAAATTTATCATCTCATTTCAGACGAATAGATATCAGTTTCACCATGAATTGTAATCATTTCATCATCCCAAATTTATCATCTCATTTCAGACGAATAGATACCAGTTTCACCATGAATTGTAATCATTTCATCATCTCATTGTCATCATGTCATCCTAGGTTGTTGCGTATAATACGATCACATGGTTCTTTCCTTCTACCGAAAGGCATTGTGATAGATACAAAATGTGACAGACTTCGAAGCGAACCCTCAGGCAGGACGGAGACGACAGTAAGTGTAGCGATAGCGAGTTGATAGGGATTTGATATAAGCGGGAGAAAGATAGGTTTTCGTTGAGGTTTAAAAAATATATATATTTGCAGGTAAGATACAGACACATAAATATCTAAACATTGTTTTTTAAGTGCTGTATGTTAATCTCGTAATTCTAAGTTTATTTAGTTAGTTTTTCAATTATTTTAAATATGTATTTTTCATCAAATAAAGTCGTAATTCTAAGTTTATTTAGTTAGTTTTTCAATTATTTTAAATATGTATTTTTCATCAAATAAAGTCAATTTTAGGTTTATTTAGTTAGTTTTTCAATCATTTTAAATATGTATTTTTCATAGAATAATAAAGTTAATTTTAGAAGTGTTATATTTTTTACATAGATTGATTTTGTTGTATGAGACATCAGTATGAAATAAATGTTGTAAAGTTATCTGGTAAACATTTTCACTATATCAAATTACATAAAAATAAATTAAATTAAAAAATAAAAAATTATTAATTATAATTATTAATTGAAACATTTTGACTTGATTAAATTATATAAAAATTAAATTAAATATTATTAAATTCATTGAGGCAGCTCAATTGGTGAACTTTGATATGAAATAATATGTAAATTTTGATAGTCCAGGTTATACCAAAATAAATAAACAAAAAAAATTATTTTAGCAGAATTCTTTCTGTAATAATCACATGAAATGGAATGTGGTCTACGCATTTCAAACCAACTAGTGTGGTCCATCATCAAGACTATGTGACAGATCAGATCCAGTGATTAAGTATAAATAGATGTAGAAATGGCTCAACTAGCCGTTAGAATAACGGCTAGTTTGACTTTGAAAAAATAATTATTCCATTATTTATTAATTTAATTATTTATTTATTATTATTATTATTATTATTATTATTATTATTATTTACACCAAAAGTGTTATCAATTGTGGGGTTTTTCGTAGCGACACTATACAGAATCTGAACAGTGTCATGCTACGTCATGATTCGCTGTACGCTTTGTAACCACCGACGCCAAGAAGCAAATCATTGCAGGAGCTCATGACTTCGGCTGGGCGCTCAACGTTTTGATTGTGATTCTACACATGGGCGGAGAAATGGATCAGATTGTAACATCTGATCTCCTTCATAGATGTAACATCTGATTTTTTCCGATCAATTGCATGGAAATATGCAATTCGAGGGTTTAGATTGTCTAATTGTACTCCATCGTTGGGAAAGATAGATGTACAGAGAAAACTAGGTGAAATTTCTTCACTGGCTCGTTGAAGTTTCACCTAGTTTTATATGCTTTTCATCTTTGCCGATAATGGAACGCAATTGACAAGCCCATATTGGCAAGTTGCATATTTCATGCACTCACCTAGTTTTATATGCTTTCCATGATTCTTTGCAGATAATGGAACGCAATTGACCAGCCCATATTGGCAAGTTGCATATTTCATGCACGCTGGATCCAGAAAAAAAATTCAACAGATTCACAGTTAAGACAATTCAACAGTATATGCTGGTGCAATACTTAAAATGTACTTTTCTCTTGTATACGTTTTTTGCGGTGCCCAGTTCGAAATAGAATGCTATGTACTACCTGCTTGTATTGTAGAATTAAAAACTGTTGGGATTGAGAGCGTCAGATTGTAGAATTAAAAACTGCTGGGATTGAGAGCGTCAGAAGAGACCGATGTGGATCCATTTTGCTCTGCCCATACCTCGTATTTATAATATGTAAATATCTTGGGCTATGAGTTAATTTGTTGATATTTACACATTATCTAATTTAAATACCATTTAAAAAATTCGGGATAATTGTAAGTGTCACAAGCACATGTGCACAGGCGCACACAAAATGTTGATGGATCCTTTTCTTGCATTGTAGAGAAGTATTTCGGTGCAATTAAGGAAAACTATTAGAATCCACTGTTTCGTTTTGTTGGCAAAAGAATTCTAAAGAAGACTTACTGGAAAACTCAGTGAAATCTTTGACAGACTACAAGAGCTTTTTGTCTGGAAAATTTCATAAAGATTGAAAACTCTGCAAAAATAAGGTATAAATCATTTTCCTCAGTTGTTGAAACATTGTTTTAGAACTGTTGAAAAAATTGATCTAAAATTACAATTATCTTTGTGTAATAGACAAAACACATCCTAAGCTGTTAAGATTTAGGTTTCTTTTCTTTTGCAAATTTCCAAAACTGTTGATTTTTTTTTTTTATTGCTTCAAAGGCTATTCTTCTTCTTCTTCATAGGACCGATCTCCGCATAAAATGCAACCATCTTTAACATTGTACTCCAAGCATCTGCATCCTTTTGTTCAAAAATCCCAGAATTTCGGCTCCACCATATGCCAGGGCAATGCACAATATTCATTTTAAGTATCAGACCAGTAATAAACAATCCTCTACCAAGTTGTCCAACCATATCACAGTGATGTTTACTAATTGTATTACCTTGACCCATACCGCAGAGCATTATGAACTAATGGCAACGAACATTTTTGTTTAAACCAGACACGATGCAGAGCATTATGAACTGATGGCAATGAATGAATCAAGTGTGGGCTGGTGCGGGTTCTACACTGGTAAGTATCTTCCCACTTGGCCTTCAGTTCAGGTAGTTTAAGCTTCCCATCTTAAGCATGAGCACTGTGTAACGAGGAGCGAGAGCGTGTTAGTCACAACGCAGAAGAACTATGTAATTTGAATGTTGCGGAACCCCGAGGCAAAAGGGCGGAACCAAAAAGATGAACAGTGAACGTGGTTTAGCGCTAAACCGGTAGTTTGATCGCACCGCCTTTGTGGAGTAAGCGGTATTTGAGAATTTGGAGCGATCCCATAGATTGGGTGACGCGTGCCCCTGAACAAATTTGGAAAACCGCTTTCATCGCGCGCCATCGCACATTATCGTTCACGCATCTAAGCCAAGCGATATCCGTCGAATCATTTGAAGCCGTGCGACGTGTTGTCCGTCGTCGGATATGGAAGCCTCGTCAACGCTGGGCCCCAGTTTAAATTATATTGATTGGGACTTTTCAAACTAAGGTTTACGGGGTAATAGAGGATGATTTAATTGTGCTTTTTGCCTTTGCAGAGGCGTGGAGAGCTATGAATTTGGCTGTAATTCGAATGGAGAAATGGAAAACATGTCGCCGGATCGGCTGCGTTCACTCTATGCCATAAGTAGTCACCTTAAATATTGCACTCTAAGTTCTTGGGAATTGAACTTGTGACCGTAACTTTGTGATTAGAATGCCGGATTAGAAGTCTCAAAAGCTGAAAGGTCCAAAAGATTTATTTACATGATGAGGAGAACAGACTTCTGAAGCCACCAATGCAAGCTTAATGTTGCTCTTTTTATTCTCTCAACAAGGTGTTCTCTTCCTCAAATGGAAGTAGTTTCTTCCTTTAACAAAGACATATGCAAGCTTAATGTTTCTCTTTTTAGGTGTTCTCTTCCTTAAATGAAAGTAGTTTCTTCCGTTAACAAAGGCATTCTTTCAATCCGTTCACTGGGCAGTGGTTTAGAGATAAACTGAGTGGGAATTTACACTATTGGTCCGATCTCAGTTCTCAGCGCATTCTTGTAGAGGTTTTATCTGAGAATCTTCGAAATCACATTAGAATGTTATTACTAAATAAATTTTATTTCTATTTTCAATAAGATCCTGGTGGCATGGTTCTCGTCTGTGAAAAAATCAATAAAACAATACAGAGATGCACTTCTTCTTTTGTTTTAATTTTTAATTACATAATTTTTTTAACAAATATTTAATTAATTTTTAATAAAACGTAATATATCACTATCCCTAAGATTATTATAATTTCTAAATATGATAAAAAAATAAATTACTAAAAGAAACTAAATCCGATTAGAACTTTATTATATATATGTGTCTGCAGGAGGTTGAGTAAGGTTGGAACCGAACGTATGACTCTAGCCATACATGTGGGTTCAGTAAGGGCTTGAACCTTACGAGCGTTGATCTTGCGAACGCATAAACCCTGGTGGTCGATATATGTATGTCTATAAGGTGTGCTGAGGGTTTTGGATACGAGACCGGTTCTTTTGCGGGGTTATTGTAAAAGGAATACTTTTATATGCTTAAGGAGTTCATAATTAAGGGGGGAATTTTAAATTAATATCTCAATCTCAGATTGAGATATTAAAACCAACAGATTTATTGAAATTGCCACTTCAAGTAACATGAACAGTGTGAGCTTGCAAATTGGTGGAACTGGTTGGGCAATGAAACTTTCGAGGCATTTTACACACGAATTGAGATTGAAATAATCAGAAAACCGAGACTGTGGGTAATCCCGATTATTGATATTTTATAAAATTATTGTATTTTAAAATAAGAGATTTACATTTGGATTTAATCAAAGCATAAACCTTGAAATGTGACCAAATATGCATAATGGATATGGACTGATTATATTATTGATTTTTCATTTTATTCGTTTTTATTTTTATTTTTATCTATTTATTTATTTATTTATTTATATTTATATTTTATATGTTTTATATTTTTATTTCTAATATATTTAATTTTTATTTATATATTTTTTTAATTCTTTTTTAAGCTTAAATAAAATTACTTATAAAATAAGGTAACTGATGTTATGAGTTTTGAATCAACTAACATATAATTATTAAAAATAAAATAATTCTTTATATATTTAAACTATAAATAGTATTTCATTATTCTTAACATTTAATTTATTCGAAAATGTCAATTGTTAATCTCAATCAAAACACACACGATAATACAAAGCCTACTACTTCGGTGTACCTTTGCACCCTTAGGGACAAATGCTAGTTTATTTATTTATAAAATAATTAATATATTTATACAATTAATTAATCAATTAAATTAATGTAATGATAAGTTATTTAACCAATAGTGGTTATATATATGTATATCTTTCTTATTAAATTAATTGATTTAATTATTTAATAATAAATTATTATTATTAATTAATAAATATAAATAACTTTTATTCGTATATTTAACTAATTATAAGAGTCAAGGTTCAAGTAAAAAGAACATTATAACTAACAACATATCAAAAAATCAAACTTGAGTAAAAATATAAAAAATTAAAAAATAAAAAAAAAAAATAATAAGCATAATAATAATAATAATATTAATATTAATATAAAAAAAATAATAATTAAATAAATAAAATACCAATAATTAAATAAATAGAAATAAAAATAAAAATAAATAAATAATAATAATTATAAAAAAATAATAATAATAATAATTTTATTATTATTTATACGAGCCTAGATTCTTTTTATCTCCCAATAAATTATTAATAATTAAACGAGAAGCCAGAGTTTCAATCGGGATAGCAGTGCTAATTGCCACCGCAATTTGGAGAGAACTAGGTATTGCATTGCTTTGCTTGTGGAAGCTTTTGTTTCCAGAGCTTTATACCCTAAAGAATTCGCTAGGGTTTTAATGGATTCTTTAAATCTGGTGTTGCAAGGAATCCTCAGACACTGTTCAATTTGAAGTGCAAACTTGGCATTAAGCTGCAAAAATGAAAAAATCATCACCAAACTCAACAATTCTTTCATAGGTTGCATTGCCTCCAACAGCACAAACTGACGCCACCAAATTAGTGGAAACCTTGGGAAAATAAGCAGACTTCAGACGGTCCAACAACAATTGCAGTCTAATGTGTAACTTCTCCACATCCATCTCCATCGTAGGAGACAGACGGATATCACTCAATGAAACTCCTCGAAGAAAACAGTGAAGGGATGATGAAATAACTCCGTTGATCTCTAGGGTTCAAATCATTCATGAGGAGCACCGATGATTATAAACCCAGTTGATTATGTAGACCTGGTTAAATTGTATTGTTGCTGGCAGTTCCATTTTTGGAATAAAATATTCACCTGCTATAATTTCAGTGGTGGGGAAAAGTTCAAGAAGCTCAAAAATCATTGACTTTCGGCACTGGTTTCATGCCTTAGTCAATAACGATACCTTGCGAGTGAAGCTCCATCAAACTCACACCACCTGTCAATCACTAGTAAGTCGAGTATATAATTCTTTTACTCGGAGTTATAAGGGTAAATAATGGTGTTTGACGTCGTTTACATAAAATGTTTTAATGATTAAAGTTTTGTATGGTGATTCGCGTTCATAAAGAAGATCTGTGGAAAGTCAGCAATGACTTCGAGATGGATTCACAAGATCAAGCATCTGTTGGCAGCATAGAAAGTGCAAGGCGAATATTCTCCCGTGAAGAGGGGAGAGGACGTTGAGAAGACATTTGCTCCAATTACAATTTGGCAAGTTGAGGAGTAGGGGAGCTTCAGGATTGTCTGAGCAGGTACAATCATGATGATAAATGCACGTGGTACAAAAGGAGCAGTGAGGCTCCTATTTATTTATATGGTCGAGTTGTTTGTTGATATTTTCCCTATCCCTCGATGAAGTTGGACAAACTTGAAGTAATTGAGAATGTTTGCCTTGATTGAAGGGAGTGTTGATGTTGTAACATCAAGGTGCAGAGAATCTCCCTTAGGTCATGGGGTTTGACCAGTAAACAATGATTTATGGTTGGGGAGATTGCTCCCCCGATCAGTGGAGTTTTGACCATATTGCCATGGGTTTGGCTAATGGGTTGATTTTGTGCCTTATAGCATCGAGCAAGTATTTTTACCATTCAATGACATGTGACGACATGAGGAAATGGTAAATGGGCTTCGGGGTTTCACCATGGGTCAAGTGGGGTTCTTGACAAGACTCTAAGTGATGACTTGGTAGATTGGTGACCCAAGGAGGTTTTCACAATGGATAGGCGGGGTTGCTGACAAGACTTCAAGTTATGACTTGGTAGATTGGTGACCTCAAGACTAGTGGGTAGCTAGTTCCTCTATTTGATGTTGATACAGGGATGCTTTCCACATGGTTCTTGTATAGAACATGAGGTGGATGGATTCATCAACATAATTGAGCTCGTTCAACTTTTTCTTGGATAGAGAATTTTTTTTTATTCAACAAGAGAACATCCAAAAAAGTCATTATGAATACCTCCGAAGCTAAGAGGGAGCATTGAATTTTGTAGCTATGGTTGGTCTTCATAATCAAGTTTTAGCCCTCCAAATATACAAGAAATGATATATATATATATATATATATATGGATTCCAAGTCGGCTTCAAAAGAAGAAAACGAATTTCTGCCTCCAAAAGTAAGGTCAGCCTCAAGTCGGCCCCAATGAAGGGACGTGCCAATTCAGCTCATTCAACATCTATATATTTGCCATTCAACCTCCTCCATTGCGACATAATTTGGATCACAAGAAGGACGAATTTTGAGGCACAATAAGGACGAATTCGAAGGCAGATTAGAAGGCCAAATTTCTGTTTGAGGAAGACCTAGTTGGAGGAAAATTCTAGAAGGAAATCTTGTACTATTGTTCATGAATGGAGGGTTGGTCTAGCCCTAGGAATTTCCAGGTTGTTCTATACAACTCAGATTGTATTTCTTATTGAATTGGACAAATTTCTCTAAGAAAAGGCTGTTGGGTTTTTCCATGATTAGGGTTTTCCTAGGATAAATTTTGTGTCTCGTGTTTGGTTGTCTCTCTATGATCTTGTTATCAAAAAATCTAGCAAGCCTTGGAGAGGGAAACCCTACAAGACAAAAGCTAGACAAAATGCTAATAATGGGGTAGAGGCCCAATGTCACCTCAGCCAAAAACCCCTGCTCTTTACGGACTTTTACTGATGGGAGGAGTCCCAGTAGAAGAAATATCACTTAAAATAGATATTCTAGGCATATGGAACAAAGTGATCAAGCTAGAGCTCATTCAAGAATGAGATTCAATAATGGTTCAAAGCTAGAAAGAATAAAAATGCTCTCAAAGAAAAGCCATAGAAAACAAGGTAAAAGACGTAGGGTTTTGAAGTTTTCAATGATAATAGTATTCACAAGGTCAGGGCCAAAGAGAAAGGGTTTCTTACAATGATAGCCAGCTAATCCAAGGCTCATAAGACCCTAAAGTCCTCAAATTGAGGGAGAAAAACTAGGGTTAACCTCTTAGGGCAACACCTTAGGCAAGATATTTTATGGATGAAATTTGAGTGCATGCCCACCAAATTGATAGGTTAGGTGGCCTATACATATCTCTTGATGTTTAGGCTCTCAAACCACCAAAAAGCCTCCACCCTAAAATTCTGCTCCAAGCCCTAGTGTTTCTCTAACCTTAAAAGGACCGAACTTGAGAAGAGAAATTTATGGAGAAAATTTAAGGTTGATCACCAAATACTTGGACTAGTTCCTTGTCCTTTGGGCATATGGAGTCAAGGATGCTCTAGATAAGCCTACTTTGTTGATGAGTCCGAAATTTGATGCCCTAGGTATCAAAATTTCAACATCTATCCACTTAACGATAAATGGAGTTTGATGGAGAGTTATAAGAATTCCTCCACTATGAGCATTCATTACATGTTATACAGTAAGTAACATATGCAATTCTCAACTAGATAGCCTTTAAAATTTATTTTCAACAAATTAGGGCATAATTAAGCATAATTTAGAAGTAGTACTTCCATACATTAGAAAATTCAAAATAATAATCTTCAACAATAGGCACTTACAAGATAACATGTAGTATATCCATCCATTCACCAAAGAAACGGCTTCAAAGATAATCCAAAATAGCTTCCAAACATGCAAATGCATTCCAAGAATCTCCAAGGGCCATGAAGAAACAAGTGAGTTCCTTTAGAAGGTCAGAATTCTCCAGGTGATGATGATGAGAGATGGAATGATTTCTCTCTAATTTATACATGTCAAATGATCTC
The DNA here is from genome assembly GCA_034641835.2 of Pinus albicaulis. Classification (NCBI taxonomy): domain Eukaryota; kingdom Viridiplantae; phylum Streptophyta; class Pinopsida; order Pinales; family Pinaceae; genus Pinus; species Pinus albicaulis. The sequence goes on along the minus strand of CM076583.1, from coordinate 185,714,937 downwards.
TAATTTTACCCTAAAATCCCCCCAAGTCATAAAATAATGGGCAACTACTAAGTGAGGTTACAAGCCAACCTCATAGCCAATGTAGAAACATAACAATTAACCCACCAAGAGGCCAAAATGTTGATGTGATGCATGCGTAGGCCCTTCCAGGATAGGTGTTGGTCTCATCTAATGCCAAAGTGAGTGTAGAGGGCTCAAAAAATCTCAATCTAGAGGTTGGCCCCTAAATTTTCGTGCAAATCATCCTGTGGACCCCAGTTTTGTGTTTGGGGCACAAAATGTGTCTCATGGTTCTCCTGAAGATAGAATGGCATGATTTTTCTCTAACGTTGAGGGCTCTGAGGATGGTGCTAGCCATCCCATGTCTCAAGGGCTGAGACAAACCTCATTGGGGACTTGGATCATCTACCAAACCATGTGATCACTGCGAAGTCGGTTGGGGGAACACTGGTCCAAGTGCATCATCTCATGAATAATGTGGGGGAAAAGTGTAAACTATTGGGGTGTTGTCGGTGCCCATGGAATGGAATGATGCTCTACAAGTGGTAGGAGTCTCATGTCTCTCAACGCTTCACCTATAGGGTACCATAATGCTCCTCTAGTGGACTTGGGCCCTATTTAAGTTGCCCAACCCATGATGAAAACCACCTTCCAATCACACACAATGTCCAATGTTGCATCTTAGGTACAATAATCACTAGTGCATCTAAGTGAACCAAGCTTCCCTTCCATTGGGGCTTTGATCATGTAGTAGTGTTACCTCCCTAGGTAAGAGTGGCTAATAGACGACCCTATTCGGTGTTCCCAGCCCCTAAGGGGCTAGACAAGTCTTAGGTACATCCTTTAATCGATAGGTGGCATATGAAAAATAATGAAATGGAGGGGAAAAGGCGTCTCAAGGCCAAATGCCATGGTCAAAGGGGTACCAATGATGAGGAAATCCACATTTTGGGCATACAATGTGAGGAGGGAGCAATCGTGAATGCATGAGTTACCCCGACCTTTGTTTTTCCACCCGTCTTATTGCCTTTTGTCTTTCCTTGATTTTTTCTTTGTATTACTGCTTGAAGCTCTAGTAATGAGAGCATGCTATGAATGATGTGTAACAGTGGCTACCCCCTTTGTGGTGGGGCAGTTCATCGCCCACCAGGGGTTGGGACATGCAACGATTCCTTTATGATGTGATGGGGAAACATTGGCCCTAGGAACCAAGTGACGACCATAATGACAAGGGGTAGAGCCCATGCCTGGATTTTGCCCACATGCTAATATTAATGTCCCAACCATCTTTTTCATTTTATAAATTATTTTTTTTGTTTCTTGCTTGTGGCCATGATATGTTTTTTACTTTTCTTTTACTTACGTCAACCTCCCAGGGCTAAGTTTTTAGGCTCGATCTAGATATGTGGACACAGGGAGAGGGTGTGCTAAAACCCAGTGGACCTAGAGGTGGGAGGTGGAGTATAGGGCTCGTAATGTACAGAGGGAAGTGATAAGTATGGAATAGAAAAACAAGGCCATGCTATCTCAATTAGGGTTTCCCAAGTAGAGTCTCTCCTGAAGCCATGGACTATTAGAGGTGGTCTAACTAGACTAGAATTGAAGATTAACCTCCATTAAAGGTGAGGGAACAAAACCACGATCAAAAGCCTTCCTTTTTCCAAGTCACCCAATAATCCATGCCAAATGTCCAAATGAAAAACAAGCGTAAGCACTCGATTGCATAATGGATAACATACCTTTTGGATCGGATTTCCCACCTTCTAACATGTGCTCTTGACAAATGGGTGTGGAAATAGATAACTGATGCAAGTGGTGGAGATAAGAATGGCACATCATCGGCTACTCGATGACTATCAGGGGCTACTGGCTATCGGATGGAAGAAGATGATTAAGAGAAAGATTCTCCAACTGGGACGTGAGCTCACCATAGAGCGCACAATCCATGTACTCGAATGAGGAGGTCATGAGAACTCCAACAATCTCCTGGGACACAGACCTGTATCCTACACATTGCAATACAAGTGTTTGGGAGCATGTACACTGATCGTACTTTTATCGCCCATGTTTTTCATCAAATAATAAACCATACATAAAAGTAAATATATTCAAGTGCAATACTAATCAATAATGCAATCTAATCTAGGATGAGAACATGATATGATGATGTTATCTATGAAAACATAATATGCAATGCACCTACACTACCATGCATGCTAACATATTATGCAAGAGCTAACTATAGTCATACAACCAATGTAACCAACATATTAACAGATCAATATAATACCCTTTTTCCCTATGATTAGTAATGAAAAGGGATAAGAAAACATAACAATCATCCATGCAAGACCTATATACAAAGTCATAAGGGTGGAACGTGGGCAAGTAAGAGAACCACACTTTATGAAAAGGATTTATGGATGCAAGGGAAAAAGGGGAATCATGCTCACACCATTAGGTGATTTCCTCAAGTTTGAATCATGTTTACACCATTAAGTGATCGGTAGCCTTACCAGTCGAGGGATTCGGATTACCGTAGTCCTTATTTCTTGGAGCCAACATATCTTCATTCTTTTGTTTGGTGGAGAAAAGAGTCATAACCGAGGAAGAGGAAGCGAGATCCCGTGTGACCATGTTTGTCTCTTGGTTAGGAAAGGGATCTATTAACACAGCAGTCACAGCAAATGACTTAAGGAATTGATTTACTTCAGCCCGATGTGGACAGTCCCAAGTAAAATGTTCCTCATTACAAATTAGACAAGGAAACAAGGTTTCCATTTTTCGTCGGGAGACTAGTTATTTTCTTTGTCCTGCAAAGGATTATCTTTCTTCTTCTTTCCTTTTCCTTTCTTCTTACTTCCCGGTTGCTGAGATTTGCCTTTCGTGGATTGGACAACATTAATCTTGGAAGTACTAGTCGTAGGAGTAGTGGAGAATGTTTTTTGGGCAGCCACAGCAGGGGATGAACCAGATAGTATACTCACTGACAGTAGGCTAGCAGAACCAATCACGCCAATCTGTGGCATGTGACTCTTTACCGGGAGGTTGTGGAACAATATTTTGAGGTCTCAGAGCATTAGGTATTTTATCGTAGAGCGTGTCGGATCGTGTATAAACAAGATCAAGATATTGGGCACGAGTAATGACTTGCTCTTCAGTCACAACTCCACATTTAGCAACATCTTCAGTTATGGGTGCTAACAAAAACTTAGTGAACTATTCAGCTAATAACTGATCAAGAACGAAGGTTTTGACCAAACGACAGCGACGTCGCCACTCATGAATATGATCAGAAATGTGAGTAGAGTCGAATTGTTTGAAATTGATCAAAAGTTCAGTTCCCATCTCATAACGAATGGGCAACTGAAAATGAGTTAAGAACGTGATTGCTAAGGCACTGAAATTGTTAAACGAAGCTCGTGGCAATTCAATATACCACTTTGTTGTCGTACCAGTAAGTGTCCACTAGAAAAGTTGTAAACGGATAGAATTATCATTTAAATATACTAAAGAACACCATAAATGATACGTCATGACATGGGTAGATGGGTATTCTCCAGGATTTTCATTGAATTTCGAGATATCACTCGACAATTTCGTAGGAATGATCAGCCACCAAGGAGAGTAACAAATGGGATCATTTGTAAGTCAGGTTAGATCTAGCAATTCAAGGGTTGCTACAAATGGAAACTGCCTATTAAAGTTTGATGGAGGGTATCCTGGGTAGGATGGAATGGCTTGAACAACAGGTATCTGCGCTCCTGGATAAGGAGGATTTTAGTAGGTTGGGATAAACATAACCCTGTTGCCCAGTTCCAAGATATCCTTGAAAGGGTTGAAATGGATGGGTTTGAATTTGTTGACCTTGGTAAGGCATTTGAGTAATACCTTGATATGGTTGCCCCAAAGGATTTTGCATCATCCCTACGTAAGGTTGGCTAGTTTGTGCTTGTGCTCACTTGCATTTGAGGAATAGCTTGACCAAGCGGTGGAGGTTGTAAGGCACCTTGAAGAGGTTGGGTAAGTGGGACTTGGGAGGTCCCAAATACCGGTGGAATAGGTTGACATAAAGGTGCAGCCTGCAAAGGTTGACTTACATGAGCAAAAGCTTGAGGAACCTGAGATGTAGGTGGAACAGGTTGAGAATTTTGAATTTGCTTCACAATTGATCCAGGTTGTACGGGCAACGTAGGACGCCAAGGGTTGGCAGCCATTCCTAGAAATGGGAGACTCAAATAGGGTAGAGCACCAGCATATGGTATTTAGTTAGGGGATTGGAACATTCCAACAACAGGTTGCCCCCGTGCTGAGAGATAAGGGGAAAATGGAGGCAACTGCCCTCTTGGAGGAGGGTACCTAGTGTAAGGTGGAGTGGGTTGTTGTAGATGTCCATAGCCACTGACATACAGAGTAGAATGCTGCTCTACTGAAGTTTGTGATGCAGTAAGGGGAGTGAATTGTGTGGCGCTCATCAAAGAAGTACCAGATGGCATTCCAGAAGAGGATGACATGGGAGAATTCCATGGACTAGTGGATGCACCAAAAAAGGTACCAAATAATGATTGGTAACCAAGTGGAACGAACAAGCCACCAACCAAGTGGAATGGACAAGCCACCATACAAAGGTGTTTTCGGTGATGTTACGAACATAGAAGTAGTTGTAACATTGGTTGTATCGCTCATAGTGGCAGACATGGGCTGAGACACCGTAGCAGACTCAGTGATGGTTAAATTTCCCAAAGAAGATTATCGAGGGAAACTCAAGGGTGAGTTGAAATGAGGAGAAGTAGACAAAGGAGCTCATATCGAAGTATGAGGAGGAGGGACTTGATAGAGATGAATTCCTCTTAAATGAATAGGAGAAGAAGGTCGAGGCTCTTCTTGAGGAATTTCCTCAATACTCAGAAGACCAGGTGGAAGTTGTTCACCATCAGGCCCAAGATATACAGATTGTGGTTGTGTCGAAGACAAAGGAAGAGAAGAGGAACCTGAAGTAACAAGTGTAGTTAGTTGAGGTTCCTCAGGTTGTATAACCTCAGGTTGCAATGTTTCTGAGTCAGGAAACTCAAGTTCAATGATATCAGGTAATAAAGTTTCAGGTGCTTATGTTTCGACTATGTCGGACTCACCAGCTAGTGGAGAAGTGATCTCGGGTTCAATACTCACAGGAAGAGAAGATTCTGGTGTGTCAATTTCGAATGGAGGTCCAAAAGGGGTAGCTCCCGAAGTACCGACAGGGTTGTTGGAGTTGTTCTCCCATGATGGTTTAATAACTTTTAGAAATTAACAACAAAGATAAATCAAAAGGGGTAGCTAGGCAAAAGGGTTTACCAAGAAACTGTGAACTGCAATATAGCACCTTGGTGAACCAAGGATTTACATGTGGGCAGGCAATCTCCCTAAATGTTTTGTTCAGTGTATCACATTGTACAAGGCAGTTGACTCGGTTACCTAAGGTGGGATAGCAACCTAGTGGGGAATTCCAAAATACATCTGAAAGTACGTGGAAGCGCAGCCTGTAGTAGTGTTGTCTAATGTGTAACCGTACAATGAGAGTGTTCCCATATACTTTTCATGCATGGAGTGCTATCCAATATACCTGAAGGTATGCGGAGAACGGTCCTATACACTTACATACATGCAGCGGGATATCACCCTCGGAATGTAATGCTAACAAAAAACGACAACTCCTACGCTTAAAGACGTTGGAACACGTCTATAGCCTCTACCTCTAAATGTTTGTGTTAATGTTTCAAATGCTCCTTAAGATTGATTTAGTAAATTTTAAAGTTTATCTTGAATTACGTTTCAGTTTTCAAAGCTTCGCCATGAGTTTCACCTAAATACCCTAAAATGCAATTTAACATAATAATATGAAATCGTTTATTTTCAATGAAAACCTATCTATGAGAAGGAAGAGATTCAATTAGTAATGCAGCAAACAAATGATGTAGAAAACAACACTTGCATTCAAATGCAACTGTTCCAATTTCTAAATTTCACACAAAACCCTAAATGCAAATAATGAAACAATTTTCCTTTTCTTTTCTCTTAATCTTCAAATGCAAGAAAACTAAGACGAAGTTAAATCACTGATAAGAGAAATCACACAGAATTATCACTGTAATATCAATTTCTTCAAACCAATCAATGATCAAGAAAAATTTTGCAAAAGACCTAATTGACAAGAACAAAGAAAAATCTAAAGAAATTCTTATCAAAGGCTAATAAAAACAAAAGCAAACATAATGAAGGATTTTCAAAGACAGGGACACACTCGGAGACACAAGGAAAACATGATGGACCAAAGCAAATCAGAGAGCAAGGCAAGGAAGTGCAAGTTTTTGCATCTTACCGGAATCAACGTAGGTGCAGAACAGGCACCAGTGCTTTGCAACGCAAGTACAACAAGGGAGAAAGTGCGCTAAAGCGCTCTGTCTACAAACCATAGGGTGCGCTGAGGTAGTTTCAATCAAAACACGACACAAAAAACCAAAGCAAGCACAAAGAGATGTTTTCCTAAGGTCAATCAATGTCAGAGTGAGTTAATCAAGGTCGCTTTAAGAGGTGAAAAAGGTGTTAAGGTCAAGGAAACCACTAAGGCAAGAATTGATCCCCAGTATGGTCGCCAATTTGTTATGCGGAATTTTCACGATTACGGACAAAGGTGAATTCCCTAGATCCAATGGCCTGATCTAGAACAACAAAAGACAAAAACTATGAAGTTTTCCTTAGAGAAATTAGAGTATGGGAAAGAAACTGACCTAGAATCTGTAGCAAGCCTTTCTTTCCTCCTTGCTTGTAAACTCCAAGTGCCATAATTAGAACTTGCAAACACGACTAAAACAAGCAAAGGATCCACAACATCCACATAGCATAGTCTAATATCTTTATTCAGTGAATCAACATGGCAATGAAATACATGAGTGCAAACATAACACAACAGATATAGGAAAACAAGATACTTTTTGTATTGACAAATATAGGAGAGAATTTACAACCATAAATAGACACCAACTTTGTAGATGTCTCCCCTGGTTGACTTGTCCTTCCTTGTGACAAAGCACACCTCAACATCTGTTGAGAATTTGGAAGGTTGGTGATTAATACAAATTCTCTTCTTTGATAATTACTTGTGACCTTACTTGTGATACTTATGTCTTCTTCTTCTTTTAGTTTAGTTAATCTTTCATCAAGTCAATTATCAAAATGCTCAAGAAAACCCACAAAGAATTCTTCTTATAGATCTTCAAATGACAAGTACCATGACCCAGACTTATACCCTTGACCTAGATATGCTTCTAAGACCTTGCTCCTTCAACTTTAATTCTTCTTTTCAACAATTCTCTTGTTGCCTCTTTTTCCTTAAGATGACTGTCTTATCTTTAATAAACTCTTTCTCCAAATCAGCAACACTTTCTTGCACTTGTCCACACCTTAGCTTGTACCTCTATACTTTCCTCAAGTTCCTTTCCTGCTGCATAAGATGCTTTCTCTTTGTTGACAGTATTATACTTCAGTTCTGCACTTCAACACTTCGCATTAACCTTCAGTGCTTTGTATTTAGCACTTCGCCTTAACCTTTAGTACCTCGCCTTCATCATTAGCATTTACTTTCAGCACTTCAAATTTACCTTCAGCACTTCGGATTTATACTTCGGACTTACCTTCAGACTTTTAGACCTTCGCATTAACCTTCAGACCTTAGACCTTCAGACTTCGCATTTATCTTCAGATTTATACTTTGCTTTTATCTTCAGACTTTAGATCGTCGCATTTAAATTTTACCTTCAAACTTGCACTTTTATGAACTCACTTGTCCAAAATTTTCTATCTTCAAATGAACCATAGAGCAATTATATATAGGGGCATTTTTCCTAGTCTTCAAGCCAACTCATCAAGATGACTTTAGGCCGACTTAAATAACACTCCATGAGGTGTTTATTCCAACATGTTGGAGGGTTGTCTACACTGTATAGGATCTTAACATTCAATGCCTTTTAGAGCTTGTCTCCCATCTTCTTTGAGGGTTGTTTGATAGCTTTCTTTACAAGGTCTTTGGAGCATACTAAACTAAATCCTTCATGTCTATATGACCCCTAATTATATTTATTCCTAGATGACATAAACCTAATAGACATCAAGAAGAAGTCTATCTACATAATGAAAGCTTGCTCATGAAACCCATGAAGCAAGTACACCAACAATACATTTTATTATCTTTGACATCTTCTTTGAATAAATACATAATTACATAGTCAACATGAAGACGGACCTAGTTACACTTTTCAACACTCCCTCTTAACTATGGAGGTATTCATACAGGTACATGGTTACTTTCAAACTAAAGAATCTCATAAGAAGAATCAGATTGGTAATCGCATCTGTATAGCATCATATCAACCAACGTTGTCCTAGTGCAAGGCCTTGACTAACAGCCCCATCTCTCAACGAGACAATGGACTACAATTTTGGCGAGACACATGACTTATAGGCACCTTCGTCATTGTCTCTCCAAGGTACATACTCCACCCGGGTGTTCCCAAAGTATGACCTTCTTGGACTATTCTTCTCTTGGGTAGCTAGCCCTCAAAGAATATCGGTCCCCGACTACTCTTATCTTGAATGCCCTAACACATTCTCAAAGAGTATCGAATGTCAGATGATTACCCAACCCTCCATTCTGTCTTCCCAAGTGAGGACCAGAATGATGTGTCTATCTCTCCCTCTCAACCAGGGAGGACCTATTCCACAAGGGAATGTACTCATTCCTATACAAGGAATGTACCTAATCTTATTCTTAGGAATTACCAAGTTTCTTCCAAGTAAGAAACTTATCAGCAGGCTCCCTTTAAACCAGGGACCTCCAGCAGCAATGGTGAGACACCCAGTTGCTCATGAATAATTCCTGTCCTCGATGTCATGGATTTCGATATTGAGGAATCTTCAACTTTTAGCTTCATAGGGCATAGATCATCCATCACTTCCATCATGAGTCATGTCAGCTATCAAAGAGTGATTCATCGGACTTCCTCATCTGGTCCACTATTATGCCATGCTGCTTTCCTTCAAATCATCTCCAAGGATCATATATCCTTTCTTATGATTGGCAGCCCTGCACAAATTTATCCAAATAAACATATTCATATGAACTTTAAGAACAAAAGTTACCTTAGTGATGATCTTTCACCATGACATCTTCCTATAGGCATCGACATCCTTCATACAGATTGACATGTCTCCTAATGATATGTTTTGCCAAGGGTCTTCTACTTTACCAGACTTCCATTAGAGTCTAGATATCTTCCCAGAAGATCTCCTAGTCACATCTTCTTGGCCTTCGGATGATAACTGCCTCTTGACATGGTTGTACTTCATGATCTCTTGCTCTCTGCACATTCTTCATTCCCAGGATATTACAAATTTTCCAGTTTCTTGTTTATGTACAACCACCTCATATTCTATGAGGTCATATTATGTTGATTTCATCTGTTAGTGCACTGAGAGATCCTTCTTCATAGATCATACTCCTAAATACGGAGGTATATTACTTGCAACCATATGACATGACTTCACAGCATCCAATATCAGCATATATGTCTGCATACCTCATACCTATTTTTCCTTGAGTCATCCTGTAGCGGTTCCTCTTGAATGAAGAGCTTCATTCCTTTGACCTGCTTCAACAATATGTCATCACATCCCAAAATTCTATCTCCATGATGACCCTTGATCTGATGACTGCTTTACTTTTAGTAGAGAGGTTTTCCAGAAGCTGTTTCACCAAGAACTCCTTCCATGCTTCTATCAAGATGCTTCTTAATGTACATTGCTATCATACAATTTTACAACTAATCAGAGATCACTTACAGTGGAAGATGATCTTAATCATAATAGAGATCTCTTGCTTCCTCCTTCTTAGATCTTTTAGCGTCAGGTTCTTCTCTTTCATAAGTGGCATGGGTTTCTTCTTTTTTCCTTTTGTCCTTTCCAGATTTAGGACAATCTCTTTTATAATGTCCAAGCTCATCACACCCAAAGCATCGCACGTTGTCCATATTTCTTCTTTTATTCTGGGGGCCAAATTTTCCGAATCTTCCTTTCTTCCTGTATGAGGCTGCAAAGGCATGATTCTCTTCACTTGGTCCTGTATCAGCTTTGGCCTTTAGTCTTGTTTCCTCTATTTTACATAGAGACCATAAATCATGGAATGGAGTGGCTTCTTTCTTCCCATATAGACTAGAAGTGAAGTTTCCCCATTCCTCTAGGAGAGCATTCAACACCATTGTTGTCACCTCAGTGTCAGACATCACTTCTCCTAGTTCCTGTAGTTGATCTCTTATTTCAGAAATCCTCATAAAGTATGGAGCGATTCCTGCTTCCCTTGATAATTTCATTTTGTATAGTTCTTGTCTCAGAGAGATTGCTTCTCCAGCAGTACTCATAGAGAATAGCTCCACCAATTTCTCATATATTTGTTTTGCAGTCTTTAGTTTTGATACATAGGAAATGAGAGAGTCTTTGATGGATTCTATGAGAATCCTTTGGGTTCTAATTTCTCCCTTCATGTACTTGGCATGGGCTGAAATATCTTCTTTTGGAGGTTGAACAGTAGATCCTTCGATATAGTCCATTACTTCGTCTTCAATTAAATTCAAGTCCGTTCTCTTCTTCCATGCACTGAAGTTTAATGACCCAACCAGCTTGTTGCTTTCTTTACAATAAGGCATTTTGATAGATAAGGTCATGAATACTTGAGTGGATTTGCTTGCAACTTATTTGACGATGATTGAGAATGAAGTCAAGGGTTTCCTTTCTTCAATGTTGTTGTACTTGAACCCTTGATTATAATGACTATCTTCAGATGTTGAGATTTCCTTCAAAAAATGTCTTGAGTGCAAATCTTTGATGGCAAAGATTAATTTCCTGAATGAGTTGATCTTTTTAACGAGGTAGGAGATCTCACATGAAGTAGTTGGATAGTCTTCCTTACAAACTGATTTGTCTTTCCAACCCAAACTTTGATCTTTGCTTCTTTGAGTGTCTTTGACAAGCAGCCCTTATGTTAGCACCTTGGCTCTGAAACCATGTTGAGAATTTGGAGGGCTGGTGATTAATGCAAATTCTCTTCTTTGATAATTACTTGTGACCTTACTTGTGATACTTATGTCTTCTTCTTCTTTTAGCTTAGTTAATCTTTCATCAAGTCAATTATCAAAATGCTCAAGACACAAAAGTTAGGCTCCTAGAGCCAGGGCAAAACCTCTCCCTGTTGGAGAGGAAAACCCGCAAAGAATTCTTCTTATATATCTTCAAATGACAAGTACCATGACCCAGACTTATCCCCTTGACCTAGATATGCTTCTAAGACCTTGCTCCTTCAACTTTAATTCTTCTTTTCAACAATTTGCTTGCTTCCTCTTTTTCCTTAAGATGACTGTCTTATCTTTAATAAACTCTTTCTCCAAATCAGCAACACTTTCCTGCACTTGTCCACACCTTAGCTTGTACCTCTATACTTTCCTCAATTTCCTTTCCTGCTGCATAAGATGCTTTCTCTTTGTTAACAGTATTATACTTCAATTCTGCACTCTAGCACTTCGCATTAACCTTCAGTACTTTGTATTTAGCACTTCGCCTTAACCTTTAGTACCTCGCCTTCATCATTAGCATTTACTTTCAGCACTTCGAATTTACCTTCAGCACTTCGGATTTATACTTCGGACTTACCTTCAAACTTTCAGACCTTCTCATTAACCTTCAAACCTTAGACCTTCAGACTTCACATTTATCTTCAGATTTATACTTCGCTTTTATCTTCAGACTTTAGACCTTCGCATTTACCTTCAAACCTGCACTTTTATGAACTCATTTGTCTGAAATTTTCTATCTTCAAATGAACTGCAGAGCAATTATATATAGGGGCAGGTTTCCTGGTCTTCAAGCCGACTCATCAAGATGACTTTAGGCCAACTGAAATAACACTCCATGAGGTGTTTATTCCAGCATGTTGGAGGGTTGTCTACGTTGTATAGGAGCTTAACTTTCAATGCCTTTTAGAGCTTGTCTCCCATCTTCTTTAAGGGTTGTTTGAGAGCTTTCTTTACAAGGTCTTTGGAGCATACTAAACTAAATCCTTCATGTCTATATGACCCCTAATTATATTTATTCCTAGATGACATAAACCTAATAGACATCAAGAAGAAGTCTATCTACATAATGAAAGCTTGCTCATGAAACCCATGAAGCAAGTACACCAACAATACATTTTATTATCTTTGACATCTTCTTTGAATAAATACATAATTACATAGTCAACATGAAGACCGACCTAGTTACACTTTTCAACAACATCAACCCTAATGCATGACTATGATGACTCCTTTAGGTTCAAGGTAGTGGCATGAGGGCACTATCAATCTCCAAAAGCCAGCCCTGATGCTATGGAAGGCAGTAAATTTATAGGATGAGAGTGGCAGTTTAGGATTTACCTTTATGGGTTTGAGATCCAGATATGATTGGGGGATGAGCTCAAGGGATAAGAGATAAAGTCTCCAAGATAGGATCAAATGGGAATTCGAACTCTCTATCTGTGGTAAATAGTTAAAACTACCTTGGAAGCTTCTGGAAGAGGAAGCTTCAAAATTATTTTTTATTTCCCTGAATTTCTAGAATCAGCACACCTGCAGAAGGGAGCAACATGTGTTGACCAATGCTAGTGGACAAGCATGCAACATGTGTTGAACGCAAGTGGCCAAGGATGCAAGGTGCACTAGGGATAAAAACAGTGTTTTTGAGCAATTTTTCCTAGAAACTCAAACTTTTTGGAGAGGTCATGCTTAGGCCCTTGTGAAAGGATGATGACAAAATGTTCATGGATATTGATTGATTCGGTTTGCAGGCTTTTTGAGCTAATGTGACCAAATGGCCTGTAACATTCACCAAAGCACTTGGAAGAGAAAAGTTGAAAAGATTCATAATGATGTTTGGACTCACAAACACCCCTTCAGATTAAGGGGGGGGAATGTTAAACTCTTAATCCTCAAGGATTGGGTGAATAAATTGTATATATGTAAATAAAGGAAAATAAACAGTTAGAATAGGAAGTAGCCTCGGAAGATGAATCCCAAAGGTCACACCTCCATGTTATATAATTTTGTTCATATTAATGCAAGTCATCAATTCATGAGTTATTCCTTGCCCTGACAGGATTGATGATGTCAGCTTATTTTAGTGACGACATCTTGTTAAAGGTGCCTTGATGAGGAAATGTGGCTTTTGGGATGTGATTCACCCCCTTGAGTCATCCATGGCACATTTTTAAGAAAGACACACCTTTTAGAGGATGTTGTCACCCTTGGAGGCATTTTAGCTCAAGCATGTGGGATAAAAGAGACTTGTTCATATGCGTATTCATTGAGTTAGCTATCATTGGGGGTTGTCTTGTGACTTATCTAACTTGTAATCACAAAATAACATTATTTTATGGCGTTTTAGGCGCTAAATTAAAGAAATTAGACTTGGTTTCCCTCATACAAGTAGAGGGAAGATGAGTTCCTTTCATTCATGGACACAAACACTTGGAGAATAGTGTGCAATAGCTTGTCTTCTCTCTCTTGGTCCTATGGAGCATTAAATGAGAAAATTTGTCTTGGGGAGGATCTTGTGATTGGACGGTTCTCTCTCTTAGATGAATGGTGATTCTATGATGATTTTGTGCTAATTTATTGTATCTTCTTCCATCTTGTGCTTGTTGAAGAATTAGGGTTTTGATGAAAATTACATCGAAGTGTTGTTGAATGTTTTATGGCTCTAACATCTCCTTGACAAGATTTTTCATCAAGTTTCTCTTGAGGAAGTTAAGTGTGGCTTCCTCCATTTTGTCTCCATAGACGGTAGAAGGGCACTAGGGTTTGAGGACTTGAGAAACCTAAATGTAGCTTTCTGTTCGTCCTTGAAATTGCTTCCATCAGTCCTTTTCCATAGAATTTTTAGCCTTTACACTCCATTAGCCCTTGATTGAGAAAGGAACTAGTCTATTCTATTGTATCTAACCACACAAAATATAAAAAACAAAACCCTAATTTTTCCTTATATGCTTTCTAGTTTAAATTAGGGTTAATTTACAGCAAAATCTGCATTTTTCAGCATTATTTACCTCGTACTTTATTGTCCTAAGGTTAGACTTTTATATATTCAATTGAAAAGGTGAAAATATTATTTTACATGCATTTTTCAGCCATTAATTAGGGTTGATGTCTAGGGTTTCCATTGTTGTTTTTTGTGTTTTCAGCCATTGAAAATTGTTGTAATTTGCTTTTTTGTTTACTCATTGAATAAGCCTATTTTTTACTTGTTTATCATAGATTCTAGGGCTGTTTTCTTATTGCTGATATAAATATTTGCATGTTGTAATTTTGTTGATTAAAACTCTACTTTATAACAGTAAAGTGTAATTTCTTAATTGCATATGCTTGGGAACCTATTTGAGCCTCTTTAGGACTTACTAATCCCTCTAGATTTAGCCATAGGGTCCTTTGAACTCGCTTTCTTGAATACACATCTTAAATTACCTGAAACTCTTATCTTTGAATATTTATCCTTGGTTGAATTTTGTAGAACCCTTGGGGGGTATTTAGCCTAGATTACTTGGGTTACTTAATCCCTAAGATCTGTTGGGGAATCCTCCATCGTGGGAATTGCATCCAACCACAGAATAGCAAGAGAATAGTCGCTTGGGTGACAGTGGTGGTTAATCACTTTGTTTCTCTCAATCTAGATCACTTAGTGAGGCTTTGCACTAAGGTGTTAAAGTTTGCAGTAATAGTCTCAATTCATAAATGATGCCATATGTGTGGACAATGAGATCTAACTAGATGACACTATAAAGTTTCCTATAGTGGTGACACACTAAACAAGTAAGCCACAACATGAGAATAGCAAGAACCTGCCAAGGATCTTAACCATAGTTTTATAAAAGGGAATCATTTTTTGAAGCAGCAACCTGTCAATCTCAGTTATGAACCAAAACTAAATCAAACTAGATTCAATGAACTAGTTTTTAAAAAAAATCTAAAATAATTAATTTTTAGTGAAAGAAAAAAAATTAAAACACCAAACCACTAAAGACAAACACATGGAAAGTTTGTTCATCTATATACCATGTAAAGGTGAATATATAAAAATGGCACCAAGTGCAATGCATATCAGCAATAACATACATAATCAATGAGGCCCTAAATGACCTCTAGAGTCCAAAAACCATGCTACAAGCTACTGGACCACTAGCCTACTACAAATCACTAATCAACACGATCACTCATCAAAACTTATGACCACTACTAGAAATGGGAGCTACATAAACATCTTCTAGCTCAGAATCTTCATACTCATTGGATTCCTCAACCTTATGATATGGTAGAAAAATCTTAACATGCCTAACCAACGATTTTGGTTTGAGTGAAGGGCTCATTTCTCAACCTTATAATATGGAAGAAAAAGCTCAGCATGCCTAACCAATTATTTTGGTTTGAGTGATGATCAGATTTATGTTAAGGCCATGGCAGAGGAGTTCAACAATCAATACCACAACATTAGAGGAGTTAAACAATCAATACCACCAACATCAAGGTACATAAAGGGGCTCGTGCCCTTGATTAAATGTCTATGCCAAACCCTCATACATGAGAGAATTCAATGAATTGCAACCTTTCCAATCCTAAAACCCAGAAAAATGTTATGTAAACTGAATTTTGATTGGGATGTGAAATTCTACTTTCTCCATATGAAGTCTGATATGGATGGAACCACTCTCAAACATTAATTTAACATTACCATTGATTGCCAGGATTGCTAGGGTTAAGTTAGGTTTTCGGTTTAGGTTTAGGGTTTTAGGAGTTAGGTTTTTACTGCATGACTAGTTGAAGACTGGACCAGCCAGTTCGGACCAATTTGTATCAATTTAGTACCAAACTGTGGTATAAACCAGTCCACCGATCCGGTTTGGTGACCAGTTTGACCAATTCCAGTTCAAACTAGGCCAGTTTTTAAAACTATGATCTTAATTGAGGTGTGGCAGATCCGGAACATGAAGAAGACTCAACTGTTGGGATTACTATTTAGTGACCAATCACCACTGAAGTTTGAATCATTAAATCTCAGATTTTGAGCATTAAATCACGAATGCGAAACTGGAATTGTGATTATGACGGTCAATATCATATTTAATACCATTTTACATATGTAAGTTCTCAGTTTTGTATTTTACTATTTTCCATTTTTTATTTTTTTAACAAGATTCACACAAAAGATACTAGATAGGTAACTTACAAATCAACGTAAATAAGCAATAGAGTATTCATGTACACTATAAGGTGAATTCTTCCATAACCACTGTTACCTCTTAACCGATTAAGACAACATGAGACAGAATAGGGTCAACAAACAAAGTGGCACACAGTGAGTGCCAGTCAAGTAACTCCAATTCTGGATATGCCAAAAAAATAACTGCAATCCAGCAAAAGCAGCATTGCTATTGCCAGAAAATATGTGTTTCCATTCTAACATGAAATAAAGTACTTTGTTAGTATTCTTTAAAAATTAAGGATACCAATGGATTCATATAAATGTCTATACTCTTGAATTCAGTACAGAATCCAATAACAGGACAAAATGCCATACCGGGCCACCGAGGTACTTAAAGCCAGCAAGCTCCAGTTCCTTCAGTATTCCAATCTCTCCAATAACATAAACCTGCAAACTATAAGAGAAAAATTAGGTTAAAATATACACCACCTTTCCCTCCCTCTGCCTAGAAACTTATCACCCCCTGAAGCATGAGACCAGAAAAATTAGCAAGAGCTTAATGGACAACAATGATACAAGAACTGTTAACTAGATTGTGGTCAAGAAGTAAATCAAGAGACCTTCCTCACAGATACCTGGGTTCAATCCCCTTATGAATATGTTATCTTGTTAATGCAACGAATTATGTGTTATCTTGTGATATCTCATTGTTAACCGAGCCTAACCAGTTTGTCCTAGGTAGTGTATCACAACAAACGAGGCCATGTGCAAGTCTGACAGAATAGATACCCCTTACTTGTGGCATCTATACTGAAGATAAAGCCAGCTTTGCTAACAAAGGGCCATTTACCAACCAAAGGTTAAACAATGATAAAAGAATACAGTCTGGAATTTGGCATGGAGCACTCTGCATAAACAGAAAAAGTTTCAAAATGGGTAGTCCTATTGAAGAAGATATTAAAGAGAAAATATCAAGTCCTTGGACACTGAAAATATCAATTTAAAATCAACAAAGAGTACCTAGTACAAGGGAACAAGACTTTGATTTCAACCCGCTAATTAGTAATTACATACTGTTTTAGAGACTCTATGCTATACACTCGAGCCACCATTTCTTTCATAATATATATATATATATATATCAAAGTATAATATTGTCTACACTCAGAATACAGGATAACATAAACCGTCGGAAACAAAAAAACAAAAAAAATATATCTTCTTCCAGAATAGAAACTACAAAAGCAGCATGACCTTTAAGGGGTTCAAAGATACAGAAGCCCTATGGCAAAAGTAATCTTGTTTCTCAATATAAGATGATATAAAGATCTACAGACTACTAATACCAATTGAACTAGAATCTAAGAAGTTTCTTAATCAATACCAAAAGTACGAGTGCACAGAGATGTATGCCATGTAGAGGTATGCAAAAAAAACACTTATTGAGTGCACTTTCTGCTACTGAAAAAGAGAGAGATGACATAACAGTTGCAGAAGAAGTTTGCTGTAGTATATAGATAAACACTAGTAATTCATCTTTAGTTAAAGGGGGAGTTATATGAGGGGACAGCATTCATTGTTATCATCATGAAAACCAAGCCCAGCCAACCTATATGCATAAAGAACCGCAGCCCAATTCAACACTACTTTCCATACCTAGCAAATGCAAATCTACTAGACTCCTCTAACGGACTTATTGCACAAGAATGTAAGAATACAGAATGTCAGTCTTATCATAGAACTTTGGAGACATCCAAGGAAAGTGCTGTTCACTGTAAATAATTAATAGAATCAGCACCAGGGTGATTAACAATTCCATGAATATAGTCTATTTGTGAATTATGCAATAACTAAAAATTCCATAGATCCCATCAATATTACCGAGTAACCTGTATAACAAGTATCCTTAACAACACTAGATGATTGCCTCCAAAAGCTGCCATAACTGAGCCCACAAATTCTTACACCCCCTATCACAATACCTATGCCTTATCTGTTCAAGACCAAAATGATAATACTGATGATGGTTATCATCCACTAAGACCAACTTTCGTCTGTTGGGCCTGTTGTCTGTTACCTACCACCACCAGTGGGTAACCCCTATAGGAGAAATTTTCTCCTAGATTTGTCTTCAGCTGTAATATCCCGTTTCATGGATATCTCTAAAACACAAGCAAACTCCAACCAGAGATGGACTGGGAGGGCATTTACCAGATATTTCACCTCTGAAAAGAGGGTGAGATCTGGAGGCTACCTGGCCCTTTCCAAACTCTGTCTAAGAGTATGGGGAAAACACACCAAATGGTATAGTAACTGAAATGCTCAAAGAGAGAGAAATAACAATAGTGCAAGCATACAATAGCATATATCGAACATGTAACAGATACTCCAGAAATATAGAGAGAATGCTAAGCCATTTTATTATACTGAGAAATATAATGGAGTACAATAGGTGATCAGAGTGATGGCACCTAGACTTGCTCAAAGCAAGTGAAGAAATACTCTCAGAATGGCAAGGAGATGGCTGCTCTCTGATCTGCGTCCAAGCTGCTGGAAAACTGCCATGTAGCTGCGACTGCTGGAACAAAATGAGGATTTGGGGCTGCTCCCCTCCTCGAAATGAGTTGAAACTCTGGAATCTGCCTCTGCTCACCAAACCCAGAAAAGCCCAGAAAGCATTTCTGAAATGGTCGACCCCCGAAAATCACCCCCTTGAGGATCTACGCTATCCTCCAAGGCTCTGCACTGAGGCTGAATGGAAACCACCAAAATACGGCCACAAACTCTACCAAAATCCTCCAATGGTCAAGCGCTGGCCCCTTGCTCAATCTCCACGCTCAAATCCTCCAAAAGAAACCCAATCCGGAGCTCCCCAAGAATGGACTGCGTCCTCCCTCTCAAGACTGCACAATCTCTGAATGCACTGCTCCTCCACAAAGGCCAAACACCAATCCTCCTGCAAATACTAATGGAACAACCTCACCCGAGCACGCACTCAAAGTCCCCCGGGGCTGAGGGTGAGATCTCCGAACGGAGACACTCGATGCACTAAACAGTGCTGCAAACTAGCTAAACAACCAGCGTGCTCAAGAAGTCAAAATGACTAGCTCAATATCATAAACATCCAATGAGGAAATGAGGAGGCTCTCCTCCTTTTTATAGCCATGGGCCTCTCTCAACCCTAGGCCTCACCATCTCCTACGTAGCCTCCATTTGGCCCACGTTGCCAACTAAACTGCGCTGTCATGGCCCACGTGGTCTAAGTGGGTCCCCCTCTACGTGGTCTCTTGGCCCCCCTTGGCCCACTTAAGTCACAACGTTGAGTCTACTAGGGAGTGCACTTTATTTTAGTGAGTTATATTCTCATTTCACCCACTTTATTTTTATTTTAACTTTATAAAGGCAAAATTAATCAAAATTAATATTTCCAATTAGCTGCTGCTAATTGGGAATATTACAGTCCTCCCCGCCAAAAATTGCTTGTCCTCAAGCAATGCCTGAACAAGCATCCGCTCTAGCTGATGCTCCCCACCATCACTGTAAAAATGTGCCTGGTTCCCAGATGCACCACTGAATCTTCCCTGTCCTCTGTATCACCCTGATATGGAGGGATCTCTTAGTGTCGGGATCCAAAACTGTTCTCCCACTGTACCAGCGAACAGACAATCCTCCCGGATCCCAATGCCACCATGGCCAATCATCGTCCAAGTCCCACGGCTCAGGTTGCGCACTGCCTCTGGCTATAGTTGATGCCCCATGAAGTGAAGCCCACCAAAAAGCATCAATGCTCCCTGGCTCCTGCTGTGCTGTACCTCTAACTGTATAAGCTGCCCCACCAACTGCATACCAACTCATCACCTCTCTCCAATCCAAGTCCTGACTCAATCCCATGCTGATGTTGCCCTCCTGAAATCGGGATGGAGTGCTGAAGAAATGATGACCTGGGGCCCACTGCCAGCTGGAATCTGTAACATCGGCTATGTCTGAGGGCCCCTGCTCCGTTGTGCTCCCTACGAAGAAAATCGTACCATCAAGAGGGTACCAACTCATGGTCTCCTGCCAATCCATCCTAGAAGAAGAATCTAATGTAGCAACAACTGTACACGGTACACGCCAGGAGTGTTGTCGCCAGCTCGTAATCAACTCACACTACTCTGCCCTTTCTGCCAATGAAAGCTACCTGTAGAAGGAAGCCCCTCTCTCTATAATGGGCCAAAGTGGGCAAGATGTGCTGCAAGCCCCATTGATGTACTCTTGCAGAGTACTAATCACTGAAAGTACTGCAACTCGGTCGACTGTACATACATCTATCTGTACCTCATCAATGTGTCGGCCCAAAGATGGATGCTCCACCATCTCCAACAACTCATCCCTCTCATTGGGAATGTGAAGCTCTTGCCGTCCCCTAGCCCCCTGCAGAAATATCCCATCAACCTCCAACATCTCTAGAGGATATGGATCTACAACTGCTGTCACCGTACACGATGTCAGTGCATCTGACTGCTCCTCCTCAATGGCTGACCCCAAGGTTAGCCGCATACCCATCACAGACTCGATGTGAGCCTCTATTTGGCTCTCCCCCAAAAGACTATCATGCATGATGTGCATAGTATCCTCCTCTGCTGACTCAGGCTCCATCATATGCTGCTCTGGCTGAATCGTCACAAGTGATTCATCGCCTAGAGTATCTCCCATAGAGTCCCCTGACTACTCACCCTGGACACTGGAATGCAGCTTCGGTCTACTGTCACCATCCCTGCATGACTGCTCTCGCTCCCCAGAAGCGTCCTCAACTGATCCTATGGACTCATATGAAGAAGAGTCCTCACCCTGGCATACAGAAGGAATGCCCTCTTTTTCTACCTCCGCCACCTCATCTGCATTGAATATGCCATCCACCCTCTCGATAATGCGTCGATACAATGTCTGGAGCCCAGACACATACTGGGATGCTACCTCTGTTGTACCCAGTATCCTCTGCTCATGCATGATCTCGACATGCCTTGAGAGAAAAGTGATGCATGTCTCCCTCATGACCCGCTCCCCAAGCGTAGGCTCAGCAATGACTGATGTGCCACCCCTGCAGAGGATCATCTCATCCCCTAACCTGTGGCTATCAACTAGCGCCCCGTCCCAGTGCCACTACTGAGAAGTCTCTCCCCTAGTGTGCTGAGTGTCATCCAAATATCTTGGGTGAGCCTCGCGTACCCCGCTGCTCATGCCCAAGGTGCCAAAGGACAACGACAAAATCGACTGTGCCTGTGAGTGATGTAGAAGAGGGTCAGGGGCGTGAGTCCCCACAGATACCGTCAAGTATCGCTCATTTGTCTCCCCATCGATCCTGGGTGAAATCCCCCCAAAGGTAAGCCCGGTGTCCCTGTCCGTGAGTCTCCCTGGAGGCAATGCTCTAAGACCCTGTTGTGCAACACCGTATGCCCTCGCATACCACCGATCATCCATGTACTCCTCAACATGCCACTGCGCACTGAGGCATACCCCTGTACACTGCTGGATACCCCCTACTACTGTTGTACCACCCTGTATCGTCTCGTGCCTGGTCTCTATCAAGGCATCGGTCACTCCCCGTGTGTTCTCAATGTGATGTAAAACACTCCTACACCACAATGCAGTCCCACACACTATGGTACACCACCATGCGACTCCATGCCCACCGGTAGTCCACTGCTCAATGATAGAGGCTCCCACATACCCCTGGATGTGATGACCTAGAGTTGTGTCTCTACATGTTGGACCACCCCCAATCAGTATCATCATCTCCACTGTCGCATCGCTATATCCACCAACAAATGGATCATCACTCCAAACCCTCCCCGAGGGGTCCGAGAAGTGAATCTCCCTATGTGTCAGTAGTGATACCACCACTGCTCGACTCCGCTGTGACCTCTGTGTACAAGTGTCATACCAAGACAACCTAGGGAGTTTGTCCATAAACTGGTTGGCCACTGGAGCTGACCGAAACTCCCCTAGCAAATGCGCATGCTCAACTGCTAGGCCAACTGTACCCTCCAAGACATAGTCAACCAACCTGCCTGGAAAACGACAGGTAGTCCCGCCTAGATCCCAATGCCAATCTGGGGTTCCTGTATTCCCAGCACCTGGAAACTCCTGCTGAACTACACCTGGGTCCACCACTATCATCATAACCCACTCCACCGGGTACCAACTCAAAATCTCTCGCCATCCCACCTCAACATGTGGATGCTGCACCCTGTGCAACTCCGATCATCTCATCCCGCTAACCAAGTCAACGTATGAGACCTAACTAGGTGGCTCAGCCTCTCTCTCTCCAATGGAAAGAGGCGACCCAATAATGCTGCTAGCCCCGTCTATGCATGCCTGAAGGGGGCTGCTCTAACAATCCAATGTGCCCTCTAGTTGTACCATTAGGGAATCCAACCGTTCCCCAATGTGGGCCAACTTGGCTGCTGACTCGGCACAAACCACTCTCATGCCCTCTAGCTCCACGTTCTGTAACAAAATAGCCTCTCGTACTGATGTGGCCTTCCCTCTCAAAACTAGAAGGTCGGCTCGAAGCTAATGACAATGATGTGTGTGACCATCGTCCAATAATTCTGTATCTCCTAGTGCCTCATCAAAGATGGATACATCTCCTGGCACCACACCCATCTGCCGCGCACTGCTACCACCCGACAACTCGAGCACTACCCCGGTCATCGCCTCAACTTCGGCGTTAATCTTGTATCTTAGTCCCGTCGGGTGTCCTATATTGGCTACTAGCTTTAGGAGTGGCACTACATGGGAAACCCTGACTTTGGTTGCGTAATCCCGCTTCCCGACACTGTATATCTCACTCCCCTCCGCTCATTACAAGCCCTTTTTTCACATTTTCCCATCTAGGTCCACATTTGTCCATTGGGTCCACAAGGTGTTAGCCACCCCCTCCCCTTGTCCACAACTTGGGTTGGGCCTGAAATGATGCCCTTGAGGTTGATGCAGCTAAAAAGAAAGATAAAAGCATAATTTGGCCACTTACAACAAGAAATGTACCACAAAAAATGAAAAATATGGTCGGGCCATAAAAATTTAGCGCGTGGGCAAAAAGCCAAACATGAGCTCTACCCCTATCACTATGGCCATCACCCTGGTTCCTAGGGCCCCTTTGAGTGCCCCCTGCATCATTAAGAAATCCATGATTGTCCCAACCCTTGATGGGCGATGAACTGCCCAACCTTAAGGGGGTAATCCCTGCTACATCATACGCATCATGCTCTCATCCCCTTGAGCCCCGAACCGTAAAATAAATAAAAAATCAATAAAATACAAAAGACATATGAAGAAGGGTGGAAAAACAAAGTCGGGATAACTCATGTACCATGATTTCTCCCTCCTACATTCATACACCCAAGGTGTGGGCTTCCCTCATCATAGCAACCCTTGTACCATGGCATGTGGCTTGGAATCTTCTCTCTTGCCCCCACTCTGTTCATCATTATTTCAATGACATCTGCCATTTGATAGATGTACTATGGACATGTCAATCCCTTAGAGGTTGAAACCATCTAATAGGGTCCTTCATTAACCTCTCTTATCGAGCAAGGTAACAACTGTACATTTTAAAGGCCATTTTGGAAGGACATGCCACTATGAAGTGTCCACTTCTGCCCTTGATTAGAAATCTTATTTACTCAATTGCACTAACGATTAATTATACTAGAGGGTTAGGAGGCGCATTGGATCTTATACAAGATTGCAGGTGGGTCTTCACCTTGGACTTGGTCTCCCTATATAGGTTCCAAGCCCTCCATAGGGTCACAACGGCACTTGTATGATGAGCGTTGAGAGCCATGGGTATCCAGCCTTGCAGAGCATTGATTGCCACACCATGGGATTCTTCAGCACCACCACATTGCTTGTTCGTGCCCCAGCCATACAGAGGTGATGATGCACTTGGACCACATTGCTCAGTAGACCACGCATTGTACCTGACATTTGGCAGTTGATCCAGGGCCCAGAAGAGGTTTTATCTCACCTAGAGAGACATGGGAGGGCATGTGTCATCTTCTAGCCCTCATTGATGGAACATCAACTTGATCTTGAGCCATTTGGAGCTCACTGAGCCCAACATGGGGTTTGGAGATGTTTTGCAGCATTTGGATGGCATCCCCCTCTTATTCATCACTTTTGAGGCCCTCACCCTCATTCTCAACACATGAGGCCTCAACGCTAGCCTTGGAGAGCACTTTGCATTAATTACATGGGCCAAAGGACATAAAATAATAATTAATGTAAAACAATCTTGGTTGGCGTGTAACCAAAGGTTTGTTACTTTGTTTTAATACTTTAGGGGCTTCCTCATTAGGATTGTATAAATAAGAGAGAGTCTATCTCACTTTGGATCATCACACTTGGTATTTTCGACTACCTCATTAGAGGATTTTCAACCTGCAATTTTGTGGAGAGATTTGGATGAAGTTAATGCATTTTGATATTTGGAAATTTTCGTTTTCTATCTTGGAGCTTCTTTTTGGCATTTTTGTGTATGGATATACTCTTCATTGACTTGTAAGTTTCTTTTAATGTTATGTTTATGAAATAATGAACGTCTAATGCCGGAATTTTGTTCTTATGGTTATTATTGTGCCCTAATCCATAAAAATTATTTAAGGCGTTGATACTATTGGAAAATTTTGCATGTGTTACTCATAAGATGATGAATGAAGGAATGTTCCTAGAGGATAATTTGCATCTTTGAAACTCCATAAAAATTTCCATTAAAGTATAAAAGTCTAAATTTATTGTGTAGTTGCATCCATAGATAGTGAAGTTGCCGCTTTAGGCCTCCTTGAAGAGCGAAGTTCCTGAATCAAAATCATTCGACTCCAATCTTCCCAATTGCTAGGCATTGGTCCTAGATCCTTGGTGATCACATTAACTCAACAAAATATCATTCTTTCACCTCGTTTCTTCCTCTTTTCTTCATCCCTCCAAGGATAAGGAGATTTTCTAGGGCTTGGTGCAAAATTTTAGGGAGGAGGAATTTTGGGATTCCGTCCAGACAATTTTCTTCATGTATGTCTCCTTTAGGCATCCTCCAGTTCTGAACGAATTTCGTTGGTGGAATCTCAAATAAACTGATGCCCTAGTCTCACACCAAGTGGGAAACTTAGAAGCTAATCCTTCAACTTAGAAATTTATTGAAGGTTTATGCTTAACTACTTATTAAAGTATATCATACGAAACCTTTTCTCTTAGCTATCTTGACCTTGGATGAACTCTTACCTTGTCAAATTTCTCAACCCGAGGTCTCGTCTAGCATTTCTTTCAAGTGTTTTTCGTGGAAAGCCTTACTAGCGCACTTTAATTGAACCTTTCCATTGAATGAGCTATCCTTGCCTCACTTTAAACATATTATAGACACATCAATCACAAGTGAGGGATACTAGGACTCCTTGTTAAAATTGGAAACTAGGGCCAAATTCCACTTTGGACAGCTCCTTTGGGGAAGATAATTATGGCATTGAATTCATCTTTTCGAGGCGACCAAAATCGACCTAAAGATCATCAAATTTGGATAAGGAGAAGTGGGTTTTTGAATTTATGTTCTCTCACAAGTATATTATCAAGGTCAGCCTCTCCCTTATGTCGGCTCATCAAGCCCAATGGTCACGTCCCTTGACCTCCATCAAATTGTATATATAGAGTTGCCTTCTCCCTCATTTTGGACACATCAAAAGGCTTGGATCCATGTCTGAGGCAGCCGAGATCTTCAAGGAGGACGAAGGATGGTCAGTTTATGGGTTATCTTCTACACTATGGCCAAGACTCACTCAAATGGACAGTGACAGGTCTGGACAATTTTGTATGGGCAATCTTATCTTTGCAGGTCCATGTTCAGGAGCAGAATGGCAGGCCGAGTTATTAGTATTGTTTCTAGGCTTGTCTGTGGTTAAGATAAAGGAGAAACCCTTTTCTTATGAGGCTGCATCACTGACCTATTATCTTAGAAAGGGCCGCAGTCTATATAGCCTAAAAAAAGGAGGCTGAGATGCCTTATATAAGCAGAAACTAGCCCTAAGGGAAGCTCCTTGCTCAGCCGCTGTTATGAGGAGGTGTTTTGGTGCAATCAGAATGGATGACAGTGATCCGTAAGCAGCCCTAACCAATCTTACCCTCTTCAGTTGTTTGTCTCCAGTTCATGCCAGGATTACAGTTTTGAGTAGATCATTTATTTGTCTAAGGGTTGTGATGATTAGATCTTCAGATTGACAAGTCAGTGTTGACTTTGAATCTGACAAGTCAGTGTTGACTTTGAATCATTGTACTTTATCTCTCTCTCTCTCTGCTGAACATTTGATGATTAATAATAAGAATATTTAATCAACGGTTTTCCCCACATTGGGGTTTTTCCCTAGCTTGAGCCATATTCTCGTGTTCCTCTGTCTTGGCTTGTCTTCAACATTTATCATTTATATTCTTTCGTTAGTTACTTTCATATAATGTTTAGTGTGATTGCTAATGGATTAATGGGCATATGGTGGAATGAAGTAACTAACCTAAGCAAAGAACATGTTGTCTCAAATTAACATGGTATTAGAGGCAAGTTGAGGACAAGCCCGAGCTTAAAGAGATTGCAATCACTAAGAAGCATCTGAAGAATTTCATTGATACATTCAGCCCTCTGTGGTAGGGCATGTCTGAGTTCAAGAATGACAAATCTGTGGTATTTTCTCGAGGCCTTTTACAAGCCCTAATCAGTGAACATGGGCACCAATCCAAGAGCAACTCAAACATCACGGGCCAAAGTTGGAAGTCAACAAGGTATGTTCCAATAATTTATTTTCGGAGGATTATTTAGCAGTCCTATTCAGTCAAGCTTGAGACCGTATCATCATCGTAAGCATATAGAAGAATATTCTTAAATCTACTATTTTGGGGAATGGATGTCCAAAATAAAAGGAACAACTGACTATTAGGATCAGATCCCACTCCATCACTTGTCTCCCTAACCATAAAAAAGGGCATTATAGCAAAATTTGTCATTGCAACATTAGCCAAGACACATGCTAAAATTTGGAATAGCCCGCCCACTACATCTAGCAGATCCTACAACCTGTCCATTAAAGGCTAATAATCCTCCCAATAGGATGTGCATGCATTTTGAGAAATTACTACAAAAGCATTACTTTACTTTCATTCCCGAAATATTCAGCTTTAAGTTTGCGTATTAGATTCACTGCAAACCCCATTATCAAATATCTCCCTACAGGATTGAGGTACAAGGCAGAATTTAGTGGCAGAAAAGATCCCAGAAGATGCCAGTATGACTATGTACCTGCTAAATGTGGACTGCTGAAAATGTCTATGTATGATTGATCTGATTAGAGCAGGGCAGTTCACCTGCTTCAATTTATGTATTCACCAAGGAAGCTATTACTTTATTTTTGTATGGCACCATACTTTTAAGAAAAATCATTCTTACCAACTGAGATTTCTGAATGTCATTTAACCAGACAAACTTTACTTCAACATTTCCAATCAAGCACAACCCCTATTCTGTAACTTGTGGTGTCTAATCCTATTCAAATGAACATAATCAGCTTGAAGAACATAATCAACCCTAGAAGAACATGATTTTTCATTGTGCATAAAGGAGAAAGGGATTTTGAGCAGAGATACATATCTTCCAGTTCAGTACTAGAAGAATGTGATTTTTCACTGAGCGTAAAGGGGAAGCATTTGTATGATAAAATGTTTTTTATTCACCAAGAGACAAGGAACTCTTCATTAAACAAGGTAATACTTTGGGCCTATGTTGAGGTGCTAGATAAACCTAGTTTAAAAGCTCTCAGACAAAGGCTACAGCTAACCAGAAGTACATAAAAGGCCTGGCCTGAACCACTGAACAACAATCACATACAATTGTTCTTTTATCAATTGATCTTCAGCGATTGTTAGTTGCTTGGTTAGAGGATTCTCTTTTTGGAAGGCCCTCCTTGTAGAATTTTGGTTCCAATTCTTGTCTTGTGTTGATGCTAGGATTGTATCCCTTATGTTCCGCCTGGCGTTCCAAAACCTCAAAGCCTTGAAATACCAATTCAAAAGAGGATATAATTCTCTGTACTTGACTTTTGTTGAAGAAGGATCATATCCTTATTCCAACAATTTGCAATCACCTCATTCACAAAATAATATCTTAATTTTTCTTGTATTTTTGTAAAGTTGTAGTTAGCCTTAAACTTTATATTTCAGAAAATTCAAAAATATTCTATAAAATATTCAAAAAATATCTAATAGTGAATTTCTTCACTCAATTGTTGTTATATTGCATTTACTGGTTATATCTTTGAAGCAATCACACAAAACTTGTGATTCAAGGAAGCCCTAAGCCCTAAGGTTGTACAGACTCCTCCTATTTGCATTGTATTGTTGTTCTAACCAAGTTACTTGGGAGCCAGAGCAGGAGCGGGGAGCGACATTTTCAAAAGCTCCCGGTTTGGGAGCGAATCGAGAGCGAATTTTTATATAATATATATTTTGATGGATATATGTCAACAAAAGCATGTTTTATGATGAATTAAACATAAAAAACATAAAAACATGGATTGAACCATATAACATCAATCATCTAGAAGTTATAATCTTCATCAACCATGTCCACAAGTTAGTAACACAACATATCGAGTCTCATGATTCATCAATCTTAAAGTTTCAAGCTTTCAAAATTCAATATATAACATTTAACACCATTGATCACTAAAGTTGTAACTTCTACTTGTAACCATTACCATTAGCAAGTAATCAAACGATAACAAAGAATATTTAACATGAAATGAAATGTTTCAACTTTCAACTTTCACGAAGCATCATATTCATAATTCATTACCAATGAGTTATAAATGCCAACTTCAAACTTCAAATTTCAATTGTCATATGTTGTTTACAAAAAATACCATAATAAATATGAAAGAGTCAATATTTATAAAAAGTACTAGAAACTAGAAAAGACAAGTAAATATATTATCTACTGGTTGACTCTCTTGACACGAGAAATTTCTAATTTCTTGTCTCGTGCTTTATTGGGAGTCTCCTCCTGCATAGTCGAATGGCATTGGTGCTCTTGATTAAATACAAGTACCATACCCTAGTACCCTAGGTGCTCTTGATTATTGGGAGTCTTCCCCGCATAGAGGGTTGGGTGTTCTTGATTAAATACAAGTTTCATACCCTAGTACATGACAAAATCCAATGGAAACATTGCAATCTCCCCAATCTTGAAATCCTGAAAAAATGATAATTCTGCTAGATTTTGAGTGAGATCTAAAATTCTACTTTCTCCATATGATATCCAATGAGGTCGAAACCACTCTCAAACATCCCGAGTCATTTCATAGTAATGTTAAAAATTAAGTAAGATGAAAATGAAAGATAAAGGAGAATGACCATGAACTGCATATCAACACTAGGGCCATAGGCTTGAACATTAAGGTTGCCCCACTCAAAAAAAATTGTTTCCAATCTTCAATAGCTCCCTCTATCACTCCTTAATTGGCAAGGAACAAAAAAAAAATAGAGAGCGCCCTCCGAAAATTCACTCCCACAAGGAGCGAATTTCAGGAGTGCGCTCCTGGGGTCACTACCAATGCGCTCAAAGCACTCCAGGAGTGGGTTCGAGGGGAGTGGGGCACTCCCCTACAACCCTGGTTCTAACCATATTTCCAAGTCTTTTAAGGCTAATTACAAGTGTTGGGAATAATCTACAGCAATTGGAAGTATGTGAAGACAAACCCTTGCCTTGGGATATGTGAAAGACAAGGCTAAATCTTTTGTGTCCTTTAGAATTTATCTAACAAGCTTTTCATTGATTAGTTTCTCCTATTAGATCTTATATTGGTTGTCCAAAGTAATTTGCAAGTTTAATATTTAATTTTGGTCAAGCCAATTTTCAGCCCTCACAGTTGTGGGCTCAATTATGGGTAGTGATATTGCATATTTATTATGTTTTAGACTACTTGTCCAAAATTAGTGTTCTTGTGCTCATTGGAAAGCTCTTTGATAGTACTAACATATTTAATAAAGCTTCTTAAGTTTCAAGTTCACTCAAGGTTAGTTTCAGGCCTCTGAAGTGGCCTCTTGCTTGTTGGCCTACTACACTCTTCAGAAATATTAAAATTACAGGTCTCAACAACAAGCATATTTTCTTATTACAGCCATATAGAACAGGTATAAAGACTACTTAACATTCTATAGTGGTAAGAAGCCGTTGTACTCAATTTATGGTATTTATAGCTCATCTTTCAAGCATATTGAGTACTTTTCCATTGTCGGTCTGCACTATTAATTCGTTGTTACATACCAATCAGATCAGATTTTCTTTGTTATCATACTAACTTCTACCTCTTCTATCTATTTGAATTAGGCACTAGTCTACTATTTTTTTGGTTGAGTTGTTGTGTGTATGGATACCACTCATGGCTTTTAGTGGGAGTTGGCCTAAAGTAAGAGAATATGTTGAGGTGACATTGGGTGTATTTCTAATAATGCTTACCGTATAGTAGTCTTGGTTGAACCTTGCCAACACTGCTAAATTAAACAATAACAAACCCAAGGCTAAATGCTACATGAATTGTGTCCAATGTTTCCCCTCCAAAGGCCTTCAATGATCCAATGCTCCCTCCTAATCCATTATACCTTCAGATCCACCCCCACCGAACATGATCACTCCTTCACCCAAACATTCTCAATTGAAGCACAAGCTTCCATGCAGGAAACCAAGTGCACCTATGCCATCTAGGGCTCAATGCCCTCCTCCAAGATGTCCAATACTTCTCCGCCAAGGTAAGTCATCCTCCCAAGCAAGCAACCCACCTAGGTGTGCACTCCATGAAGAAATTCACCCTACCATCTAGGTCTCCAACTCTCCAAGGAAGTCTGCCATATAAGCATCAAGTCGAGGCATGGAAATCCATGAGCAAGCTAACCCAAATGTGTATGTTTATCATGGTAAAACCAAGGGTGGTTAGCACACCATACACCCCACATCACATGAAGAACTCCCCAAGCATGGTGTAAACAATTTTGGAGTAACACCAAAAACTTAAAGCTGACCCTTTCAGTCCCCAAACATTGACTTCTTAAGGCGGGAGAAAATAAAGATACTAATTTTAAAATAGAATTTTTAAGGAACTAATGGAAAAATAGGGAAAGTCTTTCATCCAGTCCTTGTTTTGGTAGCTTCTGTTAAAAAATGCAGATGGACAAAACATCCATGCTTTTCTTTGTGAAACTAAGATACTATCATACTAGTGTTGTAACATGCAAGAAACTTGGATTCAACATTTGAAATTTGAAACCAATAAGGCAAGGAATTTTAACTACAATGTTAATCTACACAATGACAGCAATTCCTCTTTTTCATTAGTTTATGGTATTATCTCTTACTGCACGTCTTTAATTAGGAAAATGCTAGTTCTTTTGGTATTTATTTTGAAGGAATGCATCTAACACAAAAACAAATACATAAGACAGTTTTATATGAGGCATGCAATTACCTTAGGTTTGACATTAAGTGTTAATTTTAGATAACAATGGTATGTTCTATGCTTTAGAGCAATTTACTTTAGTCTTTCTTATAAGCCCAATATTAATTTCCAGATTAGCAATAACATTAACTTGATACTAAATGCAGATAGAACATAAACAATAAGCAGAAAACAAGAGGACACAATATTTGGCGGATGCTAGGGAAAAACCCCAATGCGAGGAAAATCCTTTGATCAACTCTTCTTATTATTCTTCAAAAGTTCAGCAAAGAGGGAGAGTACATAATATAAAATTCACTTGCCCAATCACTGTCAAAACAGTCTAGTCAAACAGCAGTCAACAGGATGCCCTAACCAGAAAGTCAATGTTGGTCAAACCAGCGGAAACACTCCTCCAAATCAGCTCAGTCAAACCCAGTCAATTCAGCCTCCAAAAACAGTCAAATTCAACTGAAAACAGTCCTGAAAATCACAGCCAAATTCGGTTAACGCGGAGTCAACATTGTGGTCAATGCAGGTCAACCTGCTCCAATTTCCTCGATTTTCGTGCCAGAAGATGCAGCCTAAGGAGAGCGAAGGAGCTTCCTGAAAACCGCAGTCAAAACAGTGAAATTGACTCTCGGTCAACGTTGGTCAATGCTGCTGCAATTAGCCCAAAAACAGATCTGTGATTTCTGTCTGAAATTTTCGGTCACCCTTGGTCAACGTTGAAATGAGAAATTGCTCCTTTTGTTGTACAACCCAATCAAGAGAGGAGAGAGAATGTGTTGAGAGATGTCCAAAATGAGGCAAAGGTCTCTCTTATTTATACAATTTGTTGAAAGTGGAGACACATCTGTTGGGACTTAAGAGCCTAGATTAGACTTCTGGCTGACCTTGACAATTTGCACATGTGTGAGACACCCTGGTGCAATCTCATACACGCTCATCCCTCACAGATGATCTTTAAATCAATCTTGCACCTCTCTGAAAGAGGAATCCAATAAAAATATTGGCATCATCATCTAAGCAGTACAAGATGGAGTTTGGCCCTAATTGCCAATTTTAACACTCCCTCTCAATTAGGGAGAAATCCACCTACCAATCATCTGTCAACCTATACCAGCTTTGTCATCCCTACACTGCTATGCTCTGCTCTACTGAACTATGAAGAAATAATGAAGAAGAATTTGATCGATAGTGAGTCAGAAGACCTTGCCACTCTCCACTGAGCCAAAGTTAGTCTAGAGGTAAAAACCTCAATTAGACTTGATCCCAGATCAAGTTGTTGAACACCACGCATCCTAGCATAGAGAGTATGGTAGTACACAATGCGTCCATTGATAGTGCTATGGTCTCTATTCTCATTTCCCAACTCATTGGCCAGATGAGAGGTACTTCCCATGAATCTCAGACTACATGCGTAGGATGTATGTTGGGGCACCAGCAGGAGAAGGTGAACCTGCTCATATATCAACCAACAAAGGGGGTATCACAAGGGAAGGTGAACCATTCACCCTGTACACAGCGCACCACTAGGGAAAGGTGAACCTCACACTATGGTCGCTCATAACTCCAAGAAGTACCCCCAAGCCCCCAGAGCTCCCAGAGTTCAATGTCCAACTCAAGCGGGACCCTCATGAAAAGAATTGAGAAACTGAAAAGTAAAATGGAGCAGAGAGTTGCTCTTCACAATATTACGAATAGATTAAATAGGATTACATTGGAGACATCAAAAATAAAAGATTGTAGTGTAACTGGACTAAACTCGACTAAATTGGACTCACTCAAACTGACCTATGACACTTGGACAGACGGTTTCGACACCTAGCAAGTGGTTGAGATTACATTCTTTAACACTCCCCTTTAATTTCAACCACATAAAAATTTAATTCAAATACCTACTGGTCTATGTCTCAGCGAGGCTTACAATTTAAAAAAAAAAATTGACTTCAACTAGATTTGGTTTTCTTCTTCTCTTCTTCCAAATTCTGTAGCCTCTAAATTGTTTCAGATTTTTCGCTTTGCTGTCTCCTTCAAACTTCAGTTTCTTGATTTGCTGGTGCAGGTCTTTTACTATTCCAGGTTGTCTAAGCATGTCCTGGACTTCTTCAAGAAATGTGGGTTGCTGCCACATATGGTCTTCTGTAGTGCGCTTATCATCATCAATCTGCTGCAACATAAGATTAGAATAATATCTTATCTCTTCATAACTCCAATACCTGAAAATTTCATTGACATGTTCGTCATGCATGTCATCTTCATCATTTATATCTACATCTTCTGTGTAGATCTCATCCAGACATGGTGTTGTAAGCCATGTTTCAATAAACTTTAGCTTTTCTTCATAATCAATCTGTGTCCCTGCACACTTGAAATCAATGTTAGAATTAAAAATATTTTCAGAACAACATTGGTTCTGGTCTTTTTTCTCTTCAGTGAGAACTTTCTCTTGTTGTGTTTCATTTTCTGCTTCTGCCTCTATCTCTGTTTCTGCATTCCCTTTGCAGGCTTCTTTCTTTGCTTTTGGCTCTGCTTCTTCCTTCTGCTCTGCAATGAGAGATTTCTGCTGTGTCTCTTCCTTCTCTGCCTCTTTCTTTGTTTCTGCTTTCGCTTTGCAGACTGTCTTTATCTTTGTTTCTGTCTCTGTCTCTGTCTCTGTCTTTTCTTCACTAACCTGTGCTGGTGCAAACAGGTTGTCTTCCACTAACTGAAGTGGGGTAATCTCACCAAATAACATCATGTCGATATCATATTCTTGTTGCATCATCTGCAACTAGTCATCATTAGCCAATAAATCTTGATCAAATTTTGCATTAACAATATTAGTGTCTGGATGTACCATATCATCAGCAAGCTCAGTTGCTGGAATCGCCATATCATCCTCAGCAAGTTGTGTTGCTGGAATCAACAAACCTTCGTCAGCAAGCGCTATTGCTGGTATCGTCAAATCTTCGTCAGCAAACTCTATTGCTGGATTCTCTTCATCCACTTGTGGCTCTGCACAGTGTGGTTCACAAACATCTTTGTGCTCTCTCTCTGCTTCTTCTAACTCTTCATCTGGCTGTAAATCTGCTGCTACAGATCCACCTTCATCTTCAACTTCAACGCTCCCCCTTGCACCAAAACATCTCTCAAGGGTATCCCATGCCTCCTTGGCTGTCTTGGCATCTGAAATCAAGGAAAGTATACTTTCATCAACTGATCCTTTTATGCATCTTAATGGATAGGCATCTTTTTGCCTCTTGATTTCCAGATCTAAAAAGATCTCGAACATCTTTTGTTTCTGCTTTAGCCTCTTGGCTTTTCCCATGACCTCATTGCTTGGCTTCCACAAACAAACGAGTCTACATATGCATCAAATACCTTGTTTCTAAAAAAAACTCTTCCTCAAAAAATCTCCTTTTAAACATTCACAAGGCTCTCATAATTTTAAAATCTCCTGTTTTCAAAACAATCTCCTTTAAAAAAAATTTAAATCTCTTTTAAAGACTTAAAAAAAATCTCTTGAAACCCTCTTTTAAATTTCAGCCCTCTTCTTTTTAAATCTCCTTTTCCAAAAAAAATCCCTCTCTTTAAAAAAAACTTCACTCATACACTCATACTCTTTTGAAACCCCTTTTTTAAAAACTTTTGAGAAAAATACTTTTCTTTATGCCTTTCACCCTTTTTAAAATCGACACTTTAACAAAGAGCTTTCCCTTTAAAACATGAATCGATTTTTGAAAGTCCTTATATAAAGCTTTGAATGGTATGTTAAACACTGTTAATATTTTGAACGCTTCAGACCTTCATGCATGCGTAAATCTTCAAAATTCACATTCACCTTATTCTTCACCCACATCCACCAGAATTGAATATTCAAGATTGCCCGTGGACAATGATTTACCTGTGTCGGAAGTAAATTACTTCGCTGAATTCAATGCAGAGATGTATCGTAAGGCTCGTTCTCCAGAAAGCAGTGTCCAAGCGGAAAACAAATTGGAATCCTCGCGGTTATTTTGTGGAAAGCCCTAGGAGTTCAAACGCAGACAAATACCTTAACGCAGACAATTGCTCCAACGCATATGATTTTTTTTAAAACGCTTTGACTGGCGCAGTCCCGATTGCAAACAGCCGCGACTAAATAAAAAACCACTCAAGTATCAAAACTGGCGCGGGTATGGCTTGTATTCTCGCGCCAATCCTTTGTTTTGGCGCGTTGGCGCGACTATTGGCCTAACAGTGGCGCCAACCAACTTCTCCTCTCTGCTGCTCCTCCTTGGCTCTGTTGCTGCTCTCCAGGGAGGCTTATGCAAGCTAGCTTCGATACCATGAAAAGAATTGAGAAACTGAAAAGTAAAATGGAGTAGAGAGTTGCTCTTTACAATATTACGAATAGATTAAATAGGATTACATTGGAGACATCAGCAATAAATGACTGTAGTGTAACTGGACTAAACTCGACTAAACTGGACTCACTCGTTTTGACACCTAGCAGGTGGTTGAGATTACGTTCTTTAACAATAGGAGGGTCTATCCACGACTCCAAGTCTCTCACGAAAGGTTAAGAATTTGACCTTCCCCAGGGGATTTGTGGGAATATCTACGACCTGCACGTCAATCCCAATGTGATGGATCCTTACAGCTCCCTGTTGTACCATATCCTTGATAAACTGGTACTTGGTGTCAATATGCTTGGAGCAATCGTGGAACACAGGATTATCTGAAAGGTGAATCCCACTTTGGTTGTCATAGTAGATCACGGTGGTATTCAGCACATGCTCAAACAGCTCACTAAAGAGCTTCCTCAACCAAATAGCTTCACAACAGGCCATACTCGCTGCAATGTATTCGGCCTCAGCAGTGCTCAAAGCAACTGATTTCTGCTTCCTGCTCATCCAGGATATCGAAGCAGAACCTAGAGAGAAGCAACATCCAGATGTGCTCTTACAATCCACCACACTACCAGCACAATCAGCATCAATATATCCATGGAGCCTCAAATTCCCGACAGTGTATCTGAATCCATAGTTGATTGTGCCCCAGACTTTTCAACCTCGAAATCTGTGCCCACTCAGCCTCGAAATGCGTGTTGTCTACTGTTGTTCCTTCCCCTCGAAATTTGCATTGTACGAGCCTTGAAATTCGTGCCCATTGCTGTTGTACGAAATCTGCCTCGAAATGTGTGCCAATAAATGTTGTATGGATTTGCTGCCACAAAATGCGTTCAACCTCCAGCTGCTGTACGGACTGCTGAAATGTCTCCCTCCTTCAACTTCTCACCGCTCAGAAATTTCCTCCTTGCTCTC
This sequence comes from Pinus albicaulis, assembly GCA_034641835.2. NCBI lineage: Eukaryota > Viridiplantae > Streptophyta > Pinopsida > Pinales > Pinaceae > Pinus > Pinus albicaulis. The sequence continues at coordinate 185,677,838 of CM076583.1, read as the reverse complement.
CTCTCTTTCTCTCAATAGCTCATGAAAGACTAAAGTGATATTTTCCTCTTCTCCACTCCTTTTACCCTAAGTGACCATTTGAGTAACCCTAAAGTCTAATCGTTGAGATTTATTTAGATCTAGGGATGAGAATAAATGTGCATTTCTCACTTTCCATTTTTTAACTCACCCACTTAAATAAAGACCCACTTAGCCTTTTACTTCCATAGTCACTTTTTCACTTTCTATTTTTTCGTTGACTTTAATAAAGTCACTTAAAAATTAGATTTAACTTTACCACTTATAAAGTCACTTTTTAAATAAATTGACTTTACCACTTATAAAGTCACTTTGGAGAAAAGTACAAATAAATTTGGACACTTTTCCCTAGGCCAAAGATCAAAGTCTTAGGGAACCACTTGTCCTCTGGTACCCAAGTTGTGTGTCCGGAGAAGAAGAACAAGAAGGGAAAGGACAAGACCATGGCAGCTTCTACAGAGATAGAGGACTTCTCGAAGAGATTTGACCAGGAGTTTGGGTTCATAACTTGTGAGTCCACTAGTGCAGGATCACCTGCCACACAAGTTCAGAGGGAGTGTGCACTTCCCTCCACTAGCAAAGCATCTTTTGGTATTTGGTATGTTGACAGTGGGGCTTCTCGTCATATGACAGGAGTCAGGGAGTACTTCTCAGAGCTTTCAGAGAGTGGCACTGATATTGAGGTAGTACTCGGTGATGACAACATTGTTACAGAAGTCGGTGTGGGGACATTGACATTTGATAGGGAACCCAAACCTCCCTTGAAAGTGTCAGATGTTCTATATGTGCCTGGAATGAAGAAGAACCCGATATTCGTCTCAGCATTGGAGGACAAAGGGTATGAGGTATTGTTCAGGAGAGGGCAGGTGCTTATATATCTTAGGGGCACTTTAGCTTCTTCAGCTAGAGTGATTGGTGTGTGCCATGTCAAGGTGTACAAGTTCTCTTTCCAGCCCCTGATGGCATTGAGTAGCAGTACCGACAATAGATCTAGCAGTTCAGATTTGTGTGAGATTTGGCACCACAGGATGGGGCACATGTATCATGGGGCCTTGAGGACATTGCGGGAGATCACCACATGTGTGCCAGATTTCTGTTTTGATCACTTTGATGTGTGCAGAGGATGTGCTATGGGGAGGTTTGCCAAATCCCCTTTTCCCAATAGTGACAGAGATCAACAGGGATTCTTGACTTGATTCATACCAATGTGAGTGGTCGAATGTCTCATGTATCCTTGAGTGGCTATGAGTATTATGTGTTATTCATTGATGATCACTCTAGGAAGACCTGGATTATTTCTTGAAGACCAAGAGTGAGGTCTTCAAGCAGTTTCAAGAGTTCAAAGCTCTTGTGGAAACCTAGACAGGTCGGAAGATCAAGCTCCTCAGGTCAGACAATGGAGGGGAGTATACCCTTGGTGAGTTTGATGATTATTGTGCTGAGGCAGGCATCAGGAGGGAGTTCACAGTTCCTTACAACCCCCAGCAGAATGGGGTTGCGGAGAGGAAGAACAAATCCATCGTTGGAGCTGCCAAAGCCATGCTTCATGATCAAGGGTTACCTTTGTTTTTGTGGGCAAAGGCCTGCAACACTGTTGTGTGCTTGCAGAACAGGAATCCACATCGTGCTTTGGGCAATGTGACTCTGGAGGAGGCTTTTTTTGAGAAGAAGCCCGATATTGGTCACCTTCATATCTTTGGGTGCATTACATACTCCTATGTTCCCAAGGAGAACAGGACCAAGCTAGAGCCCACTGTAGACAAGGGCATCTTTGTGGGTTATAGCGAGACCTTGAAAGCATTCCTGATTTATATTCCTACGAAGAGGAAAGTTGTTGTTAGGCGGGATGTGAAGTTCGAGGAGGAGAGAGCTTTCAGGAGGTCACAGGAGTTAGAGTATCTAGATTCACCAGACCCTCAGGAGCAGTTGAGTCAGCCACAGGGATCCAGTGGACAGGGATCAAGAGGTACATCAATTACAATGTCAGGTCCATTAGTGAGCAGTGGCTCTCAAAGTCAGGTAGGTGGTGCTTCGGGCAGCATGCAGAGTAGTCCGTAGAGCAGTTCACAAGGTAGCCCACTGATGGACAATTCACACGATACTTTGACATCTACAGGCACAGGTTTAGGCATGAGGTCATTTGGCAGGCCTTCAAGGGTTTAGGCTTCTGATGATGATGAGAATTCTTTCACTCCGTTGGGAGAAGTGTGCTCAGGGAAGAGGAAGCCCAAGTGGCTTCAAGACACCTTGCGCGAGGCCACTTCTGTTGCTGGGCCAAAGAGACAGGTTAGAGAGACCAAAACACCTGAGCGTTTTTGTAGCTATATGGCATTGATCACTAGCATCGTTGATTCTGAGTCTTCTAGCTATGAGGAGCCAGCTAGCCAGCAAGTCTGGAGAGAGGCCATGCAGGAGGAGTATTCTTCTATCATGAAGAACAATGTTTGGGAGGTGGTACCGAGGCCTGAAGGTAAATCAGTTGTTACTTCCATATGGCTTTACAAGATAAAGCATGTTGCAGATGGCAGCACCGAGAAGTTCAAGGCTTGGTTTGTGGCGAGAAGGTTCTCACAGATAGAGGGAGTTAACTATGAGGAGACCTTCGCTCTCGTAGCTCGGTATACTTCCATCCGCTCCATTATATCGATAGTAGCAGAGATGGGTTGGAAGATCCACCAGATGGATGTGAAGACCACATTTCTCAATGGCTTCATACAAGAGGAGGTTTATATTGAGCAGCTGCAGGACTTTGAGGTGCATGGGAAGGAGTCCCATGTATGCAAATTGAAGAAGGCACTCTATGGCCTGAAGCAAGCTCCTAGAGCCTGGTACTCGAGGATTGATACGTACTTGTAGCAGTTGGGTTTCACAAAGAGTGATGCAGATCCAAACCTATACTTTATTGTGGTAGGTGAGGATCCTCTCATTGTGGTGTTGTATGTGGATGACTTGGTCATTACAGGTGCAGAGAGACTCATGGAGGGTTGCAAGAGAGATCTTGCTTCAGAGTTCAAGATGAAGGACATTGGCTTGATGCATTACTTTTTGGGATTGGAGGTATGGCAGGAGGAGGGGCATTACTTCCTGGGACAGGGGAAGTATATTGTGGACATTCTTAGCAGATTTCAAATGGAGGATTACAAACCCATGTCTACACCTAGGATCACTAACTGGAAGAAGCTTCACGCTTCAGATTTCGAGTTGGTGGATCCTACTTTGTACAAACAGCTAATTGGTTCCTTGATGTATTTGGTCAACAATTGAACAGATATATGTTTTGCAGTTAACACGATGAGTCAGTTCATGTGTGAGCCCAACACATTCTTCGTTACTTGCAGGGGACAGTGGATTTTGGTCTGGATTATAGACATGGAGATGGAGTGAGACTGGCAGGGTACACTAATTCAGATTGGGCAGGTTGTGCTTCTAATAGGAAGAGCACTTCAAGGTGTTGTTTTGGGTTGGGTTCGGCAGTTGTGTCATGGTTCAGCCGGAAGCAACAATCAGCTGCATTGAGTTCAGCGGAAGCAGAGTACATCGCAGCTAGTTTGGCTAGTTGTGAGGCCATATGGCTTCGCAAGATGTTGTTTGGTCTATTTGGTCAGGCATTGAGACCTTCAGCGATTTACTGTGATAATCCGAGTAGCATTAAACTCAAGGAGAATCCAATTTTTCATGACAGGTCAAAGCATATTGGGATCAAATATCACTTCATTAGAGACAATGTCCAGAAGGGAGCTGTAAAGCTTGAGTATGTTTCCACAGATGAGCAAGTAGCGGACATATTCACCAAAGCCTTACCACGGGGCAAGCATGTCTATTTTAGAGACAAGATGGGAGTGGTGAGGAACGCTTTCCTCAGTATGGGTACCAGAGGACAAGTGGTTCCCTAAGGCTTTGATCTTTGGCCTAGGGAAAAGTGTCCAAATTTATTTGTACTTTTCTCCTAAAGTGACTTTATAAGTGGTAAAGTTACAATCTAATTTTTAAGTGACTTTATTAAAGTCAATGAAAAATTAGAAAGTGAAAAAGTGACTATGGAAATAAAAGGCTAAGTGGGTCTTTATTTGAGTAGTGAGTTAAAAAATAGAAAGTGAAAATTAAATGCACATTTATTCTCATCCCTAGATCTAAATGAATCTCAGCCATTAGATATTAGGGTTACCCAAAAGGTCACTTAGGGTAAAAGGAGAGGAGAAGAGGAAAAGATCACTTCAGTCTTTCATGATCAGATTGAGAGAAAAAGAGAAAGAGAGCAAAGGAGATTTTCTGAGCAGAGAAGAAGAGAAGGGCAGGAGCATACCTTGGCACACATCCCAAGACATTATTTCAACAGTCTGTACAATAGGATAGAGGCACGATTTTGAAGGCAGCTTGGCACGAAAATTGAGGAGAAGGTACAATATTTGTTGCAGCATTTTCACGCACGAACTTCGAGGGCCGTACAACTAGGTTTCAGCATAGAAATCGAGGTAGCATTTAGCACTATTTTGGCACGCATTTTGAGGCAGTCTGTACTGTTGTTTTTGGCACGCATTTCCAGGCAGTCCGTACAGTTGTTCCGGCACAGTTTTCAAGGCTATCCGTACAGCATTTACTGCTATAAAAATTATGTCTTGTTGTTGGCACATTTTCTGAGGTGGAGGTCAAGCACGGAAAACGAGATAAGTAAATTTGTGGTTACTGGAATTTTACTTTGTATTTTTGTTTCTCTGTAAAAGCATTTTCAGAAATAAATAAGAGCTCTCAAACTAGTTTTCCCCAAGAGTTGTAGGGGGTTTTTCTAGGGTCACATTGACCAAAAATCACTATGTTATTTTCTGTGTGTGGCTGTCATTATTTTCCTATGTTATATTTCTGCAATTTCAGCAAGTGCAAAAATCTCCAAATTTGTGTTTTCAGAAATTTCATTCATTTCCAGATTTTAGTATTTATCTGATGTTCAGATTTAAAACTATATGCATGGAGTGATAAGGAAAACTGATAACCGGAGTGGGGGTGAAATTTTTACATTTAACACTCCCTCTTACAGAGGAAAGTGTTCCTCACCACTCCCATCTTGTCTCTGAAATAGACATGTTTGCCACGTGGTAAGGCTTTGGTCAAAATGTCCGCTACCTGCTCATCTGTGGAAACATACTCAAGCTTTACAGCTCCCTTCTGGACATAGTCTCAAATGAAGTGATATTTGATCCCAATATGCTTTGACCTGTCATGAAAAACTGGATTCTCCGTGAGTTTTATGCAACTCTGATTATCACAGTAAATCACTGAAGGTCTCAATGCCTAACCAAATAGACCAAACAACATCTTGCGAAGCCATATGGCCTCACAACTAGCCAAACTGGCCACCATATACTCTGCCTTAGCCGAGCTCAATGCAACTGATTGTTTTTTCCGACTAAACCACGACACAACTGTCGAACCCAACCCAAAACAACACCCTGAAGTGTTCTTCCTATCAGAAGCACAACCTGCCCAATCTGAATCAGTTTACCCTGCCAGTCTCACTCCATCTCTGAAAACTAGTATCATAGTTGTATAAGGTAACATGAGCTGGGATGTCACCTAAAAATATGGGAAATTCAGGAGCAATATGCTTAATTTCCATGATCTCTTTGTTAACAGCTCTAAAAGAAATATTTGTAGGTTGCCAATAGTATTCAGGAATTGCTCCATATTTACAGCAACTGCTCATGGCACCAGAATCAATTTGAGCATCTAGAGTATATTCCTTGATTTTAGGAACTTTTATTTTGATAGGAATAACTACTCTATCTCCCACACTAAGTATATCAACAAGATCAACATCTTTGGATTTCATAGGCAAATCAGCTGGAATATCAACCATTAATAGCTTTGTCAATTTGGAATTACATTCTTCATATTCAGCAAGACTATCTTGAAGTTTAGAGGAAAGATGTACCATTTGATTTCTTGTTTGCTGAATGATTGTTTCAAGTTGACTTAACTGATTGCGTAAGATGGATACCTGATCATTACCTGGTGAAGCTGTTCCTGTGATTCTTAGAGGCTTAAAAAGATCTTCAAATTCTTTTTCAATTTCGACTTCAAATTCTTCATCTTTTATCCTTATCCCTACTGCCTTTTAAGAATGACGATAGTCTCAAGAAGGAACTTGGATTTCAAGAGTATGCAATTTGTCTTGAAGTCTTCTTTTGACAGTGAACTGTCCTGGTGCAAGCTTAGATAGCTGTGACTTAACAGAAACAATCTGAGATTGAAGATTATCAAGAGGAAATATATGAAACATTTTGATATTTGGAATAAATGTTTCATCAGAATCGGAACTATCAGAAGATGAACCAATAGTTACCTTATTAAAATCTCTCAATTCTTCAATATCAGTTTCTAAATCAGAAGAAGTATCAGACACTTCAAAATATTCACCATCAGAGTGGGATATGAGATCCCAATCTTGAGGATCATGGATTGTGGAGAAGATATCCATTATTTTTACCTGTTGAGTAGTCTTTTTAGCTCGACATTTATTTGCAAAATGCCCTTCTTTTCCACAGATAAAACATCTAGTGTGTTTATTCAATCTGGCTCTCTGCCTGAAGACTACCCGTTGTTTCCTAGCTTTCTTTGTAGGAAAATACTTCTTCCTTTGCGGAACATATTTATTAGGAGGACAATGACACTGCTTGGATGCAGTATTCTTCCTTGACTTTTTGTGACAGCCAAAATCATAGGTTTTAGCAAAATTATTGTATAATTTTGTGCTGAAATTCATTTGCTTTTTAAAATTCTTTTTGGCTTTTGTTGTTGCACATTCCTTTTGTAAGACAGTGATTATAAGCTGTTGCAAGGCGGCAAAAGACATAGATTCAATCTGAATATTATTTGATTGGATATACTAATCTAATAAATCTGGAATCTTGCCTGGCATGGAAGCTATATAATATCTCAGATAAGCAACATTATGGGGATCTGTTGCTTGATACAGAAGTTTTTGCATTACACAATAATGCTCATGCAGATAATTTATATTGCATAACCATTGAGAAAGAAATAGTTGGGAATGATGTGCAGAATCAACTGGAACTTGTCCTACAAATTCATGGATCAAAGCGTCAAACAATGCTTTGAGGGATTCTTCATTCTCAACAATTTCATTTTTCTCATTCTTAGAGAGTTTCTCCCACCATTGTTTTAAAATTCCTGTAAAAGACCAAACTATCTGAGTGACTATATTTGACCACTGGGCTTTAGTTTATGCTTTTCTTTGTAATGCCCAAGCATGTAAATGATGAAAAGTACCAATTACTTCTGCATAATATAGACAATCAATATTGACTAACAATCTATTCCCAAATCCCTTTAGATGAGGATTTTCCATCTTAGCAGAGAGATTTTCGAGATTTCCTCTGAATGTAGAAAAGGGACTAGAGGAGGCAGCGGCATGGGCTAATCTTGATCCAGGGCTTCTATTTCCTTTATTAGAAAAGAAAAAGGTTTCTTCTCTGTCTCTTTTACTGGATTCACCAGTAGCTTGTTCACCTTGTGTTCTAGATTTGACTTCCTCAGTTGGTTGAGGTCCAAAAAATGCCAAGACTGTAGGAGCTGGTGTAGCTTTTTTCTCAAGAAGATTTTGGAGACTCACATAGTTTTTCGGTACCAACTAGGCTTGGATAGAAGGAAACTTTTCTAATTTCTTCTTCATTAAATCAGTCTTTTCTCTTGCTAATTGGATTCCAAACATTATCTTTTCAAAATCAATATTTTGGATAGTTTCAATCCCTTTGAAAACAGGGCTTCTAAGTCCTTTTTCAGGTTGGTTAGAGCCTGAGGAAACTGGAATCTTTAGCTTAGGACTAGCCAAATCAACATCACGATATTTAGGGGGAGATTGGGGCTTTGGAAGTGTTGAAGTCAAATGATCTAATGATTTAGAAATTATGCCCATATTTGACTGGATATCATTCAAAGCCTGTTTATGCTCATTATGAAAACCAAGAGTTTCATTATAGCCAGTATGAAGCTTCTTTATGTGTTCTTTGACTTCTAACATATCTTTGGCTATGTCATCTATGTTCTGTAACATACAAACTATTTGGTAGTTTGTATAATTCTGCATTTTCTCTGATTCACTAGATTCTGGATCTATTAGATTTTTCATTTGAATCCATTGAAAATTTGCCTTCATAGTTCCATTCTTGAAAGTTCTTCTAGCATTTCCAGGTTCTAGATGTCTTTCTTGAATTCTTGCAACACTTTCACTCTGAGCTCTGGGTAGAGTGAAACTTTTTATTTCAGGAATCATAAGTTTGACACATTCCTGGCAGTTTTGATGCTGGCCTTTAAGTTCAGGAATCTCAATTTGGAATTTGGAACTAGTTCCTAAAGAAGATGGTGTAGTGATGCAAAATTCACAATCATCAGGCAATTTGGAAGATTGTTTATCCATTGACGATAAAGATCGAGGAGTAGATTTTGTTTTTGATGGTGGAACCATTCTATCTACCACCCCAAAAGAGGAGCGAGCAAAATATTGGGACATGGAGCGAGATAATTGGGTATTGGTAAAACGAAGACTTTTTGTTCCATCAGGTTTGTCCACTAGATGCAATTGCTTAGGCTGAGGGACTGAATGTAGTTGTGGGTATTTCTGAGAAAGAGGAGTATATGTATTGTTCCATTCTTCAGGTAAAGTACATTCAGAGAATCCTATCTGAAGTGGAGCAGTATTGCCATGGCCAACAATTACTCCTTCTCGTAGTGCTCTTTTATTCAATTTAGGATTTAGAGGAGGCATAGAAGTAGACACAAACCGGAGACATACAGAACTATGCAGTTGGGCAACATGGGTTTGTGGAGCTACATCAAAACCATTAAATTGAATATATGCATTCAAAAACTCATTGATATAGGGATCTTGTAGTGAGACCTGATAATGAGGAACAATGGATGACCAGACAGGACCATTATTCAAAGGACTTTGAAATCCTCCTAATAAAGCATCATTGAAGTAGTTTAAACGAGTATCCAACATACAAGTTAAACATGAAGTATTTAAACCTGGATGAACCAAAGGATTGATTCCAAACTGAATCATGCCAATATGCACATATTTATAACCATGTTCTAATCCCCATTGAATGTCTTCTCTATTTATCAAAGGAATTTGATAAACATCCTAGCCAACTGAAATAGGGATATATGAGTTCGAAATGCTGTTTTTGGAATATCTTCAATATTCATTCTAATTTGATGATATCCTGAACGAAGATCCAACTTGGTAAAATAAATTGCTCCATGTAATTCATCCAATAATTCATCAATCATAGGAATGGGAAATTTATATTTAATGGTGAGCTTATTGAGCTCCCTATAATCCGGACACATGCGCCATGATCCATCCTTCTTGTGTACCACTACTACAGGAGCAGAGAAAGAACTTTGACTAGGTTGAATTATACCCGCCTCTAACATTTCTGCAATCATACGTTCAATTTCGCTCTTTTGGAAGTAAGGATATCTATAAGGCCTGATGTTTGGAGGAACACTTCCTGGAATCAAATGAATAGCATGATCATGATCATGAATAGGTTGGAGTCCTTTGGGAGTTTCAAACACCTTGGAATGATTGTCCAAGACTTGTTGGAGATCTGCAGAAATAGATGATTTTGATGTCGGAACTTCTAGAGAGCATAATTGTGCAATTACGCCTCGTTGTTCTTTCTTTAGAAGCTTTGTCATGACATTAGAGCTTATTATCCTTCCTAGCTTCCCTTCAATACCCCGTAATTCGACTTCCTTTCCTTATGAAAAAAATTTCAAGAAAAGTTCTTGAAAATTAAAAGCTACCATCCCCAAAGATTGTAACCATTGTACTCCTAGTACAACATCGGCACCTCCCATAGGAATGGAAAGCATTGGAATAGTCAATACATATTCCCCCATGGTTAGCTTGATATTATGGCATTTTCCAGAGCAATTTATAGTTCCTCCATTTGCAACCATCACTTGACATTCGGGTGCTGGGTATAGGAAACAATTTAATTCCTTGGCTACCTTACAATGAATAAAATTATGGGTGCTACCTGAATCAATCAACACTATTACCTTTTTCTTCTTGATTTGTCCTTGTATCTTGAGAGTTTGAGGAGTGGTAATTCCTGCCAGTGCACTACACGATATGGTCGGATTCATTTCTTCCTCTTCTAGGGTTGGTTCCTGGTGTATATCCTCTTCTTGTTCATTTTCTTCTTCCTCTTCACAATCTATGTAAAATAATTTCTTCTCAGCACACTTATGACCTTTAGTGTATTTGCTATCACAACTGTAACAAAGCCCTTTTGCTCTTTTTTCTTCCAATTGTCGTGGTGTCAACCTTGTAGGTTGTGGAAATCTAGGCGTAGCAACACTTCCTTCTTTATAGAATTGAGTGGTAGGCTTCCTTGTCGCCATAATTTTACATTCAACTTTTCTTGCCAACCTGAATGCCTTCTCCAATGAATCAGGTTCCAAAACGCGAACTTCATGTTAGATGTTATCCTTTAAAGTGCCTATGAAGAGATCAATCCTGTGTTCCTCTGGAATATCAGTTACCCTTATATTCAATTTTTGGAAGTCCTCAATGTGCTGCCCCACTAAACCCTTTTGTTTAAGATTTATCAATTGGCTAAAGAAGGTGTTGCTCTTTGTATCCTCATAATGTGCTATCATTTCCTCCGTAAAAATTGACCAAGTGAAAAAAATTTTACGAGAGCAAAGCCATCGATACCATACAAATGTATTTTGTTCTAAATGTAAAGTTGCAATGCGTACCTTTTGTGTGTTTTGCACGTTATGGAGATCAAAATATTGTTCCATCTGTAGTATCCATGTTACAGGATCCTTTCCATCAAACTTTCTCATATCCATTTTTGGAATATGGTGGTTCTTCCCACCAACATTAGAGTTTATGAAGTCACGATTAACATTTATTTTGTTCTCATCATGAGTTTCCTCTACTATCTTTTCACTGTTAGGAAACATTTCTTGTATCAACTTTGTCAAACCTTCCATGTCTGCTTTTAGATCATTCTTCATGTTTTCCATGTTGTCTTTCATTTTTTCATCGATCTTCGCTTCCATGTCATCCATCTTAGATTTCATGCCATCTATCTTAGATTCCACGCCTTTCTTCAAACCATCATCTTCGCTTCCACGCCTTTCTTCAAAACATCCATTTCATTTTGTGTTGCTCTTTGCGAGAGCGAAATTTGGTGCACTTGCTCTTGTAATTTTGATAGATCATGTTGCAATTCTTCATCTTCATGAGTCATAGTAGAGCCTTCTGAAGGCTTAATAGGTGTTGAATTATTTTCACGGGGCATTTTTTTTAGCCCAATACTAGATATATATTCTACAATATGCCCTTGGAATCAATTCAAATTGATTCTTCAAGCAAGACTTATGCAATTCGTAAAAAAAATACACACCTTTTTCTTGCTTTTGAGGAGCTCGATATTGAAATTGGATTATATTTGTGATTGCGGCTCTTCAATATCTGAAATTGGGCACTGAGGTAACCTTCTAAATTATCTTTCGAATGCCACAGGTCTGACTTGATTTGGATTCTCCAAGGCAAAGTTATGTCCAATATCCCACAATGACCTAATTATGGACTGGTTTAGTAGAGCGAACTTGTACGACTTGCCACGTGTCACTGTTCCTTCTTTTAGCTTTGAAATTGATAGCAAAGAAACTACAGTCTATGTACTTGCGACCACTTTTTACGGCACTCCAATCCGATGCTCAAAGAGAGAGTTATGAAGATTTTCCCACAATCACCTCTTTGAGATGAAATTCAACAGCCTGAAAAAGCACTACCTTCCACAGATCATATCTCCGAAAATATTGCGAACCAAGCTCTGAAATTTTTTGACGAAATTTCCTCAGGATTTCAGCTTCGCGCCCTAAAAATTTCAAATTTTGAACCTTCGTAGAAAAAAGTTATAGCGAAAATGCCACGATGACCTGTTTAGATTAAATTGAGGAGCCTGCGAAAATACCTTACTTCCACAATCATATCTCCGAAAATATTGCGAACCAAGCTCTGAAATTTTTTGACGATGTTCCTCAGGATTTCGGATTCACACCCTAAAAATTTCAGCTTCTAAAACTTCGTAGAAAAAAAGTTATAACGAAAATGCCACGATGACCTGTTTGGAGCAGCAAAACCCTAGAATCCAAACCTCTGATACCAAATGTTGTGTAACCAGCTCCAAAAATAGACGAAAAGAGATATGAACGCCTTAGAATAAGCCACTTCGAGGGGGCAACCTCCAATACATTACATAAATGAACAATTCTTGGATGATACAATTCACAAAACCTCCTTTCTATATATAGGAGTCCATGGGGCCATAATGTAATCCTAGTGGGCCACAATGTAATCCTAGCCGACCTAACAATAATAATTTAAGGGCACAATAATAACAATATGGGGGTTACAGGGGTACAATAATAACAATAAGGGGGTTACACTAACAATAATAAGGGACTATACTAGTAATATAGGGACCTAACACGTACGATGTGCGGTGCCCGGTGGGGCCCGAGCATAAATACAGAGGCAAAGGGTTAAATGCTTCAGTTTGCAACCTATGATGATGTGGCAGTGACATGGCGGGGTGATGTGGCAGTGACGTGGCAGGGTGACGTGGCATGGTGACATCATCCCGCATCGCACTTCGCACGTGCGATGTGCTGTGCTCGGTGGGGCCCAATCGCACCTCGCAGATCGCAAGTTTTACAAGTTAGCTGCAAAGGTAAATGTTAAATTCGCTTAAGTGTGATGTGCGACGCGGGGGGGCCCGATCGCAAATCGCACATCGCAAGTTTTAAATATTAAAGTGCGAAGGGTGAATGTTAAGTCCTGCACCGTGCGAAGTGCGATGTTGGTGCGAATACGATGTATTTCAAAGCAAAAGCCTAAAGGATTTCAAGTCCGGGGGAATGGTTCTTTACGTTGTTTGGCTTTAAAAAAGGGTTGAACATGGCCGAAAGGGCTCGGGTAGCAAAAGAACAGAAAGAGTAGAGTCTGGTCCCACCTTACCGCCACATCGTTACCTTCTCCTCATCGCCCTCCATCTTTCCTCCATCTCAAAACAGCCCCTCCTCATCCGGCGGTCCTTGCATTTCGCACCCCCCCTTAGCTTTCGAAATTTAACCATAGGGGTCCGAAATGGGTGGTATCACTTACCCCCTCCCCGCTACGTGTCGCCCTTCCGTTATTTCGCACACCCCCTCTATTACCACTTACCACTTTGGGGGGGGTCCGAAATACCATTTGTTCTCCGTCAAAACAACTCACCGCCATTTGCCCGGGGGAAGGGAATTCCTACTAAAAGAAAAAGGGGTCTGTTTTCTGAGAATTCGCCACTGCCACTAGGAGTGAAGACTCATATGAATAGAGAATGGGCCAGGAGGGTCAAGTCAAGCAAAAAGGGAGATCTGCGACATAACGACAGAGAAGGAATTTGCAGACGGCAGCATTCTGGGCCAAATGAAGTTGATAATCTGGGTAGTATCATGAAGTCAGTGAAAGAAATGTGACACTCCATCAACATCATTTTTGAACAAAAAGAATTAGTGGACAAATGCGTAGTGGCCATTGATAAAGCAAATTAGGAATTAGGAAACATGTCAAAAATAGCCCCTAAGATTATAGAATTCCTGAACTCTAAGACCAGCTATGAGCTTGAAGTGCTAGATGTACTAGAAAAAACAGCAACCATAGTGGAAGTGAGGAGGATACTCACTAAGAGAAATTTAGTGAGGCAATTGGAGGAGAAATGTTGTGAGTTGGACTTGGCCGTCAGCAGATTCCTGTACAAGATTGAACCCCTGATCACTAAAGGATTGCCCTCAATGATTGCGATTAATAAGAAGCTGATCCAAAGGGAAGATTATATGATCAATCTCACAGAAACAACTAAGGATGTCACCAAATTCACTAGCATCCAAGGAAAAGTGACTGGGAGATTTATCTAGGATCTGTTGAGTAATGACATCTTTATTCAACATGAGCTGAAGTATGTTTTCCTTACCAGACCCACTTTCAGCAAATATACAAAGGTGGACGAAGTATACCGACAAGTTATAAGAACGAAGATCCCTAGCCAAAGAGATTGGAATAGACTGTGTACACTTCAAGATTGAAAAGGCATAATAGACAGATAAGCACAACCATCGGTTGATTAGCAGTGCCAGCAGCACATCCCCCTTTATGATCTATGCAGTGGCAGCCCAGAGAGAGAAAACCAGATGTCAGAACTGCCCTGCGTTGCCTCCTCGCAACCATCCCATCCACCTCCAAATCATTTTTTGGATTCATGAAGAGCCGCCTGAGTTTTTACATTCTTGAAGAGTTACCGAAATTAATTCAACAGGCAGTGTTGTCAGAGATTTTTCTTTATTCGGGCCTTGTAAGGCCACACTTGTCTAATTTCAGTTTGTTTGTAATAAATAAAGGTTGCCATAGTAGATTAGCGCAAACCGACTTAGTTGTTAGTTAAATACTGCTAGAATTCTCATTAACAGGGGTTGGATATCTTAGCATCTGTATTGTAAGAACTACTATTGGAGCACTGTATTTTTGGAGCTGGACATCGATAATCAAAGACCCGTTACAAGATTCTTGAGATGTGTTAAAATGGTGATGTGTTTCTTCTTTGTTTAAATGTTTCCATCGTTTTCTCTATTGTGTATCTGCTCATCTAATTGTAAATCAGAAATTTTAGAATAAGATTCGTTGTCAGAGCGCCTTAATTATGTCTGCAATTTACAATCTGAATGTTTTTTGCTTAAGTTTGATTAAATAATCCTTAATTGCTCTTTAGTCACTACTGAACCTTACTGTTTCTTCCACCTCCTAATTCATACAACTCTTAAGATCCATTTTGCACAGTTAGCTTGCCCTGTGATTTGCTCTTCATTTTGATGTGTCTTTCCAGCCTTTGACTCCATCGCCCAATGGAATAGCCTCTGTAGCCCTATCTGTCCAACCACCCAATCAATCAGAACAAACAACCCTCATTTCTATAACTAGACTAGTTAAATCATAAATTATAAAACAGAGAGAGCCCTCTCTGAGTCTAGGAAGGCTAGCTCCTAGACTCCAAAGTGGTTTGATGTTGTGCTTTATATTTTAGTCTTGCCAATCTTCTAAATTATAGAGTGCTAACAAACAAGATGCCCTAACCAGAAAGTCAATGTTGGTCAAACCAACAGAAATACTCCTCCAAATTAGCTCGGTCAAACCCAGTCAATTTGGCCTCCAAAAACAATCAAAGTCAACTGAAAATCACAGTCAAATTCGGTCAACGATGTGGTAAACACAGGTCAACCTGCTCCAATTTCCTCGGTTTTCATGCCAGAAGATGCGGCCTAAGGAGAGTGAAGGAACTGCCTGAAAATCGCAGTCAAAACAGTTAAGTTGACCCTCGGTCAACGCTGTTGCAATTAGCCCAAAAACAGATCTGCAATTTCTATCTGAAATTTTTGCTCACCCTTGGTCAACGCTGAAATGAGAAACTACTCCTTTTGTTGTACGACCCAATCAAGAGAGGAGAGAGACTGTGTTGAGTGATGATGTCCAAAATGAGGAAGAGGACTCTCTTATTTATACAATTCGTTGAGAGTGGAGACACATCTGTTGGGGCTTATGAGCCTACATTAGACTTCTGGCCGACCTTGACAATTTGCACGTGTGAGAATTAAATTCAAAATCTCACTTCTTCTCATCTAAACAAGATGATCTTTAGATCAATCTTGCACCTCTCGGGAAGAGGAATCCTGTAAATTTTTGTAGATGTTCTATGCTTGGAGCAACTTTACTTTTCTCACAACAATCATACAAATAGTTAAGTAAAATGCAGATAGAACATATAAGTGGATCTTATAGAAGACAAATCAGAAACAGGAAAAATGTGGTGGTGCGTTACGGCGGTCGCTTCAACCAGCAAAGTCTCCTTGGTCAGCCAACCCAGAATGTGTCACAACAGTCCTCCAATCAGCAAACGAGTCAACCCAAGTCAACTCCAAAAAAGTCAACGATGTCCAGAAAAAGTCAACGCAGGGCAGCAAGCTAAAAGTCAACGCAGCAACAGATTGGTCAACCCTTTGACCTCGATTTCTGTGCCAAACAGTACGGCCTTCCAAAATCGAACTTCTCACCAAATTTCAGCCCATTCGGACCATGCGTTGACCAAAGTCAACGCTGGTCAAACTTTCTGCAAAACCCTAACTGCAGAAATTCGTCCTTCAACTCAACCGTACAGATTTGTCCTTCTTCTCCTTCACACGTGTGGGTTGAACTCGTCCTCCAAGGAGCTCGTACTAAATCAGATGAGAGAAGAAGATGTGAGTTGAGTTGTTGTGAAATGCTCTCCAACTTTGCCTGTATTTATATCCATCATTGGGGCGTGTGACACATCTGCTGGGGGTGTGAAACCTTAAGGCCGACTTGCACATATAATTTATTATGAATAATAAATTCAAAATAAATGTTCTGCTCATCGGATTAAGACATATTATATATGGATTTTACACCTCTCCGAAAGAGGAATCCAACAAAAATATTAGCCTCTTAATCTGAGCATCATAACATGGAGTTTGGGCCTAGTTGTCCAAATTTAACAAATCCAATAAAAATATCATCTCCATCCTATGAGTTGTCCAAGGTGGAGTTTGGCCCTAGTTGCCAATTTTAACATTAAGGAATTTCACGTGATAGAATCATAGTTTTAAAACCAGGCCAAACCGAATCGGAACCGGCCGAGTCGACCAAGCCGAAGGGTAGGCCGGTCCGACTCGGCGATTGAACCGGTCAGGCGGCCGGTTTGTTACCGAACCGGCCGGTTTTTTGACCGACTCGGCCGGCTCGGTAACAAACCGGCCGGCTCGGCCTGGTCCGAGTTAAACCGGCCAGTTTGTTCCAGCCGGCCGAAGGCCCAAAAACAATAAAAAATCAGACTTGAAAATGAAATTGTTTTTGCTATTAGGTTTTGTTTAGGCTATCTAACCCCTCCCCATCCTATTTAACTTACCCAACCCCTCTCAATACCTCACATCTATCTCATTGAATTTGCTTGAGCATTTGTGAGGGTTTTCTGAAGAGTTGTGGAGTTGGTTTTTGGAGCAGCTTCATGATTTTACTTAAATTTTTAACATTACCATGAAATGACTCAAGATGTTTGAGAGTGGTTCCGACCTCATTGGATTTCATATGGAGAAAGTAGAATTTTAGATCTCATTCAAAATCCAGCAGACTTATCAGTTTTTCAGGATTTCAGGATTGGGTTATTGCAATGTTTCCATCGAATTTTGTCATGTATTAGGGTATGGAACTCGTATTTAATCAAGAGCACCAATCTCTCTATGTACCTTGATGACATGATGTTAGTGACATTGGTTATGTTTTTTGTTTTGATCTCTATATCATCATCCTGTATTGGACAGTGCACTAGGTGCAATTTTGATATAACGGATATATTCATGAGCCTACTTTGATCATATGTTGTCTTTTGTGACTTATCTATATTGTAATGCTTTGTGTTTGGAAACATGAATAAAAATCTTTAAATTTATGTTTTTGTACAAAAAAATTAATATTTAATGTATTTTTTACAAAAACCGAGTCATTGAAACCGAGTCGACCGAGTCATTACCGATTCGGAGTCGGAGTCCGAGCCGACCCTCGGCCTGATCGGAACCCGATTCCATTTTTTAAAACAGAGGATAGAATATGTCAAGTATATCAAACTCCAATAATATGCTTGAAGATGAGCTATCAATTTCATACAGGTTTGCCTCCTTTAACACATTTATTTGGCCAATTAGCTTCCACTTCCTTGATTTATATGGTACAACACAATTGATGAACAATCCCTAAGCTGTATTTTTTTCATATTAATATTAAACACATGATTGTATGTTTTCTTTGAAGTCATATATAAAATAAGACATAGATGAGCATTCATCTCGTTTGGCATGTAATAGAGAATTCCATCAGCCAACAGCTAAAGCGAGGTGGGTCAGATTTGTCAGAAGTTTCGTTAACAACAAATTAGGATTTGTAGCTTCAATCTAACATCACAAGCGTGGAAGGCACCAATACTCTGTTCCGCAAGAGAAATCAAGGCAATTTCATCCTGAATGCTTGTTAATGTATTTGTAAATGACTTCTTTTTGGCCATTTGACAAAAGAAGTTATGAACACAGCTATATCCAGGGAGAATGAAAGTAGTGGTAGGAACTCTTCAAAAGAGTCATCAAGGAAAAGGGTTCCATGTTCATTGGAGCATATATTGATCTACAAAGATGGACATGCCAAAAGAAACTAGAAATATTATCGCTTTGAATCAGATAAACATACTTTCTTGTCTCGGGGGAAATCAATTGACTCCAAGTATGCAGCTGCAGCAAAAGAAGAAGCAAAAATTTCTTCCTGCATAAGAAAGGTAAATCAGTATGATTGTCTATCTAATACAAGCAATCACAAATGGCAAATGACTTTAGAAATTCAATTCTCTTTGCCTATAGAAACAAATCAAACAATCATCTGACCTCTCCCACCGTAAGACCAAGTGTTTCGAATTTCTTCCCATACTGTTTACGGGACTTTGTTGAATTGTTTGTCACGAACACAAGTCTCTTTCCCTGCAGAAAGAAATATTATCAAGACATACACATATGATTAAAGAGGGTCAACACTAAAATTTCCCCTTCACACTACCCAATAATACTACATATTTTAAATGACAACCTGTCTCAACCATTTATATATTAAATAGCGATGTCTTCACACATCGCTATTTTTGCCATGGTAGATTTTGCTCCAAGCCCAAGACAATGGTTGTTTAAAGCGTATCATTTTATCGAAAGCACTTTTGGCTTTTGTTGGAGTGAAGATTGATTAATGTGGGACAATCTCGGAGGACTTCAAAAGCCACGATTGCAAATCCTTAAGAACGATATTTAAATATGGTATTTAAATATTTTAGGTGACAACCTCAAGCATTTATATATATCCACAAATCGCTATTTTAGCCATGGTAGATTTCGTTCAGAATGGTTGTTTTAAGAGTATCATTTTAGGGAAAGCACTTTTGGCTTTTGTTGGAGTGAAAATTGATTAACGTAGGACAATCTCACAGGGCTTCAAAAGCCACAATTTCAATTCGCTAGGAATAGTATTCAAATATTTTAAACAACCTGTCTCAACCATTTATATATATCCACATGTCCCTATTTTTGCCATGTTAGATTTTGTTGAAAGTTCAAGACAATGGTTGTTTTAAGAGTATCATTTTATTGAAAGCACTTTTGGCTTTTGTTGGAGTGACGATTGATTAACATAGGATAATCTCGCAGTACTTCAAAAGTCATGATTGCAATTCTTTATGATTGGTATTTAAAACCAGTAGCTTCAAGTTTGTAACTGAGCTCACAATGCCAAAAGCAACATACGGTGCTCCTTTTTTAAGTAACATATACCTGAGAAGATGTTAAGTGAAGAAAAAATCTGCCAATATTTGGGACCATGAAATAATTTACTTTGCAGACACTGTCTAGAGAAGATGTGCTTGAAATTTTTATTGTAGCCCCATGGATATTCTCTAGTCTATGTTGACTCCGGTTCCTTGCAAAAGTTTTGCACACATTTTGTCAGCGATGGCTCATCTTAATGGTGATTACTTGCAATACTTTATCTCTGGGTTGTTTGGGTTTTGCAATCAAGGCCAGTTTCATCTTGAATTGTGTATGGGTATGTAATATGTATTTCTCTGTGTGGCAAAGGTGTTTGGAAATAAATTTCATATTGTACTAAGCTCACCAATGGTATCTTGACTATGTTGTAACCATTAATATATATTTAGTTCTTTGTTCTCTGAAGATTATAAAAGGATGAAAAGGTTGTCAGGTAACCGTAAAATGTGATCCAAAAAATACACAGCCACAAAAGCATGTACATTGTAAAATGACAGAGTTAGCATTGGGTAATGGTCATATAATGTATTTAATATTGGCTAGCATTAGATAATAAAGCCACATTGCATATCAATAATTACAGTTAAGACATGTTAATTAGCCCTTAGGTTATGCCTTAATAGTAACCAGTTCTACCAGTGATTGTCTCTCTCAGTCCAATCTATTCTGCAGGGTACAATATAGAACAGGTTCTGAAGGTGGACATTGCCATTCCCAGGTCTAAGGATGATAACAACTGATACTTCTTCTTACATCCTATCTCACTTCTACATTGTGATTGTATTTAGAGTTGGCTCCCTTCAACATGTAGGGTGTTCTTTCCTCCTTTTTTCGTCTTGCTCCCTTACCTGTAGGTCTACTATTGTACTTTTTCAAGATGATTTTTGCACTCTGCTTATTACCATTTCGATAGGTTGTACTTTACAATCCCACTCACCTATTCTGCTTATCAGCGGGCATCACTACAATTCATTTCATCTCTCAGAAGACATATCATTGTTTTGTGTATCACATTTGATACTATCAACTGCCTTTTTATTTATATCTGTAACTTTATTGTGTATGTGCATAATTTAATATAGTATCAGACCCAAGGTACAGCATTGGCATTTGCAAGGTCGGAGCCTTATTATCACACAAACCTACACAACCAAATTATCCAACAACTGTAGGCAAATGCAACCCTGCCACAATTGGAAAGTCTCTTTGTTTGCACTGGTAATATTCCAGTCTCAGGGAAGTATCCCTATTGAATGTAAGTTGTCACTATTAAAAATAAACATGCATGTACTCCAAGATAATCAGCACAACAAAAACTCACTCTCAGGCTGTCCGAAAACAGTCAACAGTGAGAATGATTTCAAATCAAAATTTTGTGGTAGGTGGGATCAGATTCCAGAGTTATGGATAACAACGAAAAAGATGGATTTGAAATGAGAGGAGCGCTTTAAGTGAATAAAATTTGAAGTAAATGCATGGAAAAAACACATCACACTACAAGATGATCATATCAATACAACCAAAAGATTCAGAGAGCTAAGGCAAGCATAACTATACAAAATCACATATTAACCAAGAGATTGTCTACATCATAGTGAACAATATGTGACAATGTTATCACTCAGATCTACATCATACAAACTAAGAGACAACTATGAGTAATTAGTCCCAAGGTCACCGATTATTATTCCTCCGTTTGGACTGCTACTTTTCCAGTCACAAGGAGGCACCACTTGTGTTAATGCACTGTCAATCACTAAATCAATTTGTGTGGTTAGTATGAAAGATCAGTGCATCAAATAATTATCCTTAGTATGCATGCAAGCAACCAAGGATATAAGAATTTTTATAAATTATAATTAAAGAATATGACAGAATTTGAATGCTAACCAAACTCATACAATTGAGATCATTACCCACCAAAAGTGGGTAACCCATAGGAGAAAATGTTTCTCCTCATTTGACAGCCAGCCAGCCAGCAGCCCTATAATGGTGTTCAGATAGAATTATGCCAAAGTTCTCCACCTATTTCTCCAGTCATTGTTGTCACCCATCTAGAATTCTTCTTGAAGGAAGGTGGATCATCTATCAACAAGTACTCTAACCATTTTAGCAATCATGTGCTTTCATTTAATGTTATGGGCATATTAATATGAATCACGAGGCAAATTGGATAATTGATCACTCCTGTTTGTATCTTTTTACCCACACTTCACGTAGAGGTTAGTCTTTGACTCTAGACCAGTGGGACCTCCTCTAAGGCCTTACAATTTAGGAAGGGCACTACTAGGGAGCCATTGATCTATATAGCATGTCCAAGGTAATCTATGTTTACCACTTTCCATCTCTCTCAATTAATTATCTCCATTCTTCGGGTTGATAATCATTGCTCATTGGGATTGGCACCCTATCTCCACATCCTTGAGTCAGGGCCCAAAAACTTGACACTGTCAGGTTGATGCAGCGAAAAGAATAATAAAAGCATATAAAGTAAATGTACAATGCAAAAGATGATTGGGACTTATTTAGGGCATGGGAAAAATCCTAGCAAGAGCTATACCCCCCTCATTCGCCATCACCTAGTTTTTCAAGCATTTAATGCTTCATCTAAAATAATAGAACTCTTGAATGTCCCAACTTCGATGAGTGAGAAACTGCAAGCTTGGGCTCCTAAGCTATGCACCAAATAAAAATAAATCATTCAAGTAAAAGGTGCACCAGATGGGTGGAAAAAGCAAGGCGAGGAAAGAGGTAACTCATGCAACCACGATTACTCCCTCCTTACATCATTACATTCAAGAGGTTGGACCCCTATTAGCTGGTCACATGGTTGTGGCATCTTCATTGAAGTCTCTCCCACTCCATGACCATCTTATCACAGACACCTATGGATTGATGGATCAACCTGGGACATGTCACTTCCCTTGGGAGCTAGAAACACCTAATAGAGTTGTTGACCTAATCCTTGGCATAAGTGAGGTAACTTGTTTACAGGTCTTGAGCTAGTTAGACATTTGAAGATAAGTTTTGTATGAAATAATTTTGTATACCTAGCATTAGATATGGTCCATTATGATGCTTCAAAATTTATATGTCCTTAATGAAGTTGATCTCACTAGACCTTGGGAACTTTTGTTCAAGTGGTATTACAAATGTAGCAAAGATCCCTTGAAGGATAGCTTAACTCCTGTCCAACACCTTCCAGGGGGTACTTTGCCCTAATGTTGGCCCTCCAAAGATGAGCATTGGGCCTCGAGCAACTTCCACATGCTTCACACCTCTTGATGCCTCCAGATAATAAAATGATGAGCTTGAAACTTCGGCGTTGGACTATTTAATGGTTCCCAAATGGACCTAGGATGTCTCTAAGCTAGCCTTGACCCTATTTGATGGACAATGCCTTGTTCTAGAGCCCAAATGAGGATGGTTATCACTGAGATGACTTGTGAGGAATAGCACATCCTTCCTTGATGCCAATACTTGCTCTAGATGGTGCCACATCACTCCTACATGCCTTGGAAGGGCAACATAACACTATTTTGGGATAACATCATGGTGAAGGAGGTGCTTGTTACCCACCACCACTGGGTGACCCCTATAGGAGAAATTTCCTACGAGATTTGTCTTCAGCTAACAGCCAGTAGCCCCTTGCAACCAACTGATAGCTCCATATGCCACTATTCTCCGCAACCTAAGCCATCTATTGTGTGCCCTCACTTATCTGTCATGATCGTATGTTTGAAGGTGGTCCTTCCAACCCCGAAGGTATGACTTTTCATTACGTAATTGGGTGTTTATGCTTGCTTTTCTTGGGCACATTTGGACATGGATTAGTGGGGGGATTCGGCAGAAAGAATGGGCTTGAACTCTACTCTTGTTCCCTTATCTCAACTTGGGGGTTAAACATGTATCCTAGTCCCATGGGATCTCCTTTATTGGCTACTAGCTTTAGGAGCGGCACTACATGGGTAACCTTGGTTTTGGTTGTGTGGTCTCACTTCCCGATACCATATATCTCACTCCCCTCTACTCAATACAAGCCCTTTTCACATTTTCCCCATCTGGGTCCACATTTGTCCATTAGGTCCACAAGGTGCTAGCCTCACCTCCCCTTGTCCACGCTTGGGGTCAGACTTGGAACGATGCCCTAGAGGTTGATGAAGCTAAAAAGAAAGATAAAGCATAATTTTACCACTTACAATAGGAAATGTACCACAAAATGCAAAAGATGGTCGGGACATAAAAATTTAGTGCATGGGCAAAAGCCAAACATGAGCTCTACACCCTATCACTATGGCCACCACCTTGGTTCCTAGGGCCCCTATGAGTGTCCCCTGCATCATTAAGGAACCCATGATTGTTTCGACCCCTGGTGGGCAATGAACTATCCAACTTAAGGGGGTAATCACTGCTATATCATACTCATCATGTTATCATCCCCTGGAGCCCCGAGCAGTAAAATGAAGAAAAATCAATAAAAAGCAAAAGGCATATGAAGAAGGGTGGAAAACAAAGGTCGAGGTAACTCATGTACCACGATTGCTCCCTCCTACATGCATACACCCAAGGTGTGGGATTCCCTCCTCATAGATACCCTTGTACCATGGCATGTGGCTTGGAGCCTTCCCTCTTGCCTCCTACTCCATTCAATCATTATCTCACATGACACCTGCCATTTGATGGATGTATCCTGGACCTATCACTCCCTTAAAGGTTGAAACCACCCAATAAGGTCCTCCATTAACCTCTCTTGTCGAGCAAGGTAACACCTATACATGTTTAAAGCCCATTTGGAAGAGCATGCCACTATGAAGTGTTCACTTCTGCCCTTGATTAGCGAGTTTATTTACTTAATTGCATTAATGATTAATTGTACTGGAAGGTGATGAGATGCATTAGATCTTATACAGGATTGCAAATGGATCTTCATCTTGGACTTGGTCACCCTATATGGGGTCCAAGCCCTCTAGAGGGTCATAATGGCACTTGTTTGGTGAGCGTTGAGAGCCATGGACCTCCACCATTGTAAAGCATTGATGGGCCCAGAGGAGGTTCAACATTTGGCAATTGATTCAGGGCCCAGAGGAGGTTTTTGTCTCACTGAGAGGGACATGGGAGGGCAAACTAATAAAGAAAATGTACAAAACTGAAATAAATAAAACAGTGCTGGAATTAAAAGCTAAGAAAAATAAATCAGCAGAAGGACAAGACCGATTCCATGTCATTAGTCATTGTAAAACTATGTGCAAATGCCCGGGCTGCCTACTGTAATCTGGAACAAAGACACTGATCAGTTAACAACAGTATAAAGCATGAAAAATTATGGACAGAAATAAAACGTTAATACCATAAGAGATGTAATATATACACGTGAATAACTATGGCATAATGAACGTAAGGAAATAAAGCATGAAACAATACAGCAATAAACAAAACCTCGGCGTGTGCAGGGGCCCTCTACACAATCCTCGGGAAACAACTATCAACCACGAATTATGCTTATGAACAAAGTCTTCTCATGTATTCAAAACGCAGTCATAACAAGGAAATAATGTCACGGCACAGTGGGCTTTCTTTTCAGCAAAATTACATTACAGAAGCTAGCTACTATGCGTATGAGAACACATTATTTATAACAGAGGATGACATAACTACTTTCCTACAATCTGCGCTGATAAAAGACACGTGAACAACCACGTCTAGAAATATAGCATTATGGCTGCCATGAAGATTAAATCTATGGAGGGTGGCCATTGGATTTGGCTTATGGAGCAGTTCACAGGTGTTGATATGTCCCCTGAGATTTAGGAACGGCCACGCAAGTCTTCACGTGGTGAAAAACAGAGTTCTGTCACCGTAGGACTCTTAGGTTGACCACCGCTTGACTACCTTTGACCACGGCCTTCTTTGGTGAATTCGACTGAGCCAATAGGACTCGATCCATATCCATGTCATTTCCAACTTGCCCATGTGGCTTGATTTTCCTGAAGACACCTGCAATATAGACTTTAACAAAATGGCTGCGGAAAGTTGAAGCAGCTGCGGAAAGTGACAAGATTCCGCAGCTCAATGAGAAAAAATCTAATTCAAATAGCAGACACAAAACATAGTTAAAAACCACTTTAAATTCTCTTTTATGATTAATATGCAATGATGTTGATGACTTAGGAGGTCCAGGTAAATGGAAAAAGTCTAGAAAGGTGTATAGGAAAGATGCAAGTTTGGGACTCAACATACCCCCACTGTGAAGGTGTTGCATGTCCCCATGCAGCCAAAATTTTGATCATCCTCCTTCAATTCATATGCCCTGATACCTCTGCCAGTACATCCAGTTTTCTTCTCCTCTTTCTTGGTGCTGCTAACATCCTGGGCTTCTTCATCAAGCATCTGAATTTGAGATTAATCAGTGCTCTACTTATCTTCTTGCATTTCTTCTTCAATTTTCTGTTCTTTTTGTGCCACAGTCCCAGATGTAGCATAGTGTTGTCATGAATGATCTTGTCCAATCTGCTTTGCTCCTTTAATGCTTCATTTTCATTTTTAATATGTCTATTTAAAACCTCCAACTCAAATACTTCTTGTTTCAACGATTGGACTAGAGCTTCTTGTGTTGTGTGAGGCTGAGTGGATGAAGTGCTGGGACCCGTGGCTGTTCTTTCTAAGGATTCTATGTAATCATACACCTCTTGCTGCTTTGGATCTATCTCGGGTGTCGTTTTCCTTGGGCTATCCCCAAAATGTTGTGGAGGAGAATTGACTTCAAAATCTGGCCGAAAAGGACTCATGTCAACATCTTGAGGACTAGTTTCAACGTTTGGCTGAGAATGAGGTGGACTACGGCCAGCTGGAGTTTGTTCAGGTGTTCCTTCTCCCAAATCAATAAAATGGGGTCCTTTTGTTTGTGCTTTCCTCCACTTTCCTTTAAGCCTGGTGCTTCTTCTTACATGCTGTGGACTACTGTCTTTTTCCTTCTGTTTTTCTTTTCCTTTCTTTTTGGCCATAGCTGACTATTCCTGAAGGTGAACTAGTCTCTCAAACAATACTTGATGGTCTTCTTCTGAGGAAGGGGTTTGATGCACAGCCTCAATGCTTCTTTTCTCTTTTGATTTTGTTGGCTTTTTACCCTCAATCTTTTCCTTCCTCCTTTTAGACAATCTTTCTTCTCTACTAGTTCTTTCAACTGTGTTAGTAGGAGTGCTTTGAGTTTTATCACCTGTTCTCTTTCTTCTACTTCTTTTTGATGTACTGCCTTCAGGGGTTTCTTGGGGTTCTTCAAAGAAATTTCTAATTAAAAATTGCTCCCAGGTGTCCTTTTTCTCTTTTAATTGTTTTTCTATCAAGATTTTCACGAGACCATGGTGATACAAATGTGGTTCTACGTCCCCCAGATGCTTTTGGACGGTTACAGACATATTTTTCAAACTGTTTAGTAAAAATTATGGCAGATTGAGGGTCTGGTTGTCTAGGAAATTCATCAACGGTCGGGTATGATACATGTACATTGATCCAAAACGTCCCTCACAGGTGATAAACTTTTGAATAACCAACAGTAAACTGGCCCACTCTTCTTTTAAAGCATGGACAGGAATTCCCTTTTTGAAAATGGTGACATCCATACCTGGGTTACGTAGGATCACTCTCCAGGCTTCCTCGCCAATGCTCTTGTTCTTGAACCAACGTTCACCTTCTTGAGGGAGTTCTGTAGCAGCTGCTATGGATGCCTCAGTCACTGTAAATTTGAGGTCCCCAATTTCTACCTCCAAACCGTTGAAAGACCTCGCAAAAGCTTTTGTTACCTCCTTATTGTAGCCTTTAAACTTTTGAATAAACCGAAGCCATTTTGCCTTTTTCAATATGTCTTTGACTTGCGAGTATCCTTCCATAAATTTGGGTCCCTCTGGTTCTGTCCTCAACAACCGACCCATCCTTCCTTCTGTTCTTTAAAACTCGTCTGCGTGAGGAGGGTTTAGCGGAGGTAAGACGACTGAATTAGCGGAAATGAACAGGGTTTATGAAGGAGACCAGTGACTGTAAGCGGATATCAGAGAATAGGTACACGGAATGAAGCGGAACATAGAACAAAATGGGGTGAAGGCTTATGTGAGCACGGTGGAAATGCAGCCGTGAGGTCAATAGAACAGTAGGGGGAGTAAAGTGCATCCGGCAGTATTTAAAATTGGGTGGCTACAGAGTAGACGCAAGCACGTTTATGAAACGGCTGCGGATTTTGTGCGGCTGAGAGAAGCCGTAGTCAAATCAACCACGTTCCATAATTACAGGTGGAGTATCAAAGTATAGCCGAACACGAGTGAAGACTGGAGGCTTGATTATGAGGCTGTTTAAAAATGAATGCAAGGATTGTGGGGGAATCGTATAGAGATCGTGGAACGATTATGGAGTTATCAACGCAATCATTGCATATAATGGAGCTATGCTTTATAACTATGTAAAAATGTGCTTGAATGCCATTTGAAATAAATTTCTACTCATACCTTGGAATTCTTGCCATTTTTCATTAGTCTTCAATCAGTTGCTTCTCGTTGATGCTTTTGAATGCCTCATGTCTTCATAATATGTCCTCATACCTGCATTTGATTTCATGATTGTTGAACTAACATCTGACTGTAAATTTTTGAAAAACAGAGTGGTGGCTGCAGAAACTGCTTCTGGCTACGGAAACTGGTGTCAGCTGCGGAAACTGACACATCAATTATTTGGGTGAATGGAGATGGATAGATGATAACTGACTGAATGAAAATGGTCATGAAAGAAATTTTTTATTGGTGAAATGAAATGAAATAGATGAAATGGAGTGAAATGAAATGAAGTGGAGTGGAATGAAGTGGAATGAAATGGAGTGGGTTGTCATAAAACTTGTGAAATGAGAGAGAGAGAGATTTTTTTGGAAAATATAGGGTGTCAGGTGTTCCTGATTTTCACCCTACATTTTCTGTATAAGACTGCCAATCAGTGATTGGTTTTCAGGCTTATACAAATTTTTTTTTTTTTTTTTTGAAACTGAAAAGAACAAAGGCTAGGCTGGTGGAGAAGAAGGATTCTTCTTCACCAGCCTTATTGCAGAATTATCTTGAAACACTTTGACAAATTCCTCTTTTGAGAGTGGCTTATGATAGATCTTTAATCTGTGGCCATTCACAATAAGAGGAGTTTGAGATTCATCAATGGTCTTGATTCTTACCGCTCCATTGCTAAAGATCTTGTCAATCTCATATGGCCCAAGCCAATGAGTCTAAAATTTTCCTTTAAAATATTTAAACTTGGAATCAAATAACAATGCCCAATCTCCTTCTTGAAACTTCTTCTCTTTGATGTATTTGTCATGCCATTTAGCTCTTTGATATTGAACTAGATCAGTTCTTAGAATTGCCTCTTGTCTGATCTCATCTAGCTCATTCAGCTGCTCCATTCTATGCTTTTGGGCTTCTGATAAGTCCATCCCCAACTGAACTGCTATCTTGAAGGTCTTGACTTGGAACTCAATGGGGAGCAAGACTTCTTTCCCATAAAAAAGTTCATAGGGAGAATGTCCTGTTGTATTTCTCCATGTAGTTATGTAGGCCCACAAGGCTTCAGGAAGCCTTTCTGCCCAATCTCTTCTATGTAGATGAACAGTTTTGGTGATGATACTTTCGAGAAATTTGTTTGTAGACTCCACTTGACCATTTGCTTGCGGATGGTAAGGAGTAGATCTTCTGTGCTTGATTTTGTATTCTTCCATCAACTTCTCCACCAAGTTGGATGTGAATTGGCTCCCCTGATCTGTCACAATTTCTCTTGGAACACCAAAGCAAGTAAAAATATCCTCATAAAGAAAATGAACAACTGAATTTTCAGTAGCAGATACTAATGCTTTAGCTTCTACCCATTTAGTAACATAATCAGTACAAACCAATATATACTTCTTTTGCTTAGATGGTGGATTAATAGGCCCAATGAAATCTAAAGCCCATTTTTCAAAGGGTTCAATGAGTACCTGTGTTTGCAATGGCATTTCATTTGAAAGGGTAGGTTTCCCTACTCTTTGGCAGCTGTCACACCTTTTGACATATTTTTTTGCATCTTTGAAGAGGGAAGGCCAACAATATCCTAAAGAGAGGATTTTATAGGCTGTCCTTTTGTCAGCAAAGTGTCCGCCGCATGGTTCATCATGACATGCCTTGAGGATATCAGGCATTTCATCCTCCCTGACACATCTTCTGATCACAAGATCTGGTCCTGTTTTAAACAATTCGTTAGAAATCCATGAATATTTTGAACTCTCCTGAATAATCTTTCTTCTTTCACTTGGAAATAAATGTGGAGGAAGTTTCCCTGTAACCAAATAGTTAGCAATATATGCATACCAAGGGGTCTTATTAGTTACTGCAAACAAGTATTCATCAGGAAACTTATCCTCTACAGGAGAATATTCTTTAGTATTCTGAATCCTAGACAAGAAATCAACTATTGTATTTTGTTTCCCTGGTCTATCCAACACAGTAATATTGAATTCCTGCAAAAGTATGAGCCATCTTGTCACTCTGCCATTAATAACATGTTTGTTCATTAGATATCTAATTGCAGAATGATCAGTATGAATAAAAGTTTCATAGCCTATTATATAATGTCTAAACTTATTGATTGCATGAACAACAGCTAAAAACTCTTTTTCAGTTATAGTATAGTTCAACTCAGTGGGAGTCAAATTTTTACTGGTATAGTAAATGGCATAAGGGACTAAATCCTTTTGACCCAACACAGCTCCTAGAGCTGTATCTGAAGCATCTGTAGAAATATGGAAAGGGATTTTCCAATTTGGTCCTCTCAAGATAGGTGCTTCAGATATTCTTGTTTTCAAAGTTTCAAAGGCTGATTGACAATCAGGATCCCATTTGAATTCACGGTCTTTTGTAAGCAGTTTGAAGAGTGGAGATGCTATTTTAGTGAAGTTTTCTATAAATCTTCTATAGTATCCAGTAAATCCTAGAAAACTTCTAACATCTCTTTGACAATTTGGAATAGGCAACTTGGAGATGACTTCAACTTTTGATCTATCAACCTTAATCCCATCTCCTAAAATATGATGCCCCAAAACAATACCTTCAGTAAACATCATAAAACATTTTTCATGGCTTAATGAAAGGTTTGTTTCTTTACATCTTATAAGGACTTTTTTCCAAATTTTCTAATGCCTCTTCAAATGAATTACCATAAACTGTAAAATCATCAATATAAACCTCTACACAATCATGGATTAGAACATAAAAAATTCCTAGTACTGCTCTTTGGAATGTTGCGGGTGCATTACATAACCCAAAAGGAAGCACTCGATAAGAAAAATTTCCCCATGGACAGGTAAATGTGGTCTTCTCTTGATCTTTAGGTGCTACCTGAATTTGATTATAGCCACTAAAACCATCCAAGAATGAAAAGTACTTCTTGCCTGCTAATGTATCTAATGCCTGATCAATAAAGGGCAAAGGAAAGTGATCCTTCAAAGTTGCTTTGTTCAATTCCCTATAATCAATGCATACCCTCCATTTACCATTCTTTTTAGGTACTATAACCAAAGGAGAAACCCATCGGCTATTTGAAATTGGATAAATGAAGTTTACATTGAGTAATTTTTGGAGCTCTTCTTTCACTATCTCCCTAAGGTTTGGATTCATCCTTCTCTGAGGTTGTCTGATTGGTCTACTATTTTCCTCAATATAGATATGATGGATGCAAGTCTTAGGATCAATACCTTTCATATCAGTATACTCCCATGCAAATGCGGTAGAATGTTTTTGCAAGATTTTGGTTAGTTCTTCCTGTTGTGACTTTTCCAAATTTTT
This sequence comes from Pinus albicaulis, assembly GCA_034641835.2. Classification (NCBI taxonomy): domain Eukaryota; kingdom Viridiplantae; phylum Streptophyta; class Pinopsida; order Pinales; family Pinaceae; genus Pinus; species Pinus albicaulis. The sequence goes on along the minus strand of CM076583.1, from coordinate 185,646,477 downwards.
GTTGATATTCAATGTTTTTCCTGGAAAAATCTCAATGGTAGAACTACTGAACTCTTCCATAGAGTAAAGAGACATTTGTCTTGATGATAAATATTCTATGTCAGATTCCAACTAAAATTGTGTGGGGTCATATTCTGAAGATGTCTCAAAATTTTCTAATGTGTTCAGAATTTGACTATCCTCACTGATTTGAGAAATGGTAAAGACAGGTTGTATAGTGTCCTCATCATCAACCCATTCATTATCTCCTACTTCTGTGATTGCTTTTGCTGGAGGATACAAATTGAATTTCTTTGTCGAATTACCATTAGAAATGTACATATCCCCAGATCTACAACTAATGAAAGCATCAATTGTGGCTAGCCAAGGTCTTCCTAAGATAAGTGGGTGCCCTCCTAGATTACTCTTGGGAGTCAAAATCATAAAATCTACTGGATATTCCCAAGAATCTAAGGAGATTGAAATATCTTCTAATACACCATCTGGTTTAATAATTGATCGATCTACAAGTTGCAGTAAAGTAGGTGTAAAAAGAAGGTTAGGAAGTTTTAGCTAGTCCATAGTCTGTCTACTCATAATGTTGATAGCAGCCCCTAAGTCAATCAATGTGTTTGGAATTTCTATCCCATTTATATGTGTCTTGACAATTGGACTACCTGGATTTACATACTTCTGCATGGTAATTTTTCCCATCATGATATCTGCAATTTTTCCTACCAAGTGGATTCTTCTTGTATCTCTTAGTTTCCTTCCTGGTCTTTTGAGACTCAACTCCTTTATTGTTTTTGCTAGAATAGGAATCTCTCTAATGGCTTGTAGCAAGGGAATCTTGATACAAATATTCTTTAATTCATCTAGAAAATCATAGTTAGGCAACAAGATTTGTTTTTCCACCCCTTTATCAATTTGTAATCTTTCAGGGAAAGGAGGTGTGGATGAAGATGCAAGTTGCTCAACTATAGGAGTTGTGGGGGTTAACTTTTCTTTCTCTTTTTGAATGTTTGAGTTTTGAAGAGATGCTTCCTCAGAACCCTTATTGACTTTAAGAGAGTTCTCCTTAGAGGTATCTTGCTTTTGGACATCTATAGAAGGTTTTTCTAAAACTCTACCAGACCTGAGTTGTACATCATTGAGAGGAACAATCATATAGGTAGGAAATTTTTGTCCTTCTATCATGTAAGTATTTTGAGGATTTTTATTGTTAGGATTTGGCAATGGCTGAGCTGGAAGTTGATTTGTCTTTTGTTGGAATGGAAGCATGAGTTGAGAATTTGGATTTTGTTGAGAGGGTTGTTGTTGTGGAAATGGCAATGAAAGTTGTAGATTTGGGTTTGGAAGTTGTGGAGCTTGTTGATTTTGAAAAGATGGAGGATATTGATAAAATTGAGCAAATCTCCCATAAGGATTTTGCATACCTTGTACCCATGAATGATATGGATTTTGAGGTTGGGGCCAAGGTTGTTGCCAAGGATTCCAATTTGGTGGGGGTTGAAAATTCATAGGGTTGTTAAACCCTTGAGTTTTTTGCCCCTGCCAAGGTCTTCTTGCAACAAAACAGAGAGATTCTACTGAATTTGGATCTTCTTGAAAGACAGCTTTGAGTCTAGGAATTGAAGGACAATCCTTGGTCTCATGATTCTCTGAGCAAGTCATACATGTTTCTACAACTTTTGCATCCAAGGGACATTCCCTTAAAGCATGTTTCTTCCTACATTTCGGACAAAAGATGGCTAGAGCATCAGTTTCTGCTTTCTGCTTGTTTTGAATTTTAAGGGTGTCTAGTTGTTCACTAAGGCTCCCTAAGATATCGGTTTTGAATTCATCAAGCATATTGCCAATCTCTGCCCTACTTACTGATCCAGTTGCAGATTTGTTTGCCCTGATAAGAGAAGGATCTCTAGGCCCTTTTCCCGTTTTAGATTTTCCCCTTGAGAGATGGACACATAGTTATGTTATGTCACGAAGTGGAAGTTGAGAAATGTCTCCTTTCCCCATCATGTTTAAAATATCTATCCATTCATCTCTGATGGCTTTTAATAGAAGGGATTTCAAATTTTCCTCATCTAAGTTGCTCATCTTTGCTCTTTTTAAGTTGTATTGAAATATTTCAAGTAAATCCTCCAAATTTTCATCTTCTTTTTGCACCATTTTGAATACCTCATCCTTGTGATTGGTGGGCATGCAATAGTCCAGGTATCTATCCAAAAATGTTTGTTTCATATCATTCCAAGTCCTAATAGATTAGGTGACTAATCCCATGAACCATTTCAAAGCGGCTCCCTTCAATGTTGAAGGAAACAGTTTGAGTTTTTGAGAGTCTTCCATATAGTCATAGGTTCGGCACACGACTTCAAACTCAAACAGAAATGTTTCAGGATCCTCACTTCGCAATCCATAAAAGTTGGGGAGGACAGATGGTGAGATGTTTTTCATCGTTGTATGATTTTCCTCATCAACTATAGGGAATCCAAACGAGTTGTCTCCTTCCCTATTTCTTCCATTATTACCTCCACCTCCACCATTGTTGCCTCCATTATTTCCTCCTCCTCTACCTCTACCTCTCCCTCCGAATCCATCTACTACTTCCTCTGTCATGATAGTTTCTTCAGAGTCCTCAGAGTCCTCTGGTTCTTCTATCAAGGGAGGATGAGAGGGAGTTTCTTCCTTTTCTTCTTCAGGTGATTCTACTTCTTTAATTACAATATACTCTCCTGTAGAAGTAAAGAAAGGGTCTTCTTCTAAATGAGATTTGGTAGATGGTGTAGGAGAATCCTCTAATTCAGCTGCTCCTTGAATTCCGGGAATCTTAAGGCTAGGGGTAGATGGTGGTGAATCTTTTCTATGCCTTGAAGAAGATGGAGTTGTGAAAATCGAACTCTTGGCTCTAGCTATAAACCTTCCCCTAGAATCTCTTGCTCTATGCATGTCATTTTTTTTTATTTTTTTTTATTTTAAGTTGGGCTAATAATTCTCTTTCTAATCTTCCAGGTCACACTAGGTGCAAGAAGAGAGCATACTTAAGAAATTATTGAACCAATAACTCTCTTTTCTGATCTCAGATCACACTAGGTGCGAAGCGAGCACTTCAAGAAGTTATCAATTTTTGGTCAATTTAATTGTGCCCACTATACTAGTCGATGATGTCCTTTATAATGATTTCCCAAACTTCAAACTTAAAAAGGATTTTAAAATATACAATGACAAAACTAATTCCTAAAAGAAAATGAAAATGTGCTATTATACTAGTCAAACAAACAATGAACTATTGATCATGAAACCCATTACCCTTGCTGCTGTCTAAACACAAAATAAACTGTACTTAAAGAAATCCAAAGATTTGCAAGTAAAGTAAAGCTAAAATCACAAAAATTCGCTCATATTCGACCAACGCACTATAAATGGCGCCAAAATGTTGGTCAATTTAGTGTGTCCTAAATTGCTACATTAATTTGTCAATCCGGGATTCGTAAGCTGACGAAGTGTGGCACACTATATGTGCAAGATAGCCTATCTCTTACTTTTTGTCATTTTTGGGTTTTTTATTTATCTTGGGGGTTTTTATCTTGGTTGGTTTCCTAATGTGAGATGGAAATTCTAAAAGACAAGTATGGATATAAATGTTCAAGGCGATGATGTCCTTTATAATGATTTCCCAAACTTCAAACTTCAAAAGGGTTTTAAAACATGCAATGACAAAATTAATTCCTAAAAGAAAATGAAAATGTGCCACTATACTAGTCAAACAAACGGTGAACTATTGATCATGAAACCCATTACCCTTGCTGCTGTCTAAATACAAAAGAAATTGTGCTCAAAGAAATCCAAGAATTGCAAGCAAAGTAAAGCTAAAATCAAATTACATCAACTCATATTCTGACCCCTCACCATTAGTCTCGCTATGGCTTTCGAAGGTAATCATAAACAACTTGAGCAATCTGATATCTAATTTGCAGAAAAATAAACTATTATCAAATTACACACTCATACTTCAATCCCTCACCATTAGTCTCGCTATGGCTTTCGGAGGTAACTGATAATGACATGAGCAATTTAATATCTAACTTGCAGAAAAATAAACTAATATCAAACTACACACTCATGCTTCAATCCCTCACCATTAGTCTCACTATGGTTTTCGGAGGTAACTGATAATGACATGAGTAATTTAATATCTAATCTAACTAATAAAGAAAATGTACAAAACTGAAATAAATAAAACAGTGCTGGAATTAAAAGCTAAGAAAAATAAATCAGAAGAAGGACAAGACTGATTCCATGTCATTAGTCATTGTAAAACTATGTGCAAATGCCTGGGCTGCCTACTGTAATCTGGAACAAAGACACTGATCAATTAACAGCAGTATAAAGCATGAAAAATTATGGACAGAAATAAAACGTTAATACCATAAGAGATGTAATATATACACGTGAATAACTATGGCATAATGAATGTAAGGAAATAAAGCATGAAACTATACAGTAATAAAAAAAACCTCGGCGTGTGCAGGGGCCCTCTGCACAATCCTCGGGGAACAGCTATCAACCACGAATTATGCTTATGAACAGAGTCTTCTCATGTATTCAAAACACAGTCATAACAAGGAAATAATGTCACGGCACAGTGGGCTTTCTTTTCAGCAAAATTACATTACAGAAAAACTAGCTACTATGCGTATGAGAACGCATTATTTATAACAGAGGATGACATAACTACTTTCCTACAATCTGCGCTGATAAAAGACACGTGAACAACCATGTCCAGAAATCTAGCATTATGGCTGCCGTGAAGATTAAATCTATGGAGGGTGGCCATTGGATTCGGCTTATGGAGCAGTTCACAGGTGTTGATATGTCCCCTGAGATTTAGGAACGGCCACGCAAGTCTTCACGTGGTGAAAAACGGAGTTCTGTCACCATAGGACTCTTAGGTTGACCACCGCTTGACTACCTTTGACCACGACCTTCTTTGGTGAATTCGACTGAGCCAATAGGACTCGGTCCATATCCATGTCATTTCCAACTTGCCCATGTGACTTGATTTTCCTGAAGACACCTGCAATATAGACTTTAACAAAATGGTTGCGGAAAGTTGAAGCAGCTGCGGAAAGTGACAAGATTCCGCAGCTCAATGAGCAAAAATCTAATTCAAACAGCAGACACAAAACATAGTTAAAAACCACTTTAAATGCTCTTTTATGATTAATATGCGATGATGTTGATGACTTAGGAGGTCCAGGTAAATGGAAAAAGTCTAGAAAGGTGTATAGGAAAGATGCCCGTTTGGGACTCAACATACCCATGATTGTCCCAACCCCTGGTGGGCGATGAACTGCCCAACCTTAAGGGGGTAATCATTGTTACATCATATTCATCGTGCTCTCATCCCCTGGAGCCCCGAGCAATAAAAGGATGAAAAAACAATAAAAGGAAAAAGGAATATGAAGAAGGGTGGAAAAATAAAGGTCGGGGTAACTCATGTACCACGATTTCTCCCTCTTACATTCATACACCCAAGGTATGGGCTTCCCTCATCATAGATTCCCTTGTACCATGGCATGTGTCTTGGAGCTTTCCCTCTTTCCCCTACTCTGCTCCATCATTATTTCACATGCTACCTTCCATTTGGTGGATGTACCATGGACCTTTCACTCCATTAGAGGTTGAAACCACCTAATAGGGTCCTTCATTAGCCTTTCTTGCCGAGCAAGGTAACACCTGTACATTTTAAATCCCATTTGGAAGGGCATGCCACTATGAAGTGTCCATTTCTTCCCTTGATTAAGAAATATTATCTATTCAATTGCACTAATGATTAATTATACTGAAAGGTGAGGAGACGCATTGGAACTTACATAGGATTGCAGTTGGATCCTCATCTTGGAACGATCTCCCTATATGGGATCCAAACCTTCCATAGGGTCATAATGGTAGTTGTAGGGTGAGCGTTGAGATCCATGGGCCTCCACCACAGTAGAGTATTGATTTCCACACCATGGGCCTCCACCATAGTAGAGTATTGATTTCCACACCATGGGCCTCCTCAGCACCACACATTGCTTGTTTGTGCCCCACCCATACAAAGATGATTATGTACTTGGACCACGTTTCCCAATCGGCCACACATTTTCACCTGACACTTGGAAGCTGATTTAGGGCCCATATGAGGTTTTTTCTCATCCAAAGAGACATGGGAGGGAATGTGTCATCTTCTAGCCCTCATTGATGGAGCATCAACTTGTTATGGAGCCATTTGGAGACCCACGAGACCATTGATTGAGCCCACAACCACTCAATGGGAGCACCACATGATGTTTTGCTTGAAAATCAAGGGACCACCCCTGTGATCATCATTTACAGAGCCCTCTTCATCATGGCACTTAGAGGGATCATCTTGTTGAAATGGAAACAAGAAAATATTCTAATTTAATTTTCCCTTGAATCAAATTAAAAAAAATTGTAATTCCACATCGTATGACAACTTGTACGAGTTAACTAAGTTAGGATGACTTAGTTGGTTAAGTTAATTCGAGTTGAGGGTCTAACTATAGGCATGTAGAGTGTCTCCTACATTATAGGAGCTCTGGTTGAATTTATTTTAAGTTGTAATTAATTAAATTATTTTATCTTAGTTAAAATCAATTTAACTAGTTCTAACTAATGCAAGAACTAGTGAGACGTCGAAGAGTGGAACTTGGACTTAAACCACATCTAGTGATCAATTAGATAACTCATAATTCACTCATAAATAACTCATGCATGTCACTTCTGAGAAAGACCCAGTTGAGATTAGAGTTCAAGGGAAGTTTACTATCAGTTGTATAATCATCCAAATTGTGCAGGTGGTGCATGCAGTCAGAGGAAGGTCCCTAATGGATTGCACACTATGGATTGGGAATTTCCTTAATTAATAGGGCTTAATAACACAAGGAAACAACGCAAGGAAATAGGGATCCTGGAGGGCAGAAAATTTGTTAAGTATTGAACCAGGCTTGTCTAGGAATCAGTGAGACAGATAGAGATAGTGTAGAGGCTTCTCAAGCTTGAGAAAATAATTGTAATCTTCTCATATTTTCTGACTTATGAAATATAAAGATAACAACGTTTTTAGTTGTGGCTTTCCCCATAAAATCTTTGTGTAATGTGTGATTGAAATTCTTTCTCTTTCTTGCTTTGTGATTTCACGATCATAATTGGTTTCCACAATTGGTAGAGTAGATTCAAGTATATTTTTTTAGCATATTACAATTAACAGTTTGAATCTATGTGTATTTTCTAAATGGTATCGAAGCAGGAATCACTATAGAAGAGAAGAATATGATTTTTTTATGTGCAGGTGAATCGAATTTGTAGATCTACTCTTCAGGACTAACAGTAGAATCGGGATGGCTTTCTTTGGATTGAGACTCGAATATGCCCTTTAGGGTAGTTCGAATTACATAGCTTGGAAGGACATGATGGAAGCAACATTGGAAGACAACGGGCTGAAGGAGTTCATAGACAATGATATTCTTAAGCCTGCAGCAACATATGCTTAAGATTTGGCGGCCTGGAAGAAGAATGTAAAAAAGGCAAGAAGGATTATACTGGAAGGTGTTCGAGATCATATTTTCTCAAACCTCCATGGAAAGGAAACTCCATATTCTATGTGGAGGTCCTTAACATATTTTTTCAGGACAATAGCAACCAAAGGAAGTTGGAACTGACGTACAAGCTTAGAAAAATCAATATGGAGGAGGGTGACACAATACCAAAGTACTTAACCAAGTTCACCCAATGTCGGGATGAGCTTGGAAGTGTTGGTGTTATAGTTTTCGAGGATGATCTGGTGAGCCTAACACTTCTAGGCCTTCCCAAGAGTTGGCACAACTACCAGGATTCAGTAAATGGGAGGGAGAAGCTACCAGAGTGGGAGCGATTATGGCCCAACTCGGTGCAAGAAGAGATTAGACTGAACACTAGAGATGTATCATCATCAAAGAATGATGATGAGTAGAATTGTGCCTTGGTTGGAAAGACAAAGAAATGGAATGGGAATTCATCCCATTCCAAACCAGATTCTAGTCAAGAAGGCAAGAAGAAGTACTTGTCGAAGATTAAATGTTTTCACTGTCACGAGCTGGGACACCATGCCATGAAGTGTCCGCACAAGAAGGTCGGAAAGAAACCCTCAGGAGGAGGATCAGGTGAATCTATTGCTTCACAATTCGAGTTGGATTTTACTCTCATCACATGCATGGTTTATCGGTGATGGGTTTTTTGTGGTACCTGGATAGTGGAGCCTCATTCCATATGACCGAAAACAAATAGTTCTTTAGCGACTTGGAGGAGAAGGAGCTCCAGATGAACATCGAGATTGGAGATGATGGGAGGTATAGTGTGGCCGACATCGTTATTGTTACCTTTCAGAGGGAGTCTGGTTCTCCTCTCACATTGAAAGATGTCATGTATGTTCCTGGTTTGAAGAAGAACTTAGTTTCAATTGTTGTGATGGAAGACTGTGGCTACGATGTAATATTTAGCAAAGGAAAGGTGTTCCTTCGTCACATAGCCACTGGCCAAGTGAAGAAGATCAAGGTTCGGGTAAATAAACTCTATAAATTGGATGTATAAGATTGTTTTGCCTTGAGCACGAAAGCAGAGAAGGTGCAGAACTGAGACATCAGTGAGTTATGGCATAGAAGATTGGATCATATACACCATGGTGCTTTGAATATCACGCAACATATTTCTACAGGACTTCCCAAGGATGCACTTGAGCAATGTGATACATGCAAAGGGTGTACATTGGGGATAGTACACAAAAGCCACCTTTCATGATAAGGACATTCGAGAGAAAGCAATCCTTGAAAGAGTTCACTTAGATTTGTGTGGATTGTTCTCGATAGCCTCCACGACCAAGCACAGGTATTATGTGATTTTTGTAGATGATTGTTCACACAAGTGTTGGATATTCTTCATGTAGAAGAAGAATCAGACGTTCTCAAAATTTTGTGAGTTCAAAGCACTCATCGAGAAAGACACAGGAAAAAAAGTGAAGGTTCTCAGTAGCGACAACGGTGGATAATATGTGTTGATTGAATTCAATAACTTCTGCGCATCAGAAGGTATTCGACGGGAATTGATAGAACCTCATAACCCACAGCAGAATGGGGTTTCTGAAAGAAAGAACAGAACTATGGTGGGAGTTGTTGTATCTTAAGAGACAATCCCTTGGTTGTGAAAGTAATTAGTGCTTAAGACATTTTAAAAATGTGTCACATAAGTAATTTTATCATGAGGTCTCGGTTCTATCCCACTAGTAACTAGTTTTCTAAATCGTTAACGATCTCGAATAATAAAATATTTCACAATGCCATTGATTGCAGATATCTGAATGGAAAAAAATAATTGCAGGGGAAACTCAAAGTAATATGTTGTAAACACATAATCTATTACTTTTAAGTTTCAGAGGAAACTCATGGAGAGAGGGGAAACTCAAAATAACATGTTGTAAACACATAATCTATTACTTTAAAGTTTCAGATAGATTTTGTGAAGATAGGTGAAACTCGAAATAATATGTTTTAAACACATAATCTATTACTTTTAAGTTTCAGAGAGAATTTGTGAAGGGAGAAGAGATGGAGTGAAGGAGTGCTTATTAAGGCTATTTAACTCTTACTTACAAAATTAAATCAAATACTAGCTGCTTCTTTACTTCACTTCATTCAAGGAAGAAACCACATAAAATGGCACAAGAAACACGAATCACCATCAATAGTTGCACAAAAATTGCTGATTCTTTCGTTCACCCATCAAAAAAAGAAGTACAAAATGTAGTCCCCAAGAGGTCTAGAACTCGGAACCCTCTCTCTCTCTTTCTCTCCTCAAATACAAACAAAAGCAGTTTGTAACTGCTCGAACTTCTTGAAACTCATAGACTGCCCAAAACTGTTAAACTACTTATTAAATTGCAACCGAGGACACCATTGTAGCTTTGATCTTAACAAAGAAAACAAAATAACACTTGGAAATAATCCTTTTGCTGAATTTGATTTGTTGTTGATGTGTATCCTTCCGTTTCGGCTATGATGTCCTAACAGTCTGCATAAAAGCATCTCCACCTGAATCTACCCATGCTTTTCTGTTTCGAACACTGTCATCATTTCACATGCTACTCAGCTCTGCCTCTTCTACTTGTGCCTGCTGCATTATGTCTTATCTTCTCCTTTTCTTGGCGTTGGGTCACATACCTGAGTCTTTATGCCCGCGTTCATAATTTCTTCCATTATCAAGGCATAACCACTTTTAAGACTTCTGCACGTAACGTCAGGTATTTTTCCACCCGAGTCTACTCCCGCGTTCAACCTTTTCTTCATAAACCACTGCAAGACTTGGACTTGAAATATATTCTATTCACCTCTAAAAAATGCATCGTGTCCACTTTCTATTGCATTTTGGCATTTCACCGGTTTTACATTATAATTCTCCTTTTCCTCCTCCGATGCGATTTGACACACGAAATCATTTACATCCGGATTTGAAATCCTTTGGAGTTCACCTTTGAAATTACATCGCATTCGGGCGCTTTGTCGCACTTTGCAACCTTACTAATTTCCAATTTCTATGATCGCCACTAAACCTTATCGCATGCGATGTGCAATATACTTCACATCGCATCGCCACCTCCCGCATTTATCGCATCGCAACCTAAATCACTTACCGTGCAAAGACTTAGCAATAAACACAAAAATCGACGATGTGCGATATGCACCAACCGTCTTATGTGATTTGGCCTGTCCACTGCTCGCTATCATTTCTACGACTTGATCCTCATTGTCCATCTTTTCTTTACTCCGGTTTTCCAACTTGACCCGTGCACTCACGAATTTCTCCATTTTACGACTTGACCCGTTGAACTGCACATGCCCTCGTTCACTTCTCTGAACGCAAACTAGCCCGACTCTGCCTGCGCGTTCACGACTCCTTCACACATTTTCTTCTTTGGTTTTGGTTCGAGTGCACATGTGATGATAAATCCTCGTTGAGCTTGTGGTTATCCTTTTGAGAAAATTACAGATCTTCTTTAAATTTTAACAATTGTTCCTCAATAATCTTGAATTGCTCAGAACCTTTCTTGACTTTTCGCTGAGTCAAATTAGGCTACAACAGGAGCGACATGAGCGATGTTGCATGATCAGAGCCTATTGTTGCACTTGTGGGCTGAAGCATGCAACACAAAAATATATGTGCAAAATAGAATCCCTCATCAAGTTTTCAGGGTGAGTACACCAAAGGAATACTTTTCAGGAAAGAAGCTAGATGTGGCTCACTTCAGGATTTTTGGTTCATCAGTTTAGTGTCATGTAACCAAAGATGTAAGGAAAAAACTAGAACCAACAGTTGAGTTGGGCATATTTTTGGGGTACACTGATACACCTCATGACTATCGAGTGTACCTGCCATCTCACAAGATGACAGTGGTTTGTAGAGGTGAAATTTGATGAAGAGAAGACCATGCAGACTTCCCTTGAGAGGGAGCTTTAGTTGCATGCAATTGAGAGGCTTTTAGCTCCAAAAGAAGGACCTCAAGTTGTGGATCATCCACAAACAAAGGAGCCAAAGGGTGGAAGCATCCACTCATGCAGATACATCCAGAGATGGAAGGAAATGCACCAGATAGGCTGACAAATTGATGTGAGGTGCTAGAGAGAATGTGGGAGCACCCACATCACATCGCAGGCAAAGGAGGTCCCCATAGCGGTACACTTGCTACATGGCTCTTATGAGTGAGAGTGTAGAGACTAAGCCATCCTCTTTCAAGGAAGAAAATGCAGAAACCTATATGGATTGATGACATGGTAGAGGAATATGACTCAATCATCAGAAAAAGTACATGGGAATTTGTCCCAAGGCCATAGGACAAGTCAGTTGTAGGATCCAAATGGATATACAAGGTGAAGCAAGCTACAAATGGGAGTGTTGAGAAACATAAGGCCAAATTTGTATCTAAAGGGTTCTCTCAAGAATTTATTACTGGGATACCTTTGCTCCAGTATCAAGGTACTCGTCAATCATATCTATTCTAGCACTTTCAGCGCAGATGGGATGGAAGATACATCAGATGGATGTGAATACATCCTTCCTCAACAAAGTGATTGAGGAAGAGGTGTACATAGAGTAGGGAAAGGATTTGAGACCTTCGACAGAGAGTCACATGTGTGCAGACGCAAGCGAGAATTGTATGGACTGAAACAAGCACCTCGTGCTTGGTGCACTAGGATCGACAACTATTTCACCGGGTTGGGCATCACCAAAAGTGAATCAGATGCAAACCTTTACCATATTGTGGTTGAAGGTAAATATTGATTATAGTATTATATGTCGATGATTTACTTTTGGCAGGTGATGAGACGCTGATCATATCTTGCAAAGAGGATATTGCAAGAGAATTTGAGATTAAATACATGGGGCTCTTGCATTATTTCCTTGGTTTGGAAATTTAGAAAAGAGATGGGGAACTGTTTGTCTCTCAGGGAAAGTATGCCAATGAGATACTGAAGAAGTTTCACATTGAGAGCAGCAAACCCATAGAGACTCCTCTAGCAAGGAATTGGAGGAAGGAAGATGATACTTCAGGCAAAGTGGTAGAAGCTACTATCTATAAGTATCTTGTGGGTTCACTCATGTACTTAGTGAACGCATGATTGGACATATGTTATGCAGTTAACCAACTTAGTCAAGCAATGATTAAGCCAACCAATCTCTATTGGAAGGCAGCCAAACATGTGTTGAGATACCTCATAGGGACCACTTAGTTTGGTATTTGGTACAAGTGGACAGAGGGAGAGAAGCTTCAAGGCTTCATAGATTCATATTGGGCAAGGATTATATCCGATAGGAAGAGCACATCAGGGGACATCTTTAGTATTGGGTCAAAAACAATTTCCTAGTACAGCAGGAAGCAAAGATCAGTTACACTCAGTTCAGTAGAAACGGAGTACATGGTTGCTAGTCTAGGAGCTTGTGAGGTTATCTTGATAAGGAAGATCCTTGTTGGGTTGTTTGATCAATATATGGATACGATAGTGATTTATTGTGATAACCAGAGTTGCATTAAACTCTCGATTAATCTAGTTTTTCATGATAGGTCCAAGCATATCGACATCTGGTACCACCATCTCAAAGATTGTGTGTAGAGGAAGATCATGATGCTAGAGTACATTCCTATAGAGGAACAGGATGCAAACATCTTGACGATGGCACTATCAAGAGGCAAATTCGAGTTCCATAGAGGCAGGATCGAGGTATCAAATAATCCATTTCTTGTTGAGAGGGTGTTGAAAATGGCAACAAGAAAATATTCTAATTCAATTTTCCCTTGAATTAAATTAGAATAAAATTGTAATTCCACATCACATGACAGCTTGTACAAGTTAAATAATTTAGGATGACTTAATTGGTTCAGTTAATTCAAGTTGAGGGTCTAACTAGAGGCATGTAGAATGTATCCTACATTTTGAGTTGTAATTAATTAACTTAGTTTATATTAGTTAAAATTAGTTTAACTAGTTCTAACTAATGGAGGAACTAGTGAGAGGTTAAAGAGTGGAACTTGTACTTGAGCCACATCTAGTGATCAATTAGATAAGTGAAAATTCACTCATAAATAGCTCATACATGTCGGTTTTGAGAAAGACACAATTGAGATTGGAGTTCAAGGGAAGCGTACTATCAGTTGTATAATCATCCAAATTGTACAGGTGGTGCATGCATTCAGAGGAAGGCCCCTAATGAATTGCGTAGTATGCACTGGGAATTTCCCTAATTAATAGGGCCTAATTCCCAAGGAAACAACGCAAGGAAATAGGGATCCTGAAGGGCAAAAAATTGGTTAAGTATTGAACCGGGATTGTCTAGGAATCAGTGAGATAGATAGAAATAGTGCAGAGATTTCTCAAGCTTGAGAAAAGCATTGTAATATTCTCATATTTTATGACTTATGCAATATACAGATAGCGATAATTTTTAGTTGTGGCTTTTCCCAGAAAATCTTTGTGTAATGTGTAATTGAAAGTATTTCTCTTTCTTGCTTTGTGATTCCACGATCGTAATTGGTTTCCGGAATTGGTATAGTAGATTCAAGTATATTGTTTTAGCATATTAAAATTATCAGTTTGAATCTACGTATATTTTCAACACATCTTAGCTTTCCAACAACCCTTTACTACATTTTGCACTATTTAAACCCTCTTGGGATGGCTTATCACTAACTTTAGTAGTTATTGGGTGAGCTTGTCACCAAAGACATGTTATTTTACATATTAAAATATTATTAGGGGCTTAATTAGGCTAAATTATGCTAAATTGAACTTGAAGAGCCTCATATAAATAAGAGATGCCTCATTTGTATTGAGAATTATCACTTGGATATGGATTTCTCTACTTGAGAAACTCGGACCTGCAATTTTGGACGAATTTTGGATGTTTGGGATGCACTTTGACATTTGAAAAAATTTCGTTATCTTTTCTTAGAACTTCTTTTTGCAATGTTGATTGATGGATATATTGTCATTGTCATGTAAGTACTTTGATGCTATATTTTACTTTGTTAAATTTCTAATGTATGGAATGTTATTTCATGATATTTAATGTGCCCCAATTGTAGAAATTATACAAACAATATGTATACCAATGGATTCAATCCGATCATGTAATATACTAAAATAAGATACTAAATCATTCTACAATATTTGTAGAAAATAAACATGATCGCACAATCACACCAAGTAAGAGAAAAAAGCAAATCAACCGCACAACACAGATATTTTTCCTGGGGAAATCTTGCTACTCAAAACCCCTCTATCTCTATTGTATAATGAACCAAAAATCATGAAACAATACAATGCATGTGTGCTCACCACAACCTCATACACTCTACCAATTGTCTCACACTGATCCGAACAAAATCTACCAACACATAGCCAATTTCCTACCTCTGCTCAGCTTACCTTGCTTGCGCAATTCCTTGAGAATTAAATCCCTATTAATCAGGAAATTCAACCTTCCAAAACTGCGCAATACATCATGGGAAATCCTATGGTTTTCTAATTGCACGCCAACAATTTACTAATAATAAAACAGATAGATAACATCCCTTTAACCTCTGTCTCAACTAGGTCTTCATCAGAAATGACATGCATGCAGCTATTAATAGTAAATCATCAGTCACTTGACAAATCATTGCATGTGAATTAAATATGATTTAATTCACTTGACCTCTCACTAGTACAACAATCAATTATAACTAGTTAGACAGACTTTAACTCACTTAATTGAGTTAACTGATTTCTCATGCATTAAACTAATACTCTAACTGCAACTTGGACTCTAAAACAAATAGAATAACTCTACATGCCTCAACAACCACCCTCAACTTGAATTTCATGAGCTAAATGAGTCTATCACACTCAGTTAACTATTACAAGTGATTATGAGATAAGATTACAATTTATTTAAGGGATAAATAAATTTGACACGCATTTCTTCTAATTTAATTAAGAAATAAATTAATCAAAAGCCTCCATGGTAGCCATTTCTGGATGCCAATTTCACTGTTTCTTGTTGAAAATTTCAACACTCCCTCTCAACAAGAAAGGAATCAATCTATCTCGATCCGGTACCTTTGGTATGTTCTTGCATGCAACACTTCTCTAGTGTTGTTTGCACATGAAACTATCATGAAACTGAATAGCCTCCAAACAACTGAATCAACATAATGCATCTGTCATCAGAGTCTTCTGATTGTTGGATCCTACTGCACATGTCTACTGGACTCTCTGCACTGTTGAATTTGCATCCATGCACTCTGCACTACTGCCAACTCTGATCTGCGCTCCAGTATCCAACACCTATCACTCTAATTTCTGTCTTCTTGACATCTGACTGCATCAATCTAACCGATCCTTCCTGCTACTGTTGTACTGTAGGCTCCTCGTAGCCAGGTTCAATCCATGATACACACCATCTCAATGGAGCCTTCCAAAATTTCTTCTTGGGATTAATTCTTCACATCACCCCACCTCTCACACGGAGGTATAGCTGCATGTATTCCCTCTACCCATCTGGCTCGAAATTTCCCCCTCCTAGAGGTCTCTTCTTGAGTGGATGCTTCCACTCAGTCTCCTCTCTGCTTCTCCAATTATGGCTTCTCCACAACCTTCTGAGACTACTTTTGAGGTTGCATGTTGAGAGATAATTTCTCCCTCTCAACCACCAAGTCATTAACCACTGCTTTTCTCCTCAAAGCCTTGCATGCATCCTCAACCTCGAGAGATACAATTTCTTGACTCTTTAAGCAATTTTCTTCACATGTCCCATGGCTATGTGTTTAAGGAAAACTTTTCCTTTTCGAAACATCACTTCATAACCACTGTCTTACAATACCGCTACGGAGACAAGATTCTTCCTTAGATATGGAACATACAAAACATCTGTTAGTCTGAGATGGGAGACATTCTCCCTCTGAAAGGTAATTGTACCTATGTTGGTAGCACTATACCTCTCGTCATATACAAACTCTATGCTCTGCTGGAGGTCCTTCTCCTCCAATTCACTGAAGAGATCTCTATTCCCTATCATATGGAACAAGGCATCGCTATCTAAATACCACATGCATCCCATTACAGTGTTGTCCATGCATGCAATAAGAGTAAAATCAAGCTCGAACTTTGAAGTCAATGCTTCACCCACTGCAACTGCAGGCTCCTTCTTGTTTGCCTTCTTCTGTGGACAATTTATAGCATAGTGCCCATGCTCGTGACAGTGAAAAAATCTGATCTTGGACAAGTATTTCTTGCCCTCTTCGCCTTGGGATTTCTTTCCCTTGGCCTTCTTTGCCTTACTGGCCAAGGAAAAATATTCCTCGTCATTAGCCTTGGATGAGGATCCATCCCTAGTATTCCACCTGAATTCTTCTTGTACCAAATCCGACCAAAGTCGCTCCCAATCTAGTAACTTCTCCCTCCCATTCACCGAGTCTTGGTAACTATGCTAGCTCTTGGGAAGGACTAGAAGTGGTAGGATCACCAAGTCATCATCTGCTACGGTCACACCAACACTTCCAAGCTCATCTCGACATTGAGTGAACTTCGCCAAGTATGTTCGCACCGTCTCATGCTCCTCATTCTTGATTTTCCCGAGCTTGTCCTTTAGCGCCTACTTCCTTTGGTCGTTGTTGTTCTGAAACAGATCTGTCAAGGCCTTTCACATAGCATATGGAGTCGCCTTGCCATGAAGACTTGAGACAATGTGATCTCGAACTCCCTCTAATAAGATCCTCCTCACCCTTGCTACCTTCTTTTGCCAAGCATCAAGAAGAGCGGTGTCTGCTGCTATGGGCTTGGGAATATCATTATCAATGAATTCTTTCAATCCGTTGTCCTCCAGAACCGCCTCCATTCTGTCTTTCCATACGATATAACTAAAACCACCCTCAAGTGCATATTCCAATCTTAATCCATTGAAATCCATCTTGATCTGTTTTTCGCTCCAAAGAAAGTATCTGCAAGTTTTAATATTGTTCAACACAAACTCAATTTATTCTCCACTATTGTGATTCCAGACGCTCTGATACCATGTAGAAATTATACAAACCATATGTATACCAATGGATTCAATCTGATCATGTAATATACTAAAACAAGATACTAAATCCTTCTACAATATTTGTGGAAAATAAACACAATCGAACAATCACACCAAGTAAGAGAAAGAAACAAATCAATCGCACGACACAGATATTTTTCCTGGGGAAAGCTTGCTGCTCAAAACCCCTCTATCTCTATTGTATAATGAACCAAGGAATCATGAAACAATGCAATGCATGTGTGCTCACCACAACCTCATACACTCTACCAATTGTCTCACACTGATCCGGACAAAATCGACCAACACTTAGCCAATTTCCTGCCTCTGCTCAGCCTGCCTTGCTTGTGCAATTCCTTGTGAATTAAATCCCTATTAATTAGGAAATTCAACCTTCCAAAATTGCGCAATAAATCATGGGCAATCCTATGGTTGTCTAATTGTGCGCAGACAATTTACTAATAATACAACTGATAGATAACGTCCCTTTAACCTCTGTCTCAACTGGGTCTTCATCAGAACTGATATGCATGCAACTATTAATAGTAAATCATCAGTCACTTGACAGATCACTGCGTGTGAATTAAATTTTATTTAATTCACTTGAAATCTCACTATTACAACAATCAGTTACAACTAGTTAGACTGACTTTAACTCACTTAATTGAGTTAACTGATTTCTTATGCATTAAACTAATACACTAACTGCAACTTGGACTCTAAAACAAATAGAATCACTTTACATGCCTCACCAACCACCCTCAACTCTAATTTCATAAGCTAACTGAGTCTATCACACTCAATTAACTATTACACGTGATTATGAGATAAGATCACAATTTATTGTCCAAATTATTTAAAGGATAAATAAATTTGACACACATTTCTTCTAATTTAATTAAGAAATAATTAAATCAAAATTCTCCATGGTATCCATTTCTGGATGTTGTTTCTGGATGCCAATTTCACTGTTTCTTGTTGCAAATTTCAACACTAATTAAACGTGAATTTATGATAACATTAAAATTATTGGAAGGATTACATGCATTACTCATAGGAAATGATGAAAGAATGATCCTAGAGGTCAACCTTGTATATTTCATCCTTGAAACTCCATCAAATAGTGTCAACTAAGTATAAATTTCTATTGTAGTTGTGAAGTTTCCTCCTCTAGGGTTAGTGAAGTTACATTAGGTCTCCTTGAAGAGCGAAATCATCAAATCAAAGTAATTCTTGACTCCATCATTCCCAATAAGCAGGCACTGGTATAGAATCCTTGGTGATCATCTTCTTATTGAAAAATCAATCTTCCTTCACATCCTTCTCTCTCTTTTCTTCATCCTTTTAAAGCTAAGGGATACCTTCTAGGGCTTGGTGTGAAAACCTCTAGGAGAGTGTGTTTCGAATTCCATCCAAATATATGATTGTTTTTTAGTCTCTCTTCTACGCCTCCTCAAGTTTTGAATGAATTCCGATGGTGGAATTTCATTTGTTTGATGCCCTAGCTATCACACCAAGTGGGAACCCTTGAAGTTTCCCTTCACCTTAGGGATTTCTTGAAGGTTTTCACTTTAGTAGAATATCATTCGATACTTTTTCTCTTAACTATCTTGAGCTTGGATGAACTCTTATCTCGTCAAATATTTCAACCTTAGGTATTGTATATTATTTCTCTCAAGGGGTTTTTCTTGGAAAGGAATCCTAGGTTCTCCCAAAGCTCTCACATTAATTGAACCTCTCCATTGAATGAGCCATCCTTGCCTCATTTTTAACCCTAGTGAAGATATATTAATGACACATGATGGATATTGGGACTCCTCCCGTCAGTGAAAATAAGAGAAGAGAAGGGGACATAGGTTGTGGTGATAGTGGGCCTTAGTCCCAAATTGTTGTTGTGCCCTCTAACTCTTTCATATATACTAGGTCTTCTAGTTTGTGCAAAAACAAACATAATTTGATCCAAGAAATAGCATCAGAGAGAGGGAGCAGCAGATATTTGGGAGCAGAGATATGAAGGTGATTTTGACTTGTCTGCAAAGGAGGTCAATTTGTGTAGTGTGAGTTGTGATGAAATTTGCAACAAGAAATAGTGAAATTGACATCCAGAAATGAAATCAAGAAAATGGCACCTAGAAATGGCTACCATATGAGGCTTTTTTATTTAATTTCCCCTTAATTAAATTGAAAAAAAAATTGTAATTTCATCTCATGACAACTTGTATTAGCTAACTAAGTCAGAAAGACTTAATTAGCTTAGGAAATTAGAGTTAGAGGTCTAATAGGATGCATGCAAAGGGATTTTCTATTTTTAGGGGGTCCATATATAGTTGTTTGTGAGCTGTAATTAGTTAACTAAAGTATTTGAGTTAAAATCAGGTTAACTAGTTCTAACTGAGAGATGAGCTAGTGAGAGGTCCAGTGAATTAAATCTGATTTAATTCACAAGTAGTGATCAATCAGTTAACTGATAATTTGCTATAAATATTTGTTGCATGTCAGTTATGTTAGCGCTATGTAATTTACTAGAGATTGTGAGAACTAATCACATAGGCCAACATCAAACCAACTTTGGAAACTGGAATCTAGCCATGCCAGTTTCAGAGAGGGTTCTTTCTTTAAGATTTAACTTTATTTGGATAAGTTTTTTAGGCTAGTTATTATTGTACTTGGGTTTTGAATTTTGGAAAATTGATTGTATTAAATTTATTAATGTCTATTGGGCAATGGAGTCAAAATATAACTGGATTGTCGCATCAAATTTTCACAGAGTAAACACAGGGCAAGCTAGGAGTATTTATTGGATATTTCAAATTTATAATTGGATTATGACATAAATATGAAAATATTCAGCAGAACTAAAGAGCAATTAAGAATTCTTTAGTTTGGCTTTTAGTGGAAAACATTATGATTGTAAACGCAGACAAAATAAGGTATTCAAAATTAAATCCTATTCATCACACTTTTTGCTTTACAATTAGAATTCAAATGATTACAATGAAATATGACAATGAAACATAATAACAGAAGAAAAACATCACCATTATTTCAGCCACAAGAATCCTGTGAATGGTCTGATCATTATTGACGCTCTAGTGCTTTGAAAAAGCTTATAGTACTCCAAAAGACAAAAATAGTTCTGATCTCAATCAATCGAATCTTGATACTTCCAAAACTGAAGTATTTATATAAAAATAAAAACAAATTACAATCAATGCATTTGTGACAAGGCAATCTATAATTTCTCAAAATGAACTGAAAGGAAAGAAATCGAGCTAAAAGGAGTGCATGTGCATTTTTGGCTTTGTTCTGCCGGAATATTGTTGCTGAGTCACCACCTTTTTAGTACTGTGCTAGAAAATTGAGTGTTGTGCTGGCGAAATATGTTGTATGAACACCCTTTGTCTTTCTTGACCTGTGGTGTCTATTTTCTACTCGAGTCCTTACTGCCATGTTTAACCATTTTTTAATCAAAACAGCGTAAAAAACCCATATACACGGACTCGAAAATCTGTAGATTTTAGTTATGAACTTCATCGCATCCATAGAAATATCGCACATCGCATGTTTTACAGTTTATGATATGAGAAATGGAATCAGCGATGCGATGCGAAGTGCAGAGGTGACGTGGCAGGGAAGGTGGGACCCAACCCGCATCACAATCGCAAGTCGGAAGGTTTTGCTATGAGCAGCGGAGGTAAACTCTAAAACTTGTGAAGTGCGAAGTGCAGGGAGAGGGAAGTGACGTGGAAGGTAAGGTGGGACCCAACCCACATCACAATCGCAAGTCAGAAGGTTTTGTTATGGGCGGCGGAGCCAAGTGCTAAACCTCGTGAAGTGCGACGTGCGGTGAGAATGAAGGTGACGTGGAAAAAAGAGGTGGGCCCGCCCGCAGATCGCAGACTTTACCATATTCCTTAAGGCTAACCCTTTAAACTTGCGATGTGTGATATGTGATCGGGTCCCACCTATATCGCACATTGCAGACTTTAGAGTTTATTGCATACCGCAAATTTTGCGGTTTATTGCATACCACAGATTTTGGGGTTTATCGCATACGGTAGATTTTGGGGTTTATTGCATACCGCAACATTTAAATTTTATCGCACATCAGCGATCGCAGGATTTAACGACGGGCGGAAATGTGGTAAGTTATTTTATTTGTGATGCAATGCGAGGAAAAGGGTGACGTGGTTGGAAGGGTCCCACTATATCGCGTCGGCAGAGTTGAAAGGTGGCAAACTTGGCTGTGAAACAATAAAGAGTGTGAATGCGAAAGGGTAAGGAGGGGGGTAAGGTTTATGGTGTAATGTTATATGACATGGCTGTTTGATGGGAGGGTGGAGCATTATGGTGGGGCCAACCACATCGCAAATCGCAATTGGGACCAGATAGGTTTTGGGAATATGGTTAAACATTAAATTTTGTGAAATGCGATGAGCGAAAAGTTAAGATATGTGCGATAATGAAATAAAAATGGAATGACTTAGGGAAAATGAAAATGAAAAGGGATAAATAGTATGGTTTAATGATTTAAGGGAAATGGAATGAAATGAAAGTATGGCGGAGATATATTGCTATGGTTTAAAACTTTAGGATATGAATTTATAATTAGGCTTTAAACCATAAAAATAACTTTTTCCATAGGCGCATTTAGAATAACAGGCAATCAAATCTTTTAAAACAAAATAAGGCTTTATTTTTCTTTCTTGCTTCCCTAACATTTTATTTTTCCTTCTTTATTTACAACATCTAACACCTAACATTTTATTGACGTGGATGCCTACAAAAATAATAATTTTCCTAACATTTTTTAATTTTTCATTCTTTTGCATCCATATCCTACCTTAACATTTTAACAATTTTATCTTTTATCTTTCATCTGAGTGCATTTAGACTAGCAACTCAACATTTTTATTTTTAACAACTGATCTACTTCTATGACTTATTCCTTCCTTGGCTCAGATTAAATTATTGAACCAATTTTTATTTTCTACCTAACTATTGATCTATCAAGATTAAATAGTTTGACAAATCATTTTTCACTACCTAAAAACAAGCAATTTAAACCTAATTCAATCATGCCTAAACTGTATGATTGAATTCTATTGAACTTTTGTGGCATTTTAAACAAGCTACACAGAATTTGTTTTCAGAAATAAGCTAAACTATGAGTAGTGGCATTTGGAGGTGCAACACTTTCGGAATTTATTGTTTTTTCTTTTTGATGGGATTCACATTCTATATTTTTTATTTTTAACATATACCCTCTTTTGATTTTTTATGTTATCTTTTTTTTTTTTGAAAATTATTTGCAGATTGGAAATCATTTTACAAAATAAATTTGGCAGATAAAATAAACTCAGTCACCTTGAGATCCTATGAAATACAGGACCCTAAGAGTGGCTTTAGATGGGGATGACACTTCCATGCATTGAAGTGTCAAGAACCTGTGATCAGTAGCCTTATCCATCTACACATCTGAGAAATTTGTATTCTGATTCCTTTTCTACTTCAAATATTATGATAGTTTGTTGATCATGGCTTAGGGCCTTCTCTATGGGCTTCAACCTTAATCAACAAAACATCCAATCCAACCTACATTGACTATGATATTTACAATGATGTAAAATAATCTTTAGACTAGGAGAAATAATGCTTCAACATCCTGCCATTTAAGGGACCACCAGGTAACTCTGTTCCATCTATATCTGTGAGAAAAAATGCATGGTCGCCTCTAAAAGCATTTATAATATATGGTCCCATCCATAGATTATCAAACTTGTTATGCTTCCCTTTTTCTTCTCTCCTTGCATCCCATTTTAAAACTGTCACCAATAGAAAAATCAGCTGACTTGGTCCTTTTGTCAAAAAATTTCTTGATATTTTCCTGGATGATTTGTGTTTTTTTATACACCTCTTCTCTTGTTTGTTGCAACTGAATGGTTTTATGGATCCTTCTTAGTGCATCATTTGGTTCCACTTGTAGCTCTTGCATTATCTTCATCACTGGCAGTGCTAGAGAAGATGGAAAAACAACATCCATCCCATAGACAAGTTGATATGGTGACATGCCAATGGACTTCTTGGTAGTAAGCCTATCAGCCCAAAGTTCATTGATTAACTTATTATGCCAAGACTTTTTATTATGTTCTAATAACTTCTTGATGATGTTTACCAGACTCTTATTGGATGATTAATCCAATCCATTACCTTGTGTATAATAGGTTGTTGAATGTCCTAAAGAAATATGATATTTATCACAGAATTCAATCATCTTTTTGGACTTAAAGGCTGCTACATTGTCAGTGATGATTTTCCTTGGGAAACTAAATCTGGATAGGATATCAGTCTCAAGGAATTTTGTAATAACAACATCAGTGGCATTTCTAGAAGGGATTGCCTCTATCCACTTAGTGAAGTAATTTGTCATTGTTAAAATCCATTTGTGTTGAGCAGAGGAAGGAGAATAGATTTCACCTATGAAATCCAAATCCCATTGCTGGAATGGGCTTTCAACAGAAATGGGTTTTAGTGGCAACGGTAGAAGTTTCTTTTTACCTTCAAAAATTTGACACTTGTGGCAGGTTGTGACTTTCTTATGGATATCAAAAAAATGTTGGGCCTGTAAAAACCAGTCCTGAGAATTTTATTAGCAGTAGTCCTCCAATACAGGTGGCCACCACAGTCTCCTTTATGAAAATCATGCATAATCTTGTATACATCATTATTCACCAAACATTTGAGTAATAGGCCACTAGAATCTTTCCAATAAAGGACATTATCAATGATGCAAGATTTTACTGCCTTTAATTTAAGAAATCTAGCCTTAGTTTTTGTAAGACCAGGAGGAGAATTTAAATTGAATAATACATAAAGCAGGACTGCATACCAAGGAGAATTTAAAAATTCTTAACTGATTTGTGGAGTCGCCTGCTCCTCTTGATCATCCAAAGTTGCCACCAAGTTTATGTCCAGAGCTTGAAAATTGGACTCAGCGATAAGCTAGGCAAGTCCTTGTCCTTTAATTAGTTTTGTAGGTTTTATTTCCAGATCATACTCCAAAATAACTGCAATCCATTTTCCTCTTTCGCCATCTGGTCCATTCTGCATTAAGATATCCTTTACCACAGAGTTAGGTACATAAGCAATTACATGTGAATGCAAAATGTAAACTCTGAAATATTTAATTGCTTTGACTAGTGCAAAGGCTTGTTTTTCCATGATGTTGTACTTGAGAGAAGCATCTCTTAAAGCTTTGCTGAAGAAAGTAATTGGCTGCTCAAATCCTTCTCTATTTTTCTGCAGTAAAACAGCTACAACAATGTGCTTAGAAGCAAAAGAAAATATTATAAAATATTTAGAAAAAACTAGACCGATTAGCATTGGTGCTTTAGTTAATGCATGTTTTACCATGTCAAAATATTGCCTAGCCTCCATGCTCCATTTGATTTCAGAGTCTTTCTTGAGAATATTGGTTATGTCTCTAAGGAGTTCAACAAGATTAGGAATAAATCTTCTCAGAAATTTTATTTTACCTATGAAGGATTGAAGTTCCTTAGTGTTTCTTGGGGGACTGATCTTTAGGATTGCTTCAATTCTCTTACGGTCAAATTATAACTCATCTTTTGATATGATGTGTCCTAATAGTTTGCCTTCTTCTAGGCCAAATAGTGTTTTCTTAGGGTTTAAAGATATGCCAATTTTTTTACATTTTTCAAAGACTCATTTCAAATGTCTCAAGTGTTCTTTGTCAGATTTTGAATACATAGTTATATCATCAAAATAGATTACAGTAAAGAGGCCAATCTATTCTGAAAAGCAATGTCCATTTCTCTTTGGAAGGTGGCCCCAACATTTATCAGTCCGAAAGGCATTTTCACATACATGAAAGTGCCCCATGGAGTGGTAAAAGTTGTTTTATCTTGATCTTCTAGATCAACCAAGACTTGGGTATAGCCAGAGAAACCATCTAGTAATGATATCCCACTTGATCCTATCACCTTTTGTAAGACATGGTCCATTTTGGGTAAGAGATAATTATCTTTCAGAGAAACCTTATTCAGATTTCTGAAATCAATGCACAACCTGATTTCTCCAGTTTTATTTCTGGTTGGTACTATGTTTGACACCCATTTGAAATATCTAAGGGGGACAATTATTTTAGCATCATACATTCTTTTAACTTCTTTCTCAAATAAAGGTAACAAAACTGGATTTTTCCTCTGAAGTTTTTGTTTGAAAGGTTTTTGTTCTTCTTTAATTGGAATTTTGTATTGTATGATATTGGAATCATAAACCTTTAGGTCCTCATAATTCCAAGCGAAAACATCAATGTATTCTTTGAATAGGGCTATATATCTATGTTTGGTAGCAATAGGTAATGTTTTTGATAGTTTGATCATCTTTGGGTGTTGTTCAGTACCTATGTTGCATTCCTCAACTTCTCCTCCTGTGGGCTCAATTTTAGGCTTCTTTGCTACATCATTGAAGTCAAAAAGGTCTTCTAATGGAGCCAATCCCTGGGGAAAAATATTATCTTTTAGTTGAAGCATTTCAAAATCTTCTTTTTCAGGACCTATTTCATGAATTTCTAATTTAGGCACACTTTCATCTAAATGATTAACATCTAATCTACCACACTAGTTTGCCAAAGGATTATATACAATTATTTAATTTTCTACATGATCTTCTAGTTTTATTTGATCTTGTTCCTAATTATCCAAATCTAACCAAGTTTCTTCAAACTCATCTTTTGACAGTAAGAAATTTTCAAAATGTTTGTCATTTCCGAAAACCTGTCAGTATCAGAGGTTATTTAATATTGCAGATAGATGTTTTACTTCAATTGTGTGTGGTTTTCTTGGGTGAGGAATTTTACAAGTACTTGCAGAAACAACAAGACTATCAGCTATGACATTTTGATTTCTCGGAATTACTTCTAGGTCATATTCAACAAAAGTATCTAAGAAATGGTTCACTACATTTCTATAGGCTTTTAATCTAGGGTGTTTAGCAACATATTCTTCTTTTATTTGTATGATGATTAATTATGAATCTCCCTACACAGTAATTATTTTGGCACCTAATTTCTTAAGTAATTGTAGACCTAACATCATAGCTTCATTTTTTGCAATATTGTTGGTGCATTGAAAATTAAGTTTATAGGAGTGCCCTTCACAATGATTATTATATGGATTAGATAACCAGATTCCTGCTCCAGAGCCTTCTTTACTACAGGCTCCATCAAAACTCATATTCCAAAAGAGTTCAGGAGGAGGATCTAATTTTTCTAGTTGAGCTGAGTTTTCAGGTGTATCAACATTATTTCCAAATTGTGCTTCAATTTCAGTATCATTGAATAATATGAATGAATCCAAATCAGTGTGAATTGAATATAGAGGGTAATTATGAGGCTTTTCCTGACTGCTTACCATATACTTCATGAGAGTTTCCCTATACAACCTTCTCTGTTGACCAAAGACTGGTATTGTAGCATAATTCATATCTAGTTGAAGGGTTCCTTGTAAATTTGCTCCCCAAGAACGTTATAAAAGCATGCCATATTTAGGAGGAATGTCTGCTACGACAATGGTCATAACTAGGCTTTTGGTTGGGATTTGAGACAAAATTATACACAGGTCCTTGATGAGACCTAAACACTTTACTTTACTTGAATCAAATGAGTATAGATCTTTATAGGGCCTAGTGATATCAAGACCTAACTTTTCCATTACAGCTTTGGGCATTAAGTTGTGTGAAGCACATGAATCCAGCAGAGCATTATGTAGGATTTTATCATGTATGTTTAAGCTGACATAGAAAGGAAGGATTTCTCTTTGTAATTTACCATCTACTTCTGGTCCAAACAACAATTGAAGTTGATCATCATTAAGGTTGAGAGTGTCATTAGTTTCCCCTATCTTTAGTACTTCCATTACTTGAGTTATGTATGGTTTTTTTTCATTAGCTCTGCCAAAGGGATGGGAATTTTGACTTTAGCTAGTTCGTTTTCAAGATTAAATGATGATTGAATCTTTACAATATTGGGAATGTCAGGTACATCGACAGTTTCTTTAGATTTAAATAGGGTTTGCTGACTGGTGGTTGGGACATCAGTTTGGGTTGGTTTAGAAACAAAATCAGCTGTCTTTTTAGTAGAAACCTCTGAAGGTTTCTTCCCAAGAGTTTCACCAGATTTCTTAAAAGAACTTTCTATTGTTTTCTTAGGGTTCGAATCAGAGGTAATTTTGGTAGGATGATCATTGTTCTTCTTAGCAGTATTGTCAGAATTTTTTCTGCTCCTAAGATTATATTGTTTGTGAACCTCCATAATAGCGTTTTCAAATCCCTGTTTATATTCTTCAAATTCTTCTGACTAAGCTCTATTTGGGGTAATGAAAATAGTTGGTGTTCTTCTTATGTGAGAAAAATAGTGTCATTATCATGTAAACCCAACAAATTTATTTGGTTTTCTTCTTCCTCTTGAGGGATCTCTCCATTTTCATCAACATAATTGTCCTGAAAAGGGGGTCTAATTTGTTGGTATGGTCCCCTTTGTTTAATCTTTGGTTGATTTCTCCTATTGTTTTGATTTTGATTTTGGGGAGGGTTTTGATTTTCCCTAGGGATGTTTCTATCAATCACCATTCGTTCCATCTCCCTCACTAAAGAATCTATCTTGGCATCAGTGCTAGAAGTTGATGCTTCTTCTTTTATGGTAACTCTCTTCTCAGCCTTCATTCTAGCTCTTTTGGCGAACAAATTGGCCTCTACACTGACTAATATGCTCTGCATTTCTTCTAAGGTGTCAGGATCCCTCTCTCTTAACTGATAAGCTATATCTGGTTCAAAACCATCTGGAAACTTAATCAGCACTAGTCCTTCGAGTGGTTTTATGCATGCAGGAATAGCATTATAAATAGATTTGAATATAGCAAAATAATCCTACACACTTTCTCCAGTTTCTCTTTTGATATTTTCATATTTTGATAAAATTTGGAGGGGTTTTTTTTTAATTTTCCATCTATCTAGAAACTGATGTTGTAGGACTGCTAGAGAATTAATGGTAGCAACTAGTAAAGCTCTATACCATTTCCTAACTTGACCTCCAAGGGTTTCAACAAATAACCTTATCATAACATCATCGACATCGATCTCATGGAGATCAAAGAAATCATTTATTTTGTCTACATGTTGTTGAGCAGTAATGGTTTGGGTGTTATCAAACTGGGGTATTTTGGATTGATAATCTTGGGGTATAACCCCTAGATTTTGAGGAAGAACCAAGGGAGCATAACATACAACCATGATTGGAGGTGGAGGGTTGAGAATAATAAGTGGTGGATTAATAGGTGGTGGAAGAGGTGGAAAAGGAGGAACTATAAGTGAAGGAGAGGGTGGATGAAGTGATGGAGATGAAGGTTTTTGAGTATTAATGAGAGGATAAGTAGTAGAATTTTCAGAAGAGGCTGGACTCACAGATCTTTGTTGAGTTGTTTGGGATGCAATGGATGGAGCAGAAATATTTAATGCAGCCAATTCTACTTATTGTTGGAGATAAGCATCTGTAACTGTTGAAGTGAAGTTTGATACCAAACCTTCGAGGATCTCAAAATCCTGGAAAATTTCTTGATCAGATTTTGTTAAAGAAGGCAGACTTTTAAGTGAATTTGGATGCAAATTAGATTGATCAATGACTAATGTATCTGCCTAATTTTGGGATTTTCTTCTAAACATTGTTTGCTCAAACTTTAAGTCAAATTTGATATCTTGTAAGGTTTCAAGCTTATTAGGAACGGATTGTGCTCTAGGGAGAGGATTATTACTTCCCTGACTTTCGGATGAACTGATCTGTTTGACTGATTTCTATGAAGTATCCTTAGCTTTTTTTCCAATCCTTTAAGGATCATCCACAATTTCAGGAGGTTTGGGATCAGGATGGGATCTTGTATAAGGTCTCTTGGAAGCCAGTTTTGAAAATTTAAACACGGTATAAAATGTAACTCACACCAACATTTTGAATTTGAAATTACACACTTTATTTACAAAAAATAAAAATAAAAAACACAATCTCTATGAAATATTTATAGAGTGATTACTTAACCAAAGATTGAATTCGAAAGACATTATGATTGATTTCAATTGTCCCCAGCATGGTCGCAACTATGTTAGTGTTCTGTAATTTACTAGAGATTGTGAGAACTAATCACATAGGCCAACATCAAACCAACTTTGGAAACTAGAATCTATCCATGCCAGTTTCAGAGAGGGCTCTCTCTTTAAGATTTAACTTTGTTTGGATAAGTTTTTTAGGCTAGATATGATTGAAATTGGGTTTTGAATTTTGTTTTGGATTTGGAAAATTGATTGTATTCAATTGATTAATGTGTATTGGGCAATGGAGTCAAAATATAACTGGATTGTTGCATCAACTTTTCACAGAGTAAACATAGGGCAAGCTACGGGTGTTTATTGGATCTTTCAAATTTATAATTGGGTTATGACGGAAATATGAAAATATTCAACAGAACTAAAGAGCAATTAAAAATTCTATAGTTTGGCTTTCAGTGGAAAACATTATGATTGTAAATGCAGCCAGAATAAGGTACTCAAAAGTAAATCCTATTCATCACACTTTCTGCTTTCCAATTAGAATTCAAATGATTACAATGAAAGATGACAATGAAACATAATAACAGAAGAAAAACATCACCAATATTTAAGCCACAAGAATCCTGTGAATGGTCTGATTATTATTGATGCTCTAGTGCTTTGAAAAAGCTTACAGTCCTCCAAAAGACAAAAATAGTTCTGATCTCAATCAATCGACTCCTGATACTTCCAAAACTGAAGTATTTATATAAAAATAAAAACAAAATACAAGCAATTCATGTGTGACAAGGCAATCTATAATTTCTCAAAATGAACTGAAAGGAAAGAAATCGATCTAAAAGGAGTGGATTTGTGTTTCTGGCCCTATTCTGCCAGAAGACTATTGTTGAGTCACCACCTTTTTAGTATTGTGTTGGCAAACTGAGTGTTGTGCTGGCAAAATATGTTATACGAATGCCCTTTGCCTTTCTACACTCCTCGTGTCTATTTTCTACTCGAGTCCTTTCTGTTGCGTTTAACCCTTTTTTAAATAAAACAACGTAAAAAACCCATATACCCAGACTCGAAATTCTGTATATTTTAGTTATGAACTTCATTGCATCCATAGAAATAACGCACATCACATGTTTTACAGTTTATGATATGAGAAATGGAATCAGCGATGCAATGCGAAGTGTAGAGGTGACGTGGCAGGGAAGGTGGAACCCGGCCCGCATCGCAATCGCAAGTCAAAAGGTTTTGCTATGAGCGACAGAGGTAAACTCTAAAACTTACGAAGTGCGAAGTGCGGGGAGAGGGAGGTGACGTGGAAGGTAAGGTGGGACCCAACTCGCATCGCAATCGCAAGTCGGAAGGTTTTGTTATGGGCAACGGAGGCAAGTGCTAAACCTCACAAAGTGCAACGTGCAGTGAGAATGGAGGTGACGTGGAAAAGAGAGGTGGGCGCGCTCGCAGCCCGCAGATCGCAAACTTTACCATATTCCTTAGCGTTAACCCTTTAAACTTGCGAAGTGCGCTATGCGATCAGGTCCCACCCGTATCGCACATCGCAGAGTTTAGAATTTATTGCATACCGCAGATTTTGGGGTTTATCGCATATCGCAACATTTAAAGTTTATCGCACATCGACGATCGCAAGATTTAACGGCGGGCGGAAATGCCATAAGTTATTTTATTTGCGATGTGATGCGGGTAAAAGCGTGATGTGGTTGGAAGGCTCCCACTATATCGCGTCGGCAGAGTTGAAAGGTGGCAAACTTGGCTGTGAAACAATAAAGAGTGCAAATGCGAAAAGGTAAGGAGGGGGGTAAGGTGTCCGTCGGGGTTTGGTCTAGTGGCCAGCAAACACACTGCTAAGGCGTTCGTGCTGCTGTGCAGGTCACGAGTTCAAATCCTAGATAACCCGAGAGATGTTGTGGCGGGCTCAACAGTTCCTCCTAGGAGTATAGTGGTAGCTAGCGGGATTTGACCCCGTGTCACGCGAGTACGATACCGGTGCCGTTGCCGATTCTCCTAGTATTAATATATATAAAAAAAAAAAAAAGAGGGGTAAGGTTTATGGTGTAATGTTATATGCCACGACTGTTTGATGGGGGGGGCGGAGCATTATGGTGGGGCCAACCACGTCGCAAATCGCAATCGAGACCAAATAGGTTTTGGGAATATGGTTAAACTTTAAATTTTGCGAAATGCGATGAGCGAAAAGTTAAGATATGTGCGATAATGAAATAAAAAGGGAATGACTTAGGGAAAATGAAAATGAAAAGGGATAAATGGTAGGGTTTAATGATTTAAGGGAAATGCAATGAAATGAAAGTATGGTGGGGATATATTGATATGGTTTAAAACTTTAGAACTGTTAGGATATGAATTTATAATCAGGATTTAAACCATACAAATAAATTTTTCCATAGGCGTAGTTAGACTAATAGTCAATCAAATCTTTTAAAACAGAATGAAGCTTTCTTTTTCTTTCTTGCTTCCCTAACATTTTATTTTACCTTCTTTATTTAGAGCATCTAACACCTAACATTTTATTGACATGGATGCCTACAAAAATAATAATTTTCCTAATTTTTTTTAATTTTTCATTCTTTTGCATCCATATCCTACCTTAACATTTTAGCAATTTTCTCTTTCATCTGAGTACGTTTAGACTAGCAACTCAACATTTTTCTTTTTAACAACTAATCTACTTCTATGACTTATTCCTTCCTTGGTTCAAATTAAATTATTGAACCAATTTTTATTTTCTACCTAAATATTGATTTGTTAAGATTAAATAGTTTGAAAAATCATTTTTCACTACCTAAAAACAAGAAATTTAAACCTAATTCAATCATGCTTAAACTGCATGATTGAATTATATTGAACTTTTGTGGCATTTTAAACAAACTACACAATTTATTTTCGAAAATAAGCTAAACTAAAAGTAGTGGCATTTGAAGGTGCAACACTTTCAGAATTTATTGTTTTTTCTTTTTTATGGGGTTCACATTCTATATTTTTTATTTTTAACATATACCCTATTTTGATTTTTTATGTTATCTTCTTTTTTCTTTTTTTTTGAAAATTATTTGCAAATTGGAAATCATTTTACAAAATAAATTTTGACAGATAGAATAAACTCAGTCACTTTGATATCCTATGAAATAAAAGACCCTAACAAGTTATAAGGAAGGCCTAGTTGAGTTTGATGTTAAAGGGAAGAGATATATTAGTTGTACTATTAGAAAATTGCACAGGTCATGCATGAGGTCATCGAGAATGCCTTGAAGGATTGCACAATCATTATTGGGGATTTTCCTAATTAATAGGGGCTCAATTATCCCAAGAATGTGTAAGCAAGGCAGGCTAGGCAGAGGCAAGCAAAAGGTTAAATACTTAACCGATTTTTCTTAGATTGCAAGCTAGTTTCGAGTAGGATCAAAGCGAGACAATCAATAGAGTGAAAAAAGTTTCTCAGTATGAGAAAGTGTTGTATTGTTTCATGATCTTGACCATATGCAATATACAAATAGAGGGGTTTTGAGCAGTTGCTTTCCCCAGATGCATCGTGTTGTGCGATGGATAATTTATTTCTCTTACTTGTTATGTGATTGTGCAATCGTGTTTTGTTTTCCACAAATTGTAGAAGGATTTAGTATTTTGTTTTAGTACATTACAAGATCAAATTGAATTTCATTGTTATATTTACTACAAGTTGCTGAAAGAGGTTTGTTTTAGTTGTAAGGGGCCAAATCAGTAACTTGGAGGAAGAGCAAGTTATTTCTAGAGGAAGAGGGAGGTAGTACGCCTCACCTGGAAGGGTTCCAAGGGTTGTGCGATTTTATCTAGAGCCACTACTGGGCAAAGGTGTAGTGGTTGGAGAGACGCTAGTGTGATTACAGAGGGATACAGAGTGCCTCCAACATATTTTTTCAGTGTATTGTCTAGGTTTTCGAGTTGGGAAACCAATTGCAATTATTCTCTCAAATTGTTGCATAATAATAAAACCCTCATCTTCTACATTGGTTTTCCCTTCGGGTATTTTTCGAGGACAATTGTCCAAAAACAACAATGTTAATTTTATTACGTGTGTGCACCTATTTCTCAATTCTTGTTTATATTTTCATGGCATAATTTTATTGTGAAGAATTGTAGTGCGAATTGTTTTTATTTGTCGTAATAATAATTACAAAAAACAAATAAATTGTCAAAGTTAGGAGAATAATTTCTAGTTGTTGCAATTTGATGAATTTTCACATGGGATTAGAGCATTGAAGATCAGATCAAAGGCTTAGAAGCGAAGGAATCGATATTGTACAGTTTCAGAGGGAGATCTAACACACCAATTCCCATATCTGTGCAAGCCATCTAGATAGTGCGAGTAGCAGAGGCGGAAAATAAATTTCCAAATCATGTGAAGAAAAAGTTTGATTTTGCCTCAGATGTGTAGCAGCAGGTAGCAGGATTGACAAAGAGGGTTTATGGTGAGCAAATCAGTGAGTTCACAGAGCGAATCTAGCACAATGATTTTGAAACTAGGGTTTTGCATCAACATATCAACATAAGGAAGAGAAAAGCACACAGGAAAGTAATTTCCAAAATTTCTCAGACAGTTTCCAGTTGCTCGAAAGGAGGTCGTAATTTCTAGCAGCAAAAGGTCATAGTAGTCTTGTTAGTCAAGTCAGTGTGTGTGCCAAATTCCAGAAAAGGACTTCCGGACAGAAGATGAAGTTTCCCATAGGAGTAGCAGACAATGCGAGTTCCGGGAAGGACACCGGAGGCAAGCGGCGCTGCACATTCCAAGAGGAGTATGAGTAGCAGGAGAGAAGCCAATTTAGTTTTCTGGAAAGAGAATGATATTTCCAACATATAGTTCACCAAGTTATTTGAGTTTTGCAGAGGTGGTCACAACAGGTCTCAGAGATCAGGATAGAATTGACAGAGCCTCAAACTTTGGCATCTGGAAGGCCAAGATGCAATTCCTTTTTGATGAGCATGGTCTAAAGGAGTTTGTGACAAATGTAATTATTGAATTGGAAGATTCTATCCATATTCATGAGTACAAGAAGGATATGGCCAAAGTAAAGAGGATGGCCTTAGACGAATTTCGGGATGACATAGACCTGCATATCGTAGATAAGAACACAATGAAGGACATTTGGGAAGCCATTGTAAAAATGTAAGAGAATCTTTCTGAGAATCGGAAAACGATTCTCAAGGAGAAGCTGAGGGCAGTCAAAAAGCAGAAGAGGGAGAATGTTGCATCTTATCTCTCCAAGATTTCGAGTGTCAAAGATGAACTTGCAGTTGTTGGGGAGAAACCATCAAAAAGTGAGATGGTGCACACAACACTCAACGGGTTCACTAAGGAGTGGTGTACTTTCGTCGAAGTGATTTCTAGTGAGATACACTTCCAGGTTGGGACCGCTTTTGGAGTGACTTCACTCAGTAGGAGTTTAGGATCAGTCTCGTGCAGGGTACTGCTAGTAGTCGTGTCAAGGGACCGAAAGTGAAGAAGGAGGAAGAGAACATTTCTCTTGCAAGTAAAGGAAAGGTGAAGAAGGGTCCCAGTCAGCGACAAGGCTCGAAAGGAGAAAAGAAGGATCTGTCGAAGGTTAAGTGATTTGGATGTGGTGAGCTTGGTCACTATGTCAGCGAGTGTCCGAAGAGGAAGAAGGACAAGAAGGGGAAGAAAACAACAACTTCGACAAAGATCGATGGGTTGACCTCCAGATTGGAGGAATCCGCATTGATAGCGACAGTAGCTCCAGAAATAATGAAATAAGATTAGATTACATCATCAAATTTTAGAGGGAAAAAATAAAAAACTATTTTTTCAACTTGTATTTTCAACTTATCTCCCAACAGTTTTACTCAAATTCCGAGTGGGAGCACTCATTAGATGTAGAATTTAATTCCTCATCCAAGGAGTAACCATGTTTCATACATTCAATGGACCCTGCTACATGAAAAATGAGAAATACATGAAAAAAACATTATTGTAATCCCTTAGAAATTTAATTGAGATGGAACACTTAGAAACCTCTCAATTAAATTAATTGATAAATAAATAAAAATTTATTAATTCTAACTTAGGAAAATTGATTAATTAATGGGTATTACTTGAGGAAATTGATTTTCTCTGGAAACTTCCAGGAAAAAGTGATTTGACGGAGTCTAAGATGATCTAGGTCATCGATCATGATTAGATCTTGTTCGTTGATGCTCCAGCAAGAGCTTATAAGAGTAGGTCGAAGGGATTCGAGAGGATACAAATTACAGTTAAAGAGGCAGTTTGGATTCCCCAGTTCACAGTTTTCAGTGAGGGTGCAGTTCAAGCCAGGGAAGAGCATCAGAGAGAGGGAGCAACATAGAATTAGGAGCAGAGATCTGGAGGTGATTTTCCTCGGGTTTCCAGTGTCTAGGAGATAGAAAAAGAGGAGGTTGAATTGTCTGCAAAGGAGGTCGATTTTTGTAGTGCGAGTTAGCAAAAAACCCCAATGCGAGTTGTTAGAGGATATTTGTTTCAGTTGTTGGAGGTCGGATCAATATCCTGGAGGTAGAGTGAGTCATTTCCAGAGGGAGAGGGAGGCAATATGACTCACCTGGAAGGGTTCCATGGGTTGAGCGAGTTTATCTAGAGCCACCAGTGCACATTCTGGGCAGAGGTGCGAGTGGTTGGAGAGAGGCCAGTGTGATTGCAGAGGGAGATAGAGCGTCTCCAACATATTTTGTCAGTATATTGTCGAAGGTTTTCCAGTTGGGCAACTTGTTGTAATTATTCTCTTTAATTATTGCACAATAATAAAACCCTCATCTATTGCACCGATTTTCCCTTTAGGGTTTTTCCAGGGAAAATTGTCCAAAAACAACGGTGTTAATTTTATGGTGTGTGTGCATCTATTTCTCAGTTCATATTTATATTTTCACAGCGTAATTTATTGTGAAGAATTGCGGTGTGAATTATTCATTATTTGTCGTAATAATAATTACGGAAGACAAATAAACTATTAAAGGTAGGAGAACAATTTCCAATTGTTGAAGTTCGAGGATTTTTCACACCCATTAGGATTTTGAAAATGCAAAGTGTCATGGATGATTGAACTTTTTCATATGTTGCTTATCATATTAATCGATCCATAACCATACATAACTAATTCTCCTAAAAAATTTCTACTAACAAGGTTTATCAACAACATAGGCATGTTTATGCAAGTAGGGGCATCTGGTTTCTTATCACTTTGAAACTCTCTCAACAAAAGTTGTATTATAGTAAATATGATGAAGAATTTTATGTAAAAAACTCTAAATTTTTCATATAGATCATCAACCACTACAATCAGCAATTGACAATTTGATTTAATTAATAAAAATTAAAAATTAAAAATTAATTCTATAGGAAGTGGACCACCTATTCATAATAATCTCATAGATTTCGATACAAGAAGGGGGGTTAATAAAATAGTTGAATTCCTAAGTTGGACACTAATTCATGTCTTTGTTAACATAATGGATGCCTAATGTCGTAATTATTAAAAGTGGGGGGACCTGTGATTTTTTAACCTACACTTTTGGTTTATTCTCTCTAGATTGCAATAGCTCCACCATGAAACTTTCTTAAACTTTCATTTGAAATATGGATTGTTACATAAGTTGTCCCAATTGTGTCTTGCAATGGGTTTTGCATACCAACAGTTTCTTAAAGAGACCCATTGTTCCTCTCATAGTGGACATTTTACTGTTTATAAAACTCTTCAACATTTACAACGATATTTCTACTCACCAACAAGCAAAAACATATTGAAAACCATGTTCGACATTGTGCATGTTGTTGTAAAATCTAGTAGGCCTTGGAGAGGGGCACCCTACAAAGCTTAAACTAGACCAAGAGACAACAATGGGGTAGTGGCCCATTGTCACCATAGTCAAAACCCCCTGATCTTTATGGATTTTCACTGATCAAAGGAGTCTTCGTATGTGAGGTCACCTAATGGATATGCTAAGGTTAGAGAATAACGTGACACAATAAGGCTTTCTACAAGAAAGACACAATTTAAGTTCAAGGCTCCAATTGGAGGCAATTCACTTTCTTGATAGAGGCTTATTTGATTAGGCACAAGACCTAGTGTTTGATTGATGAGTTGAGTGTTTGTGTAACCAAATGTCTAGGCTAGAAGAAAAGGTTTCAAACAATCTATACTAAGTCCACGACTTGTGAAACTTTCAAAGAAGCCCCTAAGTTGACGCAAACTATACTAGGGTTCCCCCTTAGGGTAAACAATTAGGGATTAGCATAAAGAGTGCATCCTCCTTGGAAGCAATGAAGGAAAGAAGGCAGCCATTGGTGATCAACATAAAGAGTGCATCCTCCTTGGAAGCGGTTAAGGAAAGAAGGCAAGCCTTGATGATGCCTTGAAGATGAACACTTTTAATATACATAAGTTGATTGCATTAATTGGAAGTACCAATGGACAAGAAGCCCTAAAAGAAAGGATAGGAAGCCCTAGTCCGTATGCGTCGCATTTGTTGAGATAAATGAATGTGAAGAATAGTAAATATGCAAGCAAGACCATCACCATTTGATAGTACTCATCATGCCATTTCCAACAGTAGGTTGCATGCCACATGGTTCATCACAGTTGAGAAGATATGACCTTCTAAAGTTGAAACGTCGAGGTCATGGTCAAAGTACCCCAAGTTGAGTTGTAAAGTTGGCATAAGATTAAAAGTTCCTAACCATTGAAGAAGGGTCATCTCTCAAGTTCCTAGCCACTAAAGAAGGGCCATCTCTCCATGTTGACCAAGACGTTCTTAAATGAAGGATTTATCATTTTGAAAAGGGGTTTAAATTAATTGGAGTATTATTTGAAAATTAACTAGTAATTTCGGGTAAGTCGCCCCTCCTTTTTTACCTCTCTTTAACTCCCTTGCAAAAGTATAAATAAGTCACACATGAACCCTTAAAACGTATCTCTCTTTCATCATCTATTCACGTGAATTACTGAGGTTGTGGATAGAAAAATGAAGATAACGTACAGAGGCATGATTGTAGCACATGTTCTATTGTTAGTGGCTTGTGATGATCTAGTGATCTGAGCGAAGTCTTTTTGGTTTTGTTATTTGTTTTGGCATAGGATTATGGATTTAATCAGGTCTCAAAAGGCATAATGGAATGAAGTCAATACGTATTGGTTTTGGTCAATTGATCCAGCCTATGGGTTGTTGGATCGACAGTGAAAACGGCAATCGAATAATATATGTGTATGGGCAATGATTATGTAACTTTTCTTCTATTCTGAGCAATTATCCCTTGTCTGGGCTAGAGGTTGACCAAGACATATTTTTCTGTAGCAGATTGAAGAGTCTTAATCCCACACAACTGATGTGGTCAAAGTTATGTGCTAAGATTCTAGTTTGTTTAATGAAGTTTGAGTTTTGAACATTGCAAAGGAGTTTCATTTTAACGTATGTTATGTTTCCAACACGAGAAGTAAATGTGTTTGGTGCTTTGTGATCACATGATAGGTCTAGTCAACGCCTTGATAACACAGGCCAAAGCTTAACTATATATATATATATATATCAAAGGCAAAGGTTGAATGACTAGTGACTATTATTTACAAATAACAGAGGCAACAAGATTAATTACAATTTCGGTGGAGTCTGAAAGATTCTAGTTCAGAATCTACATTGGTCCACAAATAGCAAAAGTCTAAAGGTTTGTGACTTGGCAGAGTTCAATGTTTGTTTTCCTCAAATAGCAAAGGCCAAAGTTTGTAGCCTAGTTACGCAATAGAAGATGAGAGGTATATGACCTAGTAAAGTTTAATTGATGGTTAATGAGCTAGCAATAGTTCGGTAAAATCTGGCAATGATAACATTATGACAAAATTTTGATAACCAAGTTTTGTCTTGCCATGATAACAGGTCCCCCAAGTCACAACATGAATCTTAGTTAGCATGAACAAAGATTTGTCTTGACTATTGAATGGTTGTTGACTCACAAGCAATGTTGACTATGTGTCATTGACTCTGAGCAATGATTGGTCGAAGCCATATTAGATTAACCACGTCATCAAGTTCCTCTGCCAGTTTCAAGTCTTATACATTGGACAACAACAAATTGTATTAAAAAACATAAGTATGTGAGCATCACTTGACAGTGGACTTGGTAAAGTGCATTTAGTCTATGTTGGTCATCGCATGTTCGAACTCCTCGATTGACAAGTCCCAT
Organism: Pinus albicaulis; assembly: GCA_034641835.2. Lineage (NCBI taxonomy): Eukaryota > Viridiplantae > Streptophyta > Pinopsida > Pinales > Pinaceae > Pinus > Pinus albicaulis. The sequence continues at coordinate 185,606,519 of CM076583.1, read as the reverse complement.
TTAAAAAATGCATTTTATAGGTTGTTAAATTGTCGCACAATTTACATGTTCTGGTGACCAGTGCCGGAATCTGGTGCCCTGATTGAGAGGCGCCCATAAAAAGGTATTTTGTCGAATATTTGAGTTTTATATAGTTTATTATGGACATTTTTATTTCTAGGAGCATAACTTATCCAAACTGATATTTGGAAGATGTTGGATGATCACAATTCAGAGACGAATGCATCTAAAAGAGCTTTGAGACAACAATATGATGGGCAATTGCAAAGAATGATGACTCTTTGTGACAAAGAAATTATTCATTCACAATAGTTGCATGTTATATAACAGTCGTTGCAGGTTGCATGACAGTGTGATGGTTGAAATGGTTGGACAGTGAACAAAGTAGTCGATGTAGTGCAGTGATCAAATGCAGTGGCTAAATAGCATTATCTATCTTACTCAATTATTTTTTATCTTCAGGGTGGCAGGGTGGTGCAAGGCGAAGATTGAAGTCTCCTTCAGGTTGGAACCTAAGAACACTTCAGTGTGGCAAGGTGGTGCAAGGCGAAGATTGAAGTCTCCTTCAGGTTGGAACCTAAGAACACTTCAGTGTGGCAAAATTGATGCAAGCAAGGTGTTGAAGCATCCTTCCAATTGGAGATTGGCAAAACCAAGGTGTTGGCGCATTTTTTCAATTGGAGTTGATAAAGCCAAAGGTTTAGATCCTCCTTCCAGACGTTGTTGGAAAATCTTGAAAGTTGGAGCTTTTTTTTAAAGTAATCTTTAGGACATATTAATGTGAAAATTCCAAGATCCCAGATCTAAGAATCCCTACTGCTACAACTTAACTATTTCTCCTACTTGTAAATTCAAATTTAACAAGTTATTAACAGATTACTTCTGGAAATACTGAAGCAGTTACTGAATCACCCTTCACTCATTAAAATACATTTGTGAAAAGGAAACTGAGCAAGAAAGAATAATGCAAACACTAGACACCGTCATTTTTAGACAAACGTCCCCAGAAAAAACCAATGCAGGAAAACTGGTGCAACAGATCTGAGGGTTTATATATTATGCAGTAAATTTCTGAATACAAATACAAATCTGGGATGCCTTTTTGGAAATCCTTGAAGAGAATATGACTGAAAAAAAGTTCGTGAGAGAAATCTCACACTGATCTGGAAGCCCGATTAACCAACAACCCTAGATCTGCAAGCCCTCCAATGTATTGCACAGTATCTGCGCAGTCTCTATGTGGGGACTATGTGGCTTCTGCGTCATTGGTCTTCTGTTGGCTGGATCTGCCCTTTTGGCTGCTTCTGATCTCACACCTCAGCTCTTGAGCACTGGATCTGGTTGACCCTCAACTGAATCTCGAATTCCCTCGAGGCTGTAGTGCTGCCTCTATGTGGGACTGTGCTGACTCTGTGTAGCTGCTACACTACCTCTACTGATTTGCTCCTTGCCTTCTCTGTTGTGTATTCTCCGGCTCAGGAAAATCTCCAACTGGAATTATTGTCCCTCACTACAATCAAGAATCACTTAGATCTTATTTTCATCCGAGCACTGATCCGTCAGAAAAAATCGATCTCTAGATCCTATTGGGGTATCTTGCAAATGACCCTCAAGCCTTCCTTTAGTCTTCTCGTTGACAAACCAATGGCTGAGATTAGATCTCCAATCAACAACTGAAGATTAAATTAGACTTGATCTACTTTTTCTGGAAGTTTCATCCACAATTTACATTAACACTGATTAATTATTTTAATTTCCTAAGTTAGACTTAGGTTCCTCATGAAAAATAATTAATTTTTCTTATAAAACTACTTCTGGAAGGAATTTCCCAAAAAGATCTTGATCTTCATCTTTGTAATGCATGTGTCTAAGCCTCTCCACAAAATTTGGGGCTTATAGCACATCTGATGCTACAAAAAAACAACACTCCCTCTTAGCGAGAAATATGCTCTAACAGACATGCCCTGCTGCATACTGCTCTGACTCTGGAGCATCTCCCTTTGCACTACTGATGTTGCCCATCAACAACTGCGTTGTTGCTGCACAGTATTGTTGCTGACCCTGCCACGATCAACATTGCATTTGTACTGCAACTCCCTCTCAAATGTTGCATCTGTTGCTAGCACTCCCACTGCTAACTCTGCACTGCAACTCAGCTGCTGAGAGAATCAACTGAAAACGTCCAAAAATCTGAACAAGTGTTCAGTGATGCATCTCGGTGCTAAAGAAATTGAATGTTGATAGCTATTGAGTTGTCTCTCTGATGCATTGCGTTGTTAGTGCTCTGCTCTACACTGCGCTGCTGCAACTCTGCTCTGCACTACTCAGAAGTTGGCGTTGCTACCCACTGCAACTATCTCTGCACTTCTCTGCACTAACTGAAAACTCCTCCAACCTGTTGCTTTTGATTATGGGCACCCATAGCAAGGTTGTGATCCGAGAGGTGGACTCCTCCAAGATCCTGCCCAACTGAAGTTCTTGTGAACTTACAGCTTGATGTCGCCCCATCTCCCTCCTGGAGATGCGTGAGTACTCATAGCATACTCATCATTCTCGATCTTTGTGGTCGCAACCTTCGGATCATGCTTCTCGTCCTTGTCCTTATGCTTCAAAGGACACTGGGAAGTGTAGTGACCGAGTTCACCACACTTGAAGCATTTGATCTTCGAAATGTCTTTCTTACGTCTTCGTTGCTCCTGCTGCCCTTTGGATGCAAGGGTTGCATCTTCCTCCTCCTGCTTCACCTTCGATCCATTGCCACTGCTGCCATCAAGTTTGCACTTAACCAAGTCTCTCCTTTGCGCTTCTTGCTGAAGAGCGGCCCACATCTCCACCCAACTTGGCAAGGTTGCTCTACCTAGGATGCTCTGGACAAATACTTTCCAATCATCAGTGACTGCATTCAATGTCAGTCTCACCATCGTTGCAGGAGAAGGGGTAGACCCTACTGCTGCAAGTTGGTCATGAATCTCCTGAAGTCTTGATAGGAATAGATCAATGCATTCCCCTTTCTGCATTTGCTCCATCCTCAATTGCTGCTCAAGGTACATCTTTCGTTGCTCGGAAGATCCCTCATACAGCGTGGCCAAGGCTTCCCACATCTACCTGGAAATATCTTTGCCAGCTATATGGGACAGAATGTGATCCTTGAGTCCATCAAGGATTAGCCTTTTTGCCTTCGTCATATTAGCCTTGTACTGCTTCAACGGATCTGGATCTGCAGGGACAACTACCATGTTCTCCACGAAGAGCTTGAGATCATATTCATCTAGAAGACAAGTAATCATTGCCTTCCAGATCACGTAGTTGGAGACTCCCTCCAACCAGTCCTGATCTCTAAGCCCGTGAGTTGCCATGGCCGTCAAATCTATTGAATTTGCTCCTCTTCCTCCCCCTCTGCGCAACACTAGACATGCTTATGCACTCCTTGTGGAGCTCATAGATCTACTGCTCGGATCTTGGAAGAACTGAAATTCCCTGGCTAGGAATCTCTTAAGAGAGAAAATTCCCTCATTGTGCTGCTTCTTCCTCTTCTGGTACTTTCTGCCTGGCAAAATCAAAACTCTGCCTGCAGAATTGCGCCCCACCAGCTCTGCATTGCTCTCTCTGGCACGGCAAAATTCCGATCTGGAGATATTACCTCTCTGTCAACTCACTCAGAGAGAGATCTAACCGGAAACTTCATCCCTCCAGCCCTGAACTGCGCAATCCCTCTGGGATTCGAACTGCTGCTTTCTGCAACTTTTCAGCCTCTGTCACGCGTTGGATCTGCTCTTCCTGTTTCACAAAGCAAGCTTTGATACCATGTGAAAATTCCAAGATCCCAAAACTAAGAATCCCTACTACAACAGCCGAACTACTTCTCCTACTTGTAAATTCATATTTAACAAGTTATTAACAGATTACTTCTGGAAATATTGAAGCAGATACTGAGGTAACCTTCACTCATTAGAATACATTTGTGAAAAGGAAACTGCGCAAGACAGAATAATGCAACCACAAGCCATCGTTATTTCTGGAAAAACGTCCCCAGAAAAATCCAATGCGGGGAAACCGGTACAGCAGATCTAAGGGTTTATATATTATTCAGTAAATTTCTAAATACAAATTTGGGATGCCTTTATGGCAATCCCTGCAGAGAATATGAGTGACAAGAAGTTCGTGAGAGAAATCTCACACTGATCTAGAAGCCCTGACTGACCAACAACCCCAGATCTGCAAGCCCTCCACTGCGTTGCACAATCTCTGCATAGGGACAACGTAGCTTCTACGTCACTGGTCTTCTGCTGGCTGGATCTACCCTTCTGGCCTCTTATGGTCTCACACCCTGGCTCTCCAGCACTGGATCTGGCTGACCCTCAATTGAATCTCGAATTCCCTTGAGGCTGCAGCACTGCCTCTGCGTGCGACTGTGCTGACTCTGCGTAGCTTCTACATTTTCTCTACTGATCTTCTCTCTGCCTTCTCTACTGTGTATTCTCCAGCTCAGGAAAATCTCCAACCAGAATTACTGCCCCTCACAAGAATCAAGAATCACTTAGATCTGATTTTCATCTGAGCGCTTCTCCGTCAGAAAAATTCAATCTCTAGATCCTTTCGGTGTATCTTACAAATGACCCTCAAGTCTTCCTTTATAGTCTTCTCATTGACAAATCAACGACCAAGATTAGATCTTTAATCAACGACTAAGATTAAATTAGACTTGATCTGTTTTTTCTAAAGTTTCATCCACAGTTTACATTAATACTGATTAATTATTTTAATTTCCTAAGTTAGACTTAGGGTCCTCATTAAAAATAATTAATTTTTCTTATAAACTATTTCTAGAAGAAATTTCCCAAAACGATTTCTGGGTTATTTGTAATGCAGGCGTCTAAGCCTCTCCACAAAATTTGGGGCTTAGAACACATCTGATACTACCAAAAATCAACAATTAAGAGTGTTCAGTGGTTTTCTCTTGTTTGATTTTCCACGTAAAAATTTTGTATGATGGGCATAATGTTATGCATTCTTGAATGGTGTTGTTAATTGTTAATGTTTACATGATATGATTAAAATGGTAAGAAGTGCCCAATATTGATTCACTCCCCTCCTCCCTACCCCCTCCCTCTTAATATTGGTAAATATTCCAACACAATCGTGGATGCAAGAGTTACCAACTCGGCCTTTGTTTTTCCACACATTTTGTGTGTCTTTTACTTTTTCTTGATTTTTCTTTATATTATTGCTCGTAACTCATGGGTTAGAGCTTCCCTTATGTGATGTATAACAATGATTACCCCCTTAAGGGTGAGGCATCTCATTGCCCACTAAGTGTTGGGCCATGCAAGGGTTCCTTCTCATAATATGAAGAATGCCATGTGCTCAAGAATCGGGTGATGGTCATAATGAGTGAGGTAGAGCTCATGCTAAGTTTTTTCCCAAATGCTAATGTGTATGTGCCAACCATCTTTTGCATTTTGATATTCTTTTGTTTCTTTATTTATGGCCATTATTTTCTTTTAGTTGCATCAACCTCCCAGGGCGAAGTCCCAAACCCTACCCAAGAATGAGGATGTATGGTGTTAATCCTAGAGAACCAATGGTTAGTTGAACCCAAAGAAGGGAGGTAGAATATGGGGCTCGTAATGTAAGATGGAAAGTGGTAAGTGTGAATTGGGAGAGATGGCACTATGCTATCTCAATCGAGATTCCCAAGTAGTGCCCCTCATATACCCATTGGGCCATTAGGGGAGACCCCATTGAACTATGGGGAAAGATTAACCCCCCATTCAAGGTGAGGTAACAAAATGATAGTCAAAACACCTCTTCCTTCAAGGTTATATCATAAACCATGTCAAGTGCCCAAAATACAAACAAGCATAAGCAGCTAATTGCAAAATGAATAAAGTACCTTTTGATCAAAAGCCCACCTTCCAATGGGCGCTCATGCCAAATGGGTGAGGAAACATATGACTAATGTTGGTGGCGGTGATATGAATGGCACGTCACCACTGGTACTAGTGGTTGTAAAGAGCCACTGGATGCCAACTAAAGAGATGGTAAGAGAAAATTTCCACTATGGGGTCACCCACTTTTGGTGGGTAATAGTGCACTTAGTAGTTAATCGAAACCTTCCAATTGAAAGTTTGGGTTGTAATAATCCATCTAGTGCCTTTTAGACCTTGGGAGTCAATCTTTGTGGATCTTATCAATGGAATGCCTTTGACAAAGGGACAACATGATTGCATCTTTGTTGTGTTTTGCAAATTTTCTGAAATGGTGATTTTCATTCTGTGTAATAAGGTCATTGACAAAGCCAAAGCAAAACAATGATTTTAGTACCATGTCTGGCTGCATTTTGATTTGCCTTTGTCTGTTTCGGATTGAAACTCCCTTTTTCTCAGCCACTTTTGATGGGCTTAGTGGAAAAATGTTGGCTTGTCAACTAGATTTTCAATTGCTCATCTGCAAATGGATACTCAATAGAATTTTTTAAGATGACGCTTGTCTGGGCCCTTTAGGATTCATCATTAATCCAAAAAAACTGTAAGACATGTATCTTCATGTGATCCAGCATAGTTGCAACTAATGTGTGTACTGGCTTCCAATTCGTTCAACAGTCCATGAACAAAAAGAACAAGGGAAATTCACTAATTAGGAATCCATGATGTTCTGAACATTAGCAATCTCAGATTGTATGGTTTGTTGCATCCTGAGAAACAAGTACCTCACCCATCCAAGCAGACACAACCCATTATTTTCAACATTCTCTTTGTATAAATACAATTTCGGATACTAGAACATGAACAACTAGAAAGAAGCATTGAACTATGTACCATGTCAGTAGAAAAGGAACTTTATATTCGCAATCTAAATCGATGTCTCAGGTGACATTTGAATTTTGAACAATAGTTTCCCCATCTAAAAACGAAATTGGAGACACTTTCTTCTAGAGAAGCAAGTGATGAAGCACATAACGTTACATATAATGTTAGCATCTTATGTTAATTGTAGGATAACATTAAATGTTGGACATTAGACAGCATAAAATGTTTTCATATTAGTGTTAAACTCTCTATTAGCAACTGATTTTATACTATATAGTAACATAAGAGGCTAGCCCATAAATCAGGCTCAACATTAGGAGCTAAAGAACCTATAGAATTTCAGTGAAGCACCCTTCCTCTTAAAATTCTCATTCCTTCGGCAAGCTTTGAGGGTGAACATGCTCTAAAGAAGTCTGAGCCTGTGTTCCCACCTCATTCACATCGGCCAAAGCCAATAATGCCAACTTGGTACAATACAAGGAGTTTTGATTTCCAAATATAGAAATTAATAATTAAGTATTGGAGAAAAAAATCACCTTTCCAGGATTTCTGAAGTCTTAATCGAGACCCATAACCTAGGTTAAACACTTTTACCATATGGATAATCTTTAAAATCTACAAGCGTACATATTAGTTATATAAGTGCCACCAGTGTGACAATAAGGATCCACAAACAACTTAAGAAGAGAAGCTTCAATGATATTATGCAACATGCCTGTGGCATCAAGGCCTGCAAAGCCACATGGCACATAGATGATATTTAAAGATGGTTTCTGCCTTCCTGCATATGAAGTAAGGAGCATTCTATAGGATTGTTAAATGCACAAAATAATATCAAGAAATAGCAAACTTGAAGATAATACGTACCCATCATCAATTATGAGCTTGATACTGAACCTTTAAGCTGTCCACATATAAACCTCAGACTATGTTTCCTCTTCTGCTGTTGGACCAGTGGTAGAAATAGAGAAACAGTTTGTCTACACAAGCATATTACATTTTCATCTCCACAAATCTCATTCTGCAGAGTCTAGAGTTTCTTGAACCTTGAGGTTGGTTTACTTGCATGATACTCTCCTTTCTGCATTTGGAAAATACTCAACTAACAAATTTTCTCATATCTTCATTCCAATTTATCTTTATCTAGGCCTTGTTTAGCAGAGGGTCCACCTGTACAATTAATATATATTTAGCCAAGGAGGCCTCCATGGTTTTCATTAAAGTTGTATGTACCTACGTACATTGCCGAATATGAACAGGTACATGCATGTCTTTTATACCATGAAATATAAAAATCTGAAAAAGAAGCAATGCAAATGGTATCGGGAAAGCAGCTGCTCAAAGCTTGGGAATAATTGGTTCTCTTAAGTTTGCAAAAGCTTGTGCACGACCAAAGCGAGCATTCACTGCATCCCATGAAACTAGGTTATCCATGAATGCTGATACATAGTCTGTCCGCCGATTCTGTCATCATAAGTGTGTCAAGTGACCAACAGAATTTCAGATGAAATTAGAATTTAGAAAAGTTCCCCGACTGATAACTAACAAGCCACAGTATAAAAGAAACTTTTGTCTCCAACAAAGATTAAAATCCACACTAACCTGATAGTCGATGTAATAAGCATGCTGCATAACCGAAGAAAATGTAGAAAGTAAAAACCAAACAGTAAGTATCCAGAACAAAGTTGCTACTGCAATATCCGGAATCAATTCCTAGATGTCTGTAAGTGAAGCTGACACAGAATTGTTTCTACTTAAGGCTCTAAGCAAGTCTACTTACCTCACAAACATAGCTAATGTACATTGCTAATGTAAGAATCTAGAGTAGTTCATGAATTTCTGCATCCTAAAACGAATATTAAAATTCCATATTTTAAATTACTTCAGAATCCAATTACCTCCCAAACATCAATGGTGAGCAGTGGCTGCAACAATTAGAACAACGTTAATGTTCAGTTAGCATATCATACTGGAAAATAAAAACATAAAATATGCTAGCAATGACTTAGACTCTATCTTATTTATGGAGCTTACATCTACTAGAATTTAGGAAATAGTAAGTCATTTTGGGCTCTCTAATAAGCTAATAATTACTGATAGTATGTTCTTATTTTTAAATTATCCATGCATGTTGTTTCATATGCATTAATTATTTCATGCATTATGGTCATTGGCTCCAAAAATGCCCCATATGTCTACTTTGGAAATTGCCAAAAACTTCTATCGTAGACCTTAATGCCTGCTACCAATACCTCAACGACCAAAGACATAAGTTGCAAATTAGTGTAACCAATTCAATACTACTGTCTTTTTACCATATAAAAGTTGAATTGAATATTAATGCACTTATCTTGAATGCATATCCACTTCTCTATCGAAAGCCTAATTCGTGCTGATTATGATAAATCGTTAAAAGGATGCATAGTGCTTCAGTAATCAGAAACGTTTCGTCCAATGTTTTTAAGAGAATAAATTATATGGCTCATACATTGTTAAGTGGTCAAAGTTAAGTGGGTATAAATTTCAGTTTACCTAGAAGTAAATTTGGGTTTTCAGATTAAAATCAGAATTAAGTTTTTGGTCTTACAAACCACATAAGAGTTGAACTGGATACAAAAACTGTCTTGAACTGGTCTATCTCTCCAATAGTCATGCAATTCATGTTCAAAATATTAAAAACTAGGAGGTAATAGGTTTGGTTCAAATTTTCCATGTGCATAAATTATCTATATAGATTGAAATCTTGGTCAGACATTAAGATTTAAAATATATAAAAAATTAAAAATTGATATGCCCTCTTTTGCACACAGGAAAAGAATATTTAATAAGAGAACATATCATCTAGCTAATGTGGTAGTCAAGCCGGGCCCAAGCATATTGAAGATCTGCCTCTCCCCTTAATGGGAACAGGTCATCCATCTCACTCCTGCAATTCTCCTGTGAAGAACATCTTGAACAATCTCTCAATGGTGCAACATAGAGGGTTCAGAACAGTAAAGGGGTTAGTCCTGAAGCATTTGGAAAAGACTTTCGAGTTGCAGAATGCTTGAGAAGGGAACTTGTCCATAACAATCAGGAACTGGAAACAAGTACAATTACATAAATGAGGGAGTATGGCATATGGAATTTATATGCCTATGGCAACCCTTCATGTACAATTGTCTATACGAGTTGCACCTTTTACTAGTTATATATGATTTACATTCTAGCCTATTTTCTATGTTCATATATCTATATATGTTATTTTCTATTGATAACATTGGCTCGCCCTTCAAAATGCTTTGTCCTCACAGAATTATTGAAAGAATAGTCTTTGAAGTGTTGACCACACTTCGTCAACTACCCCATAGCAGTACACCCCCATTTTTTCAAATGGGATTCGTCATGTTCGACGTGGTTGCGCC